>JAWWEV010000083.1:26385450-26469641 GCA_035583235.1 Hafferia zeledoni | reverse complement strand
GGAAGTTCTAGCCAGGTGGGGGCTGGTCTCTTCTCCCAGGCACTCAGCAATAGGACAAGGGGGCACGGGCTTAAGCTTTGCCAGGGGAAATTTAAGTTGGAGATCAGAAAAAAGTTCTTTACAGAGAGTAATCAGGCATTGGAATGAGCTGCCCAGAGAGGTGGTGGATTCACCATCCCTGAAGATTTTTAAACTGAGATTGGACATGGCACTGAGTGCCATGATCTAGTAAGTGGACTGGAGTTGGACACGGGTTGGACTGGATGATCTTGGAGGTCTTTTCCAACCCAATCAATTCTATGAGTCTATGATTCTCTGCTGACAAGCGGTAGCTGAATACTGTGTAGAGATTTGACTTGCATCTTAGTAAACACTCTCTCATTTTCCTGTCACCTGCATGAGTAATATCACCAAATAATAGAAATTACGTATATGAACAAGGCAAGTTGAAATTAAGAAAAAGAAACATTAGACTCACAGTGTTCAGAGCAAGACAGCAAGAGGGCTAATTTGGTTTTTTGTTAATTTTAAGGGCTGAATAAAGTTACTGGCTATAGAACATTACACTTCACAGTACATAGAGCAGCATTTGAACAAGTGACTTAATGATCATGCATTGTTCATTATATGTAATAGGTGCGTGTTTAGCAAATTACCTAGTGCCAACTGACAAGTACAGGATTTCAAGGTGACAAAGTTTCTTACCTTAATGCTTTTATTAGCCAGACCCATTTTTTAAAATAAAAATGTTTGTTAAATCTTTTCTGATATATAGTAAAAGAAAAATGTTTTGCTATGTTAGAGAGCATTTATGAATACATCAGTGTGATAGAATGTGTATAACACAACCTTATTTTTTAAGCCTTAAGATAAGATCCTTTTTCCTGCTATCATCTATAGAGTGGCTAAAACCAAAATACACAGGAAGAAACTGTTTTATGATCCTGTTGATTTTATACAATCATCCTGAGGATAAGGAGGTGTGTGCTTGTGCATATTTGTGTGTGTGTGTGTGTATTTCCTAACTAACTGGTGTTAAACTGTTTAGTTGTAAATTTTAATTCCTTGTTCTATGTGTGAGCTTACCTTAGAAAATTCACATGGAAATGGAAAGCAATTCTGTGTATGGCATCATGTTAAGGCTGTTTTGTGAGTTATTACTTTTGAGTGTAGAGTTTTTTTATTCCAGTTCAGATGTTTGATCATATGATAAATATATATCAGGGATGGACTGATTTGCTGCATGTAACTTGGGAATAACTTCACAAAGGCTCTTTGTTCAACAAGTTTCCAATACTCTTTAAATACAGCCGAGCCTTTCCAACCTGAAAATTGTTTATTTGTTGGCTCTGCAGTTGTGTCTGTGCCTGTTACATGTGACCTCAGGTGTTGTAGCACTGCCCCTGGGTACAGTGAGAGAGGCTCCATGTAGAAGTGCTGAACAAGGTTGAGGCACCAGTGGCTCCCAAAAGCCATGTTGTCACCTCTCAGCACTTCCCAGCTGTGATTGTCCTGGCAACCTTCTGAAAACATAGAAAAATAGCACCTTGGCCCTCAGCAGCTGTGGACTTCCTCTGTTTTCACCATTCCTGGTCTCAGCTGTCTCTTCCTGGTTGTTGTCCTTGCGCCATTCCCTGGTGGCTTATCACCCCAGGCATGTTCCCTGACCTTTCCATTAGAGAGTCAGAGATCTATACAGATAAACACATTTCTGAGTGGAAAATATTACAGCTATCTATGTTGCATTGGATTCCCTTCCCTGAAGTGTTTCAGGTAATGTCTTTATGTGCATGATATTAAGCCATAAATATATGAAAAAACTGAATTATATAGCGAGCTTTGGCATTTATTTCTTGCTTGATCAAGATAGTGGGAGGATGGTGAAATTGGTTTAATTGCAAGATATGTATAGATCCAAGTGCCACTGGTACAGTAACTCAAAACATTTAGTTTCTCACTTGTCATTCGTTTCCTCTTGGATGGTAAGAAGGTTGACTTGCATTCTCATGTTTAGCAACCAATAAACGTCAATAATCTCACTGAATAGGTTAAAATAATGTAGCATTTGGTGTAAAAGGACTGTGAACCTTTGTAATGGCAGTCAATCTGTGAAAGAAAAAGTAAATAATTTGGAATTTGAAATTATGGTATTGTGTAATTTTTTCTTACTATTTTAAAAATAATTTTAAAATGCATATGAGGACCATCTTCAGTAATGATTCCACTTAATAAAAAAAAATAATATAAAGATACAGTCATGCTCTAAGGTATTTGAAAATTGCCTCAAGTTTCCTAAGCACCTCAAGGCATTTTGACAAGATATGTCAAAGGCTGTTGCAGTACCTGTGACAAATTCATGTCATATTTTGTAAGATACAATTTATTTTTACTCCTTTTACATACTCTGTGTGAATAGGAGATACCTATTATTTAAGAGATAATGAACAGATATCCGTGGGTAAAATTTATCTTTTTAGCTATTTATGTTAACATAATATGTGTCATGTTATGGGGTTATAGATGATTAGGATGAAAAAAGTGAATAGAAATGCCAATAACTCATGTGAAATACAAGATTATATAGGTAAAATCCAAGCACACTGTCCTGTCATTAAAACAGGTGATTTCATTTGGGGTTCAGTTGAATAAAAAAACTATTGAAGTCATCTTACAGGCATATCTAAGTGCAAATCGGTTAATAATTTTGTTGTGGTCTTTGTCTGGAACCAACCTCAAATAATAGGGTGAGGTTTTTTCCAGTGATTTTAGGAGCTATTCACACCACTGGCATCTCATATTTACGTTGGCTACTATGTTTGAAGTCAAGAACCTAATTTTAATGGTGGTATTCTTGACATGAACCCTAGAGGAGATTTGCTTATGTTACATATGTTAGCTAGACTGTGTGAATACCCTTTGTGAGCCAAACTGTACGTCTATGGTCATTGAGTTGGTTTCAGTGCACTCAGCAGGATTGCATGGATACAGTAGAGATCAGAATTTGTTTGCTATGCTCTATCAGCATATATTCTTTCATTGAGAACAATAGACTAATACATTATTCACTTCTTTCATGAAGTCTCAAGGATGTGTGTAATGAAAATGATCATTATGGGATTTTTTTTCATGCCTGATGAATTGTTTATGAAGTCCTTTGTGTACCCAACAAAAAGGCCTCTCACTGAGAGAATTGGTTTGGGTAAGTATGTTAATTCTGAGGCCAGACTAAGACTGAATGCTCATACTAATCAGTTAATTTTTCAAAGGAATTCCAGTAAAGTAAGTAATCTAGGCCAAAGATGCGAGCAATACTAGATACCCACCATAACTGAAGAAAATTGCTGTTGGCAAAATTTTGTAGGGTGAAATGGGACATTAAGTTTTTCCAAGCCTTCCCTAGGGAAAGGGAAAGGAAGACCTTTGGCCTGAATTTATATTCTGAGAAAGAGAAAAGCCATTTTAATTCTTTCCCATTAAATCTAATGTTACTTTTCCAACACTTGGTTGATACCCCTGTTTTTGGAATTAGCGGTCTGTTAAGAGACTGTAAGCACTGCAAAGACCCTGGATATAGTAGCAATCTCTTGCCCAAATTTAAAAGTACTAGTCTGAGTATTTCAAGATTCTTTTTTATTAATACTTGAAATATGTGGGTTTAGATGTATACATCTAGTTTTGTATGCTTTCCTAGTATTCCGTATGTCCATCCCTTTATACACAATTTCTTGTAGAAGATCATAATATAAAATTGTTAAACAAAATGTGACTATTGTTTACATAAGAATATTGTGAAAATTAAAGATAGGTGTTAAAACTACATGCACAGAAGCCTAATTTGAGTGCATGTTGTGTGAGAGATTTGTGCAGTGGTTTTCTTGGCTTCTGGGAGGTGATTATTGTGACAATTTGTTATTAGAACACTTACAATGCATACATGAAGTCATCATTGAAGGATTTTTAAAAAACCTGTTAAAGCAAGTGAAGACATGTTGAAGGAGAGAATCTGCAGGAATGATTCCAGTGTCAACAAGACCTGTTTGGTATCAGATTTATCTCTGTGCACAATGGTTGTGGAATGGAAGCCTCCATGGGGATCCTGGCCAACAATTCCATACAGAATGACTGAACTGTGGTTCAAGTGGTTTGGTAATGTGTCTTTGTTGTAGAGGACAGTAAAACTAGACTGTATTATTGCCTGAAATGGGTGATAGAAGGGAAAGCTTTATGATCTTCAGGTCTTAATTCAGAAGTGATTTTGAAGAAATGGAATTTGCTCATCAAGATCTTTTTTACAGTTAATAGTGCATTTGATTCAAGGTGATGTTTTGGGACAGCCAAAATTTTTTTTAATTTATTTTTTTTGTTTTGTAGATTTTTCCAAAGTATAAATGCCATCATCTTTCAGCTTGGTGCACTTGTAGATGTCAGGAAACTGAAGAGTTAGAGCTAGAGGAACATTCATTCTTGCTTTCAAATTCACAAAGTAGACGAATGACTCAATCATTTTCTTTACTGATAAGCTTCTTGCTTTTGTCCAGAGAACTTGGATTCATAATTCTAATTGCATAGATTAGGGGACAATATATTTTCTGCCCTCATTGAAGCATTCTGCAGCATAAGATGCTAAAGTTTAGGAGAGTAGCTAATTGCAGCTGCAATAGTCATTCTTGTTTTTACTCTAGTGAATATTCAGTATTGTCTTACAAAACTGGCCAAATGTTCTTGAGCAAAGTATCATGTGATTGACTCTGGACTTTGATCTCCACTGTTCCAAGGGAATAACAACTCTCATGGTAACTCATAAAACACAATCTGGTCTTTTGTATAGCTGATTCTGAATGTTAATGCCAGGATCTTAATGGATTAGAAACCATGGAGGCATTAATGTCTTGTGATAAAAACTTCTTTTGCAGAAGATGGCCCTGATTCAGGACATCTAGAGCTTCCATGTTGCTCTTTGTTTTACTGTGCATCATCTATGCAGTATTTAGTAAAAAGCTACATGGATTTCTGTGAGATGGCTTTCCTCATAAGGAAACAGTGAAATATGTTGTCCACAGGAAGCCCTGGATTGTGTTTGCCTTCTAGCATTGGGTTGGAAGATGAATTCGAAGTAGTTGGCATGTTCTGCTTGTACACAAGGAAAGTCATGCAAATGCCATGAAGCAGTACTAAATCTTAAAAGTAAGGTTTATGCTGAACTGGCCAATCATAAATATTACCTCAGGCTTTATTATTTCAAGTAGCTAGATGTTTTTTTATTATTTCCAGAGGTGTTGTACGTACCTAGTATAGAATTCTATTTTTACTCTGGATTCAATCAAACATTTCTTTACTGAGAGGGTGGTCAAACATTGGAACAGACTTCCTGCAGAGGTTGTTGAGGTCCCAAGCCTGACAGTGTTTAGGAGACATTTGAACATTGCCGTTGATAACACACTTTAACTTGATCATCCCTGAAAGTGGTCAGGCAATTGGACCAGACTATCATTGCAAGCCCCTTCCAACTGAAACTGTTCTATTCAAACATGATCTGTGAGTTGCTTCTGCACTGAAGTGTAAAAAATACCTTCATACGGATGTATCTGCCATACTCCAGAGGGCTCGAGTGCATGCATTACTTCTGAAGTAAGCTGAATGATGCCTGGAGAGCAACTGGACAGCACCTGGAGAAGATGGCTCCTTGGAACAGTGTGACTTTCCCTAGAAAGAGGGCAAACAAAAGACTTCGAGTTTTCAAATAAAATTGAGAGCAAAGATGTTCAAACAGGGTAAAAACAGGGCCCTGAGAATGTGAGACACCCTCTGGGAGTCAGTTTGGTCAGTCTTATGTAGAGTTTGTGGGATGCCTATTTCCAGGTGAAGGCTGAACACCTGGCTTATCTAAATAAGCAAAGCAAAGGTAAAAACTACATACAAGTGAGAGATACAGTTGCTTGTGTGTAGGTATGCATCTATATTTAAGTTTTAGTTTCTCTGAGTCTGTAAGGAAATTTTTGTCTGAAATTCCTGATGTTTGGCACATGAGATGGAGAAGTAGCTTGGAATCCAGGTCCTGTTGTTTTTGCAAAGTGCATGTGCTCAGTATTTCCAGGCTGTCCAAAACATGCCCATGTATGTTAGTTTCCTCTTCAGTGAAGCAGAAATCACTGTTTATCTCTAGGAATGCTGCATCAAGGTGAATATGTAGGACTTAAGACTTGTCACACTCTCTGGTGGCTATATATCATGTGTCCTAATCACACCTCAGAAGGGCTTTTCATATGAAGCTCAGACCATGTGCAGTCTGTTACTATTTAAGAGTTGTTTTGTTTTGTTTTTTCTTTTCCTCAGTAGTAGTCTATCACAGTGACATGAGGCAGGATTTTGTCCTTGTTTACACTCTGTCTATCTTCATTCAGCTTTAGGAATCAGAAAAGGCCACTTTAGACCTTAAAAACGAAATGTCCTTGCAATGTCTTTCTATGTTATTTTGCTTTCATCAGTGAAAAAAGGCACTACTGTGTTGTTATTTGGCCTGAGCACTTGCTCGCGTCTTAGGGTGCTGTCACAGTTTCTAGTAACTTTGACAGTTTTTTTCTTTTAATAGTAGAAGAGAACCAAATGACCCTTGATCAACAATTTTTTACAATTATTTCGTTTTGCATATTCTGCACTAATCAGCTTCCAGATGTGGTCTGTTGCTGAGCCACACATTCAAACAGGGTTTCATATTTTACTTACTTTTGTATAATAGAATATAACACTATATGAAGTTTCATGACTTTTAAAAATAGCATTTCTACAGGCTCTGCTAGCATCTGGACTAAATATCCACTTAGAGCAGTCAATTTATTTAGCAAGTTCATATTTAGAGACTTGATGGAAGTAACCATATAACCTGCCAAATCATAGCTGATATTCCTAAAAAGGTGTAGAATAATAATTTTAAATAGAATTTTTGGTGGCATTTTAGAAAATAAATGGTAGTTTGCCATATGTTTATACTATGAAATAATTTTATTTTGCTTAATAATAAAGTGAGGCTAAGCATTGTCAACTAGCATGGAAAGAACTAAACCCAGAAAAGCTATTCCCTCTTAAAACTATGAGGACAATGTGCTTATTCTTAACTTTCTTTAAGTTAGTGCAAGGATTTTTGGTCTAAAGAAACCCATTTTTAATAGATAAACTGAATTGAAGTCACCCTTGGTTTTGTTGTTTAGCTGCTGTCTGTCCTTTGTTCCTTGGTACAAGAGCACTCTACATAATAAATATTAAGCTTCCACGCCTTTAAGATAAAAATTCCCCATGGGTGAGTCTGAAATGCTTATTGAGACAAGAACTAATAACTATCACAAACCCACAATTTTCTGAAATAGGCAGAAATACGTTTTGACCTTGTTTTCTACAACCTAAAGGCACAGGCAAGTATATGATTATAAAAATCCCAACCCAAACGGAATGCCTTCCTAGAATGAGATGCTAGTTGCAATTAGCTCTGAAGTTTGCTGGATCTGTGTCTGTACAAAGTACTGATTTTTATTATTTCTTTTCTCATCTCCAGCCATGTGTGTGTGTGAAGTAAGATGCCTCCAGCCTTGCTTCCCTTAGGTCTTTGGGCCATCATAACTAGAAGGATACATTTAGCACTACCTAGAACAAGTCTCTACTGCCTACACTTTTTCTCCAGTGGAAGAGGACAAGGGAAAGATGATAGGTAGTTTTCATATACTATGCAATGGGGAGATGCTGAGAGAGATGGAAATCTACAATTTCTGGAAGAAACAATGGCCATAACAAAGAGGTTGTTTTCATCCTATTTGTTCTGCAGCTGATACTTTAAAAGTACAGGTACACATAGTCAACGATCTAAGAAATTCCATTCCATGCACTGCACGAGACTTGGAGAATTTCATCTCAAGTCCTGCATCCTTGAGAGAAGTCATGCTACTTCTGTTTGCAGTTCAGCACTTTTTCTATAAGGGATGACTAGTGACATGGTAGAGATGGAGTTTGTGCTGTATTCCTGGATGTTTCTCAGACTACATTCCAGATTAAGAAGCAGATGGTCACTGTTGTTCTCCCTGAGTTGTAGCCCATGTGGTAGGGTGGTAGTTTTGTATTTCTTTATATTTTCTTGTACACGTGTGGATATCTCATATTCCTGAGTTATTGGTTTCAGAAACTGGTGTTACAACCTGATAAGTGCTTTCTTTGTGTGTTTTTGAAGTTATGCAAGGATTACAGACTGAAATATAAAATTTACTTTTCTTTTAAAATCTGTTTAAAATCTTGCCCTTTCCACATTACATCCAAAATGGGCATCCAAGATGAACATTCCTGTCATTTCATATCTGCAGATACTGGCCTGGATGAATAATTATTGGTAGTTCTGTTAAGCCTCAAATCAACATACTAGAAATAGGAATAGGTCCTTTAAATTTTATTTTTAGTGAAAGTCATCAAAATAGAAAATCGAGGAAGTAGATACAAAGATAGGCGTACATCTAAAATAGGCAGCATGTGATCATTTGATAGAATTCTATCTTTTGAGAATTCAAAATTGTTAGGTTAAAATGCTTGACAATCAGTTGTAGGTTGGGGGTTTTTTTGTGCTGTTTTTTTTTTTTTTTTTAATTTAGTTATTTATAATCAAACAAGTATCACCTGCTTTTTATGCTGTTTTGTTGGAGTCTGGGTGAATGATAGTCTGGAAACTAACTGTTTAAAATGTTTCCAGTGTAATGATCTGCTACTATCTCCTGTGTTTCTCAGGATTAAGTGCAGTAGTGCTTGAAAAAAGGTAACAAGTTTCCAGCACAATGAACAAAAAAATAATGCTTAAGTGAAGATTAAAATCCTTCAATCCCAATAGATTTATTTTAATTTTAGCAGTGTCAATCAATAAACAAGGCATTGCAATATGTGGACCTCTATCCTAGCTCAGCAGGTGGGACCAGTTTATCACTGTGTGGGTGTGACCAAAGCTGTGTATTCTATACCCTGTATGTAATTTCCCATGAACTGTCAACAATGGACCATTTGCAGCAGCTGCTCAGGGCACACCTGAGCCCTCAGGCTGCAAGCTGGGTGTTAAAGAAGCCTGTGAGGTAAGAGCTGTGATAACTCCCTTCCAGTTAGTCATTAGCACCTTCACACTCAGCCTGAGGGGGTGTGTCTGCTAATAGGCCATCAATGATTCCAGAAATACCCCATGATTTACAGCGTTAGATCACCCATTGTAGGCATTCCCACCTGAACCTGAGGGTACATAATCTTGGGGTTTGGAGATCTCTGGGACCACTTGTCGGATCCAGAGGAGGAGCAGAACCTCTACAGGACTGTGACTGCCACTCTTGACCAGACTGTGACCATCATCTGTACCAACAGGTTTTCCTTCCTTTTATTTTGGACTGCAGAGGAACCATGTGGGGCTCATCACAGGGGTTAATGAAGACTATTCTGTAGTTGTGCCCCAGGGTGCTGGGTTATACTTCTGGATTTTGTGGGTTAAAACCATTCTCTCTTTGGGTCATTGCATTTATTGTAACATTTTTATTAAATTGTAATTGTGATTTACATTCTCTCTTGAGCTGGTTGCGTCTCTCCTGCTGGTTTACCTTTAAACCAGCACAACCTCCAAATGAAAAAATTCACAGCATGTAGAAGGAAGAAAGAATATAGGAAAAACAATACTGGTTTGTGGTAAGGCAATGTGTATGAGTTTTGACAACTTATTTTAAAGCTAGGGGTTTTTAGAAGTGATTTATACATCGGTAAGGCTTAATGTTTTCCTCCTTTTTTTTTTTTTTTTTTCTTTGTTTTTTCTCCTTTGGAGCAGGGGAAGGGGAAGAATTGGGGAAAAGGCAGACTGATTTGTTTAGTAATGTGTCTGCATTTTTGTCGTTTAACTTTTTATTTCCTTCAAGAAAACTTAATATTTTGATGTGTGTGAAGAGAATTTCTCAGCCTGGCACTGATCTAGACTGGATTTCAATACTTCATATTTTAAACACAGATGAGTTTAATTGCAGCTGCTCATGAAAATACTTACAGATCATAAATTCATCTTAGAGTTGGTTGATTCTTTTTTTTTTGTCATTTTAATGCTACATCCCTTTTCTACTTCTGCATTCTGAAGTGTTCCTCCAGCTCCTTCTTGAATTCTGGGCACTTAGAGCTCTTGGCCGTTCTTATGTTTCTCGAATGTCTTTGTGAAATTTGTGTATCTTTACCATTTTCAGCATAACTCTCGGTCTTCTGCAGATAATTTTTTTTCTACTTACTGTTGGATTTACATAGGAAGGATGTTTAAATGAACTTAATTGGCAGGGAAATGTCAAGGTCACTGAGATGTGCCCATTTTTCTTTCTGTCTGCATCTCTATTTATACTTTCTATCCCATATTCTTTTTAGCCTTGTGTTGTTCCCTTTATGGGCAGATTTAATTTGTTATTTCAGTTTTAATGTTTTCAAATGCATTTTTCCTCTGAAAATAAGTGATTGTGTCCCACTTCTGCAGAAAAAATCCCCCCATGTAATGGTCTTTTACCTCTGAAATCAGTCTTTCTCAGTAACTGCAGACAGCTTAAAAATTGTGATTTAAACTTTTTTTTATTCATCACTGTTTTTCAGCTTAATGTTTCTTTGCATCTGAATGTTCAGGTATGTTTGTATTCATGGCTGTCAAGTTCAGCTAGCTAGTTTAAGAACATTTTTGTCAGTTTACAAGGATATATTTGACTTATCTTTACTAATCATGAGTCCAATTTCTCTTTAGGTCTCCAGAAATCATGATCTTTATCATATGTTCTTGCATTCTTATGTTAGCAGGGTTAGCATATCAAAAAAGTTGCTGCAGGCTCATCTTGAAACAGCAATGATACTGGTTTCCCAGAACCACTGTGCAAAGCCATAGGGATCTGGCTGTAGGGAACCATGTATCTCTCTGCCTTAGTCCCTTATTAAGATCAAATGGGGCAAGGACTTCACTCAGTATTAGTACTCTTATTTTTTGAACCAGAAACACTTGATTGTATCACTGCAATAATTTTATAAGAGGTTCCTGACTGATTGCAGCCCAGAGGCCATCTCATACTATACAATGATTATATGCTTTCTTTAAATCTGCTGTGTACTGTGATCTTACTTCTTTCATCTCTTTCATTATCAATTATGTGATTTGAAATATTTGAAACACTGTGTGCCTGTCTCACTTATTTTCTCACTCATTTAAAAATAATTAGATGGAAGAGTTGTTAGTAGCCTAGAATTTTAAAAAGACTGCTGTGCTGCAGTGGAAGTTCTTATCCTTAGCTTTTTACATCAAAAAACTATTTAAGTAAGCCAGAGGTTGCTAGCACAGTAATGCTTAAACATAACAAAAAAAAAGACGTGGATAATTCTTTGTTTTTTGACTTCTTAGTTTTAGTCTTCCCTGTATGTTTCTTCTTGCCCAAATGCTGTAGGCTTATGCTTACCAAGTTAGTCCCAGCATAGTAACTTTTCTTGTTACTGTGATACAGTGGAGTGGATTGCCAGGCAGGCAGCTCTAGGTGGGACCTCTACACCACCTCTTTTGTGGTGGGCACTGGTGTCTTTCCTTGAGTCTTGCTTTGTCTGATGGAAAGATGTATGGGGATCATCACTAAAACAGATGTTTAGGTACAAGAATGCTTTTTTACTAACTTTTATTTGTACTAAAAGCTGAATTACAAAAACACAGAACCACAACTTTTTTTAGCATTATACTGAACTGTAATTAATATTCTTAAAAACTGCAGTAGACACGAGCTTTTTTGTTTGGTCAGTGTGACCCAATATTTTCTGAAAGCCATGCTTTCTCTGTTCTATATATAAAGGAAATTGCTAGAACAGGCTGTTTGAGAACCTTCATTATATCTGACCGAGTTACCATGGTTTGACTGTGGATTTATTTTGGATGATCTGTATTCCCAGAGATTATGCCACTGGACATCATATGATAATATTCTTCCCCAAGTTTCTTAAAAATATTTGTAATGCCTTTCTTGATTAGATTACATTTTTGGCTTTAGGCTTTAAAGTGCTGTCCCCTACCTACAGCTGTCTTAAGTCAGAATGCCTTTGCAAAATATGCATGTTATTCTGATTTATTTCAAAATTTGCAATGTTTCTTAGTATCTTTCATAATTTCATTGCCTACAGTGTTGGTGTGCAATTAGAATAAGCACCACTTAGAGCAGGCTGAGACAAAGAAGCACTTCAAGGACTTTTTATTCTAGATGTCTGCTTGGAGGGTGACTTACTTCATCCATAAGCTGCATTGCCTAGGATGCTATCTTAGATATCTACCTTATATCTATTTTTAAATATATTTTGTGTATGATAAAAGGTTAATCTGAAGACAGCAGTGTTCAGAGACCACAGCCTTCACTTGAAAGTTTTAAAATTTAGGGCAGCCCATTGCACAAGTGCTTCAGTTAGATTAGGATCAGCGTTGTCCCAAGAAGTAGGGAGATATATAGAAAAGAATACAAAGTGGTTTCTAAGATGCTGTAATACAAATTTCTTGAAAAGAATGTATGGATGAGAGAGATTAATGTCAGGGGGAATCTCTTCACAGTAGCTTGACATTTAAACATGATCTGCCAGAGAAACAGTCATGAATATGAAATCCAAATGTCACTTCCGTGCTTTGTGGGTTTGTTTCTTTATATCGTAGATATCCAAAGCTGTAAAATATGTAATCAAATTTACTATAGCAGTAAAGTTTGGGCTTTATTCCTTTTTTATTGTAAAGAGTGCCAAAAAAGTAAGGAAATCACCAGAGTGACTACTGAATTGTAACTGTCAGAATTGGAAATCAAATAATTTCAAGTGGAAAGCACTTTCTGAAATTAATGCTGAACATTTTCATTACTCAGTTAGACTTGCGTGGTTAAGGCATAATATATACCAATTATTCTGGTTCATAAACTTATACAAGCCTGGGTTTCTGTTGTTTTTTTTTTTTTCTTTTCTTTTCGATCACAATGTACCCTGATATTTTCTTTACTACCAGTGCGATTGTAGAAAGCAGTGATTGCTATTCATTTATTCTGGGGGATTTATTGTACTTAGTTTGGCAAGAATGGGTAAAATTAAAAACCTTTAGCTATCTCAGTGAGCAGTCTCTTTAATTTTTTATCTCCCTGAAACTGCAGTGCAACTTCCCGAAGTCCAGGCATTTCAAGCCGCCACTGACACCTAATGCAATGCAAAAGCTAAAGCTGAGGCCAGCCAGTTGACCAAATTATAATGCTACCCACAGTGTCTTGCTTGCCTGCTGGTAATTTCCAAATATGAATATCTATGCATAGTTTGTTTTAGGTAATAAGAATGTTAATCTGTAAATGAACCTCTGAGATACAACTAGAATAGACTGGATAAATATCAATTATTATTCATTAAAATGCAAATGAAGATAGGCACTTCAGAGAGAGTTTAGTTAGTCAGATGAAATGAAATAAAAGACAGGATATCAGTAATTAGACACTTACAAGATGCATATAATATTTTACCATGATTGATGGGTGCAGACATTGTAAAGGTCTTTTTCCTTCAACTTTGTGTTGCAGCCTCACAACAATTTTTTGTCTCCAATGACTGTTTAAAATATGCAGGTACTGCAGCTCATATTTAAATGTTATTAAATGTATTCTAATAGTAACTACTTCCATGGCAGTAAATTTTAGCTGTATGACTTGCACTCACTTTAATGAATTCTGTAGTTAAATCCCTGTGCACCATGTAAAAAATCCTACTCTCAGTTTACAGGGTGGGATGGGAATATTTTAGTTTAGCACTTAATAAGCATATGTTTTTTAGGTTTACACAGGCCTTATACTTTCAGTTTGGTGCTCAGGAAAACAATTAAAGCCCTCTATGTACAGATGTCAGTCAAGTAAGTAAGAAAAATGACAATGACAATTTTGTGAATTTTTCTTCTGAATGACATGGAAGGCTTGTTAGTAAGCCCTCAAAAAGGTGTTGCTCAATTAAGAAAGATTTGTAGTGGATATTTTGTATTTACAGTGCTATCCCTAAATATGAACAACAAAGCCTGGGAGTTTTCAGATATGGACACAACTGTACAATGTATTCCTATTAACTTTTAAACATCCTTTGAGGTTATAAATTTGCAGGAGTCTGCTCATGGCTGTATGATAAGAGAGATGGCACTTGGTCTGATATGAATGTTGTTAAGGCTTCATTAAGCCATATCTGTATATATATATATACCCCTCCATAATTAATGCTAAGTGTAGCCACATGTCAACATTTAACCCTTTATTGTCTCCTGAGTTAGATGTTAAAAAAATCAAGTAATGTAAAAATAAGTGTCTGTAATGTTAATTAGTCATCTGTTGAATCTCTTGAACCTAGAAGGAAATGGGATCCAAATATAAATTAAATAGTGATATCCTATCTACTAATAACCATATATTAAAGCGTATTTATTTTAGATACTATTAAGAAGACAAGTTTTTATATTTTAAAATTAATTAATTATTTTTCAAAGTGAGTTCAAGTGACTGATTTTTGTAGTCTGTTAAAGAGCTCGTTGTGATATTTTCTTTTTGTAGAATATTATTGTGAAATTTGATCAGGTAAGATCCTCTTATAGGTACTATGAAATAATATCAAATAAGAATTAATAGCTTAGTAGCGATTTCTGTTTGCCCTATGATAGCACCAAAATGAGAGATTATTTTAATGTCATTAGAATTAATTAACATATATTTGGGAAATATAAATTATGGTCCAAGTCCTTAGTGAATTCCAAATTGCATAGTGTTTTACAGAGGGCAGTATCCAAGACTTTTTCTATTTGTGTCAATCCCTGAAGTATAATGTGAAAGAATCGTTAGGTAAAGTTCCATGGGAATTGTTTTGCTCTTTCCTAAAGCCAGGCTTTCAGTGTTATCAAAACCAGATAAAAAGTACACTAGGAATGGATCAGGAATTGTGATGATGTGAGGAAATGAAAAGGTATGAGAATTAAGTATTTCATACCTTCATTCCAGTCAAGTACAGCAAAGGCAGAATAAAAGGAAAGTTGCAATAAAATGCTCTGTGTAAATGCTGAAATAGAATTTGGATGATTGCCCTTTTTCTTTATGTATGTTGACCCTTAAAGTAACTGATATGGTGATGTCTGTAAATTTTCACACTAGTGTCACTCACTGTTTGCATCTCTGCCTGTTACAAATGCCTTGAAAAAATAATTAAAAAAAAGATGGCAGACCTCATTTTCATACGGGGAAATACTTTGCTCATTTTTTTTTAAATGAGTAGGTAGAGGGCACAGTGTGCTGGAAATGATAGAAATGGAAATTCTCTTCATAGGAGGTAGGAGTGAAATAATATCACTATGAAGGCTAGAAATAAAAATCCCCATCCTCTTCCCATTTGAAGAACACATGGACAAAACCTAATTTCCTCCCTTGAGTTTACTTCCAGTTGTAACATCGGGACTTTGAAATGCTTGTAAGATCGCATTTACCTTCTATTACCTTTTTACACCTTCATCTGCTGTGCTCTTATTATTTCTGTCTGTTAACGTGAACTAGTATCTCTACAAAATACAGTAGTTCATAATGGATTTTTAAAAATCTTTGTGGTTTTTCATTTCAATGTAATTTAGAGATGTTTAGGTATGGCAAGCAGTAATGTCCCTATAAAAGCCTACTTGGGCCCAGGGAGTCACAGACTATAGAAATAAATCTGAAGAAACCTTCCAGTGCCAAAATGTTCATAGCTATGGTGGGAATTCTGTGATTTAAATTTATTTAGTTAATGTAAGCCTTGCTGTAAAATTATCTCTGAGCTTATTATTATTCTGTTCTGATATACGTGTGGCTTGCAGATACACGGTTATAAAAATAGTCCTTTACCCTGTGTTACAATAAAAAGTACATTTGCAGATTGGACTATTAGATAGAAAGAGTACATAAACATAGTAAATGTCACAAAAGACACAAAAGGAAGTGAAAAAATCCAAAGTGGATTTGGACTGCTACACATCTGAGATACGATTTCAAGACACATTAACATATGCAAAATTTAAGAGATGTAGATCTGACTTTATACTTCAACTTGTGTTTATTTACACAAATGATTCTTCTTGTGAGCTTGTTGGGTCTATTATGTACAACTTTTTATGTTACAGATGGGGTTTCTGAAGGCTTGGCAACTTCTTATGTAGTATTGCCAAGCATATTCAAAAAATTACCAACTCTGTTTCACCTAAAAGAGGAAAAGGAAAAAGTGAGCTATCAAAAATGCTCTGTGTGTTTGTGCACACAATCTGGACCAATTTTACATCAGAAAATTAAGTTTTCTCTCAAGATAGGCTAGTTAAAATGAATTGCATACACTGTATGTATTCATGCAGTTTGACTCTACAGAAGGTGAAGACACTAGACATTATAATCGAGACCGATTTAATGGATCTACGTAGAAATTGCAGAATGCAAAAGTGTGCCATTGGTAGTATTGCTGGTGTAACAGTTGTTACTGAACAAGGTATCTGGGAAATAAATATTTTCAAAACTGTAATAAATATAGGTGGGGGAAAAAGTCTGTATGGAAAAGAACTACCTAGCAGTGCCATTTGTTTTGAAAATCAGCAGATTGAATCAGACAAACATTGAAAGACTATGTTCTGATTGTAAATGAGGTTTATCAAATGATTGTCATAACAAAATAGAAGCACGTAAGAATGAGTGAAATAGTGGTAGTTTTGCTATCAGCAACATAGTGTAAGAAATACTTTTGTAGCTTACAGATAATTTTGCATAAAATGATCACAAAGGTAACAAGCACAAGTAAAAGAAAAAAGACTCTTCTACTTAGGAAAAGCTGTAGCTTTTGCCAAGGAATGTGAAAAATGTGTCCTCTGGTGAACAGAAGGTTGTCACATCAAGGCTACTTTAAAAAAGTTTGTGGCAAGTCCCTGTTTAATCAGCTGATATATTTTAGTAACTGCAATTATCACACATCAGAAAAATTGTCTGTTGTTGAGGTGTTTAAGGCGTTCACACTCACTTATGATCTAAGGTGTATTAGCATAGTAAAATGGGATACTTCTAGAATTCTAATTTTAATGTTTGCAGTCAACAGGATTCCTATTCTTGGTTATAAGTGTTGTGTGCTGGATTGGTGTCATGATGTTTTGTTGTGCAATCTATTGCAGATTCTTGCCATGAATGACAGCAAAGATGGCCCTTTACTGTGTGCATTTCTTCTGAATGCTATTAGTGGCACCACACTCTGCTAGTGGAAGACTCAGAGCTACTTGTGTTTTTTTAAAAACTTAAACTTGATTATGTGGCAAGAAGAGGGAGAACATCTACATCAACTGTCTGTTGCATTAAATCACTGGAACCACAGTTAAGTCACAGGGTTGGAACTGAACCCCAGGAACATGTCCTTCTGGTTTTGTAAAGGATATTTCTCTTTTTTTAAATGCTGCTGTTATGCGAGACTTAATAGTTCTAACTGGCCTTAGGGATGAACTCTGAAGCATTTCACCTTTGAACTTAGGAAGGGAAAAGAATCTGAACTTTGTCTTGTTCACAAATTATTTCTCATGTATCAAATAGAACAAGCCAAAGAGAATTTCAGTTACTGAATGTGAATTGTATCTTATTTCTTAAATGTAAATCCATTTATTTTGAAATGTCAAGAATAGACAATCCACCTTCTAGCAGAAATTATTTTGTATGGTTAGGGCTTGTCAGCATTTTTTTATAATTCTATTCTTCAGGCTATAAAAATTTGGTTCAAACCAAAAGCTGAATGAGAAATATATCAGCCTCACGATAAACTTGATTTATCAAATTTGGCTAAATTTGGCTTCATTTTAGACAGTTCAGAAGTTCAACTAAAAATAAAAAATTGTTGTTTTTGGCCACTGCTGTTTGCATTACTCAAATGAACTGTTTATATGTAACTGACTGTTTTGTGGTGCTTGTGTGGAACTCTTGTGGTGTTTACTTTATATGGCTTCCATTTATGTTGATAAAAAAATAAACACTAACACATGGATGAGATATCCCCAAGTAACTCACTTACAGTTCCTAATTGTGCCCACTGAACTTGGTCTAAAATTCTCTGAATTATAGTCAACTTGTGTCATGGTTTAGTCCTGGCAGGCAGCTCTGCCTCAGATGGCTGCTCACTCACTCCTTCTCCTGTGGGAGGGGGAAGAGAATCAGAAGGGTAAAAGTGGATTGGGATAAAGGTAAAGAGGTGTTGTGCACAAGCAAAGCAAAGGAAGAAGTTCATTCACTGCTTCCCATGGATAGGGAGGTGTTCAGCCATCCCCGGGAAAGCAGGGTTTCATCATGCTTAACCCCTGGGGAGACAAAGGCCATCATTCCCAATGTCCCTCCCTCCCCTTCATCCTTTGTCCCCCATCTTTATATAGTGAACATAGTGCTCTATGGGGTGGAATATCTTTTTGTTTAGTTGGAGTAATTTGTCCCAACTGTGTCCCCTCCCAGTTTCTAGAGCCCCCACAGCCACCTCGCTGCCCTGCGAAAAGGCCTTGACTGTGTAAGCATTGCTCAGCAGTGACTAAAACTTTCATGTATTATCAACACTCTTATCAGCGCAAATCCAGAACACAGCCCCATATGAACTACTCTGAAGAAAATTAACTACTAAAACCAATATGCTGATATTAATTCAAAGAAGACTAAAAGCCTAGTAAGATAAATTTTCACTTGTTTGATTACTGGGAGAGATTTACTGCTGAATGGAGGTGTCTACCTCATGCTGTCAATGAAGTAAGATAAACCACAAAAGGTATTTCATTCTGTTTTACAGTGGGCTTCTTGCTCCAAGTCCTCAGCTGGGGCAGTGGAGGGAAGCTCTCAAATGAGATTACATATAATACAGAATTTCCTCACTGTAGGCAAACCTGGGTGCAGCTAAAGAAAAACTCCTTATTGTGATCTATCTTCTTGTACTCAACTTACTCCTTTGTGTTTTTCAAAAGACAGAGTAAGGAGGTTACATTAGGAATAATGGGGATTTCATTCAACTCCAAGAAAGGAATTGGGACGTAGAGCTAATGGATCAGAAGAGAATGGTGAACAGTTACGTTTTTTTTCTATTTTTCTATTTAGCATATTTCTCCTTGTTAAGGAGATTTTGAGGTATGGTTGTATAAAGGCAGAATCATTCTGCTTATTGCTTGTTGTCACTGTGCTGTACTTAGTTTACCGGACTCTGTTTATATTGCTTGGTTCCTGGGCCAATTAATTTTTCAAAAATTGGATTTTTAAAAGTTTTAATAAGCCTCTGTAAGGACCTAATATTAATTGTTTGGCTTTGTAATGGCTGACAGGAAACAGATGGTGTTTATTTTTTATTAAAAAAAAACCAGACTGAAAATAAAAATCTCTTTCAACATACTTGGGAAGGTATGGGCAAGAGCACGGCATGATTCAGAGGAATGTCCTCTTAAATTAGAATTTTGAGATGGCTGTAAGTAATGTGCTCAGATGGCATAAATGGAATAAAGAATGGGAGGTGAAAAGGTTCCAAACAGATGCCTGGCAGAAGCTTTACACAGAAACAAAAAATGGGTGGAATGACCTTCTAGACATGATTATGCAATGAAGAGTTAAACTTTGGGCTATTCAGAGAAATTAAATTAGGACACAGTAAGCTTTGAAATGGAAGGAGCCATTAAAATATGCTTATTCTCATATGTTCTTGGCTGTACAGAGATACTAATGCTGAATTTACTATTGCTTTTACGTAGTTTATATCTGCGTATTTATAGGTTTCCTCTGAATTTGTTGCATGGAAGTTTCCCATCCTTATGGTATTGGTCTAACACGCCATGGAATTATGATGGTTGTGAAGTCCTTCTCTAGCAGTGGATAATTAATGTTTATTGTGGCAGAAAGGTGCGTTTAATTTCTATTACTTATTGATTTTCATATGGAATGTTAGCTTGCCTCTTTCCTATCAACTCTTTGATTCTTCTTACAGAAAATTTGAAATATGTCTTGAATCAATAGCAATTAACTTTACTTAACTGAGACAAAACTTACTGATAAATCTAAAATCTACATAAAGCAGTTCTAAAACTAGACTACTAAAGCAGACATAATTTTTACATGGCTAACAGTGAACTGCAGTTTGTCTGAATGAAATATGTAGTTTTAAGTTTATATTTTAGTTGCACTTATAAATATGTCTGAGTAAACAAAAATGTCTCAAAAATAATAGCTAACTTGCTGTTGTACACTTAAGTTATTTCTCAAGTCAAAATTGATTCTGAACTTGTACAATTCATCATAAGTGAATCTGTTTTTGGGTAACACAGCTTTGACTAAAAAATTAATTGAAGGTAGCAAAAAAAGTTATACATTTTTTCTGCAACCTGTGTCTGTATAGTTTGACCATAAATCCCTCATTTCTGACCAGTAAGCGAAAGAATATTTCCTCTGAAATAGCATGATTTTTATTCAATTTGTTATATTTATGGACAAAGCCAGGAGGTTTTTTGTAGAGTTACTGTTTTAACAGTCAATAATCTGACTAGGACTGTTGTTTTGTATTAATTATATTTCAATCTGTCCAAAGCTATTCAAGTCACTTTTATGTAGTGGCTTCTGACTGACTTGCTTTTCCACTGTGTGTGAAAAATCTGACTTCACAATGATGTGGACATGTCATTTTCATAATAAGAAGGCTGCAAATCACTGGATTTTTTTTCAAAATTATTTGGTTTGATTTTTTAGAAAAAACTTATTGAAACTACAAGAAAGATGGGGCAAAAAAATCCCTTGGTAGGTAGATATGACTGGATTGTCTATGAAGTACTAAAAAAACTAAAATCCTCTAAAACATCCTTAAAACTGCTTCTATATAAACTATATAAAATGTGTGATGGTTTAGCTGATGCATTATTGGCAGTTAGTTGTCCTAATAGATGCGCTGTCAAAATTCATAGCAGCAAATCCTGTAAAATACTGCAAACATTAAAATATTTGTTCATTATGTTTTGAATATTCTAAAACTTCACTGGCTTTTTATTTATTTATTTTAATTTTAGGAGTCAGAAATAAACACTAAACAAAATGTTAATCATAATGGTTGTGCGTGAGCAATTGAAAATTAAATAAAACCAGAATGTTCAGGTATTATCATGAAAAAAGGGAGGGAGTAGTATTCTTTTTGATTGCTATAATGTAAAAAATAATTGGCTCATTGTCATAATTACATTCTTATTCATAATATCAAGGTCAAACAGAATAATAGTAGCAGTCGAAGGATGTCATTTTACTGATTCTGGCAGATACTAATTGAGGTAATAAGAATTAGGTGGTGCTGAGAACAGGCAGGTGAATATCACACCCAGAAGACCTTCAATGTGTTGTATATTCTTTACCATCTGTTCTGGGAATTCCGTATTCGACTATGGACTGGAAAAGGATGGTTATATTTCCTTGTTTTCCATTTAACTTCTTTAAAAATGCTGTTTTCAAGATGATACTACAGTGGCATGTGTATATTCTTAATTCAAACATAAAAAATTGGGTTTTTTAACAGAAAAGGCATGTTTTCTGTTAAATGTGTACATTTTGAAGCACTGAACTCTTAATTTTTTATTCTGGTTCTAAAAATTTTTCCTTGGTCATTAAAGGAAGTCATTGATAGTTTCAGCAAATGAGAATAGGCTGTTTCTCTCCCTACTCTTTACTTTGACCTGTTCAGTGGTTTAAAAAAAAAAACCCCAAAACAACAAACAAACAACAACCAGAAAAAAGAAGCAGTTTGAAAGATTTATGCCAGCAGAACATGGAGAGTATAAAATGAGCTTGACATTAGTTCTAAGCAAATAGATCATTAACTGAATAGTATTAATGATTGCTCAAAGGGATTTTGATTAGTCCATGCTACCAGCTCAATTCACTAATATAGAAGGCATGGTGACAAATGTGTTAAAAGAACCATGTTGATTAAACAGCGTTTTTTTTTATACAGTCCCTGGCAAGGTAACAGCACATGAAGTATAAAGCCAAAACCTTACGAGCTGAATAAACATGAGAATGTTTTTTATGCAAAATTGTTGTGATACTTAGAAAATATTTCTACCTAAGTTCTCCAACATCTCATTTTGCTTTATCTAATTAAATTTTCTACATGTTAAGTAAACATTCTTGGATATAAGTTTGAAAGGGCAGTAAGGTTACAAAATCAAACAGAGTATGGATGTTAAATTACAAGAGCAATGATTTGTTTTCTGAGTCCAATTGGTTAATTTGATTTAGCTAAAGCTTTGCAGAAGTGTCATCTTGAAGAACATACAGAGCTTGAAAACATCATCCAAGTATTTGGCAAATGTACATGTAAGTTTAAAAGAAAAAAGTCTTGGAAGGAATGGGGGCAGTTTTTTGGTTAATGAACTAAAGTTCTGGCTCATTTACTTGTACATCTGCCGTTCAGCTGCTGTTTCACAACACAGGGAGTGCCACAAGGGAGGGCCAGGGGGAACCCGGCTGCCTCAGGTGTCCCACGCTGGCCCCAGCCCTGACCAGCACAGCAGCCACATAGGGGTGGACTGTGGGCATTTGGGGCTGTTGGAACTTAGCCCTTTGAACATGGCACAGCGTTTGCTGAAGGTGTCCTTTTGTCTGGGAATGAATTGGACAGATTTTACAGTGATTTTACAGTGATTTTCTTATGTTACAAAAGTTTTCATTTTTTTTGTTGTGCTGCAGAGCACATCTTCAATGGAGTATGCTCAGTAGCAGACTTGTGAAACTGTTTAGAGGTGGCTGTGCTATATATTTGGTCTTTGACACTGAGAGGGTTGTTTGTTTGTTTGTTTTAATCCTGTGGGTGTAAGTGAAAGGAAAAGATACGTTTTTCAGGCCACCCCAAGAAAAGTGGGAAAATAACTGAAATAGCTGGATATTTCTGTTAATACATGTGTATTTCAGTGCTTGCTTAAAATTATGGCACTTAAACAGATTTACGTTTTGAACTGTCAAAAAGAAAGCATTTTGGTTCCAACTGGTAATTAACCCTTACCACCTCTTCCTCGGCCTCAGCTCCTCTGGCAGGGTATGTATTCCAGAGGGAGGACGTAATCTGTTTCATCTTCTCTAATTTCCCGTATAACTGAATGTGTGTGTATATACCCACTGCAGTGGTTGTGGCTCCATCGTCCATCTCAAGAAGGTGGCATTACTAAATCACATCTGCCACACCAAGCATTACAATTTCAAGTTTTTAGTGAAAATGAAATTTTACTTGAAGTTAGTAGGATATATGGGAAAGAAGGAAGGAAGGGGCTTTATTGTTTATTTATTTGGGGTTTGACTTTTTTTTTTCTCTTTTTTTTTGTTTTTTTGTTTTGTTTTGTTTTTCCAGTTTCTCATATTTATTCCGTGTAAGCCTGTACCAGTTGGTGTTGCCTTTGCAAATATTTGAGTGACATGATTTTTGGCCATAGGCTGCATCAATTCTCACTGCAAATATGATTGCTACCTGACCAGCAGCTAACTATGCTCTCTCTAGCTGCTCAGTGAAGGAGAGTATCTTGTTTCCGCCCATTAATCAGCGTAATCTGTTACTGGCCTTCTCACATTAGTCCTGTGCCTTCAGTCTGCTGACTTTTATTCCCCCTGCCTGTCAGGTACCATGGGACCTGGGAACCCTCCCAACTTCCTATGCATCACTTTATTTTTCAGTTGCTGGCAGAAAGAATTATATAGTGATCCATAGATATTGCTACGAAATGCATTTAATGGATAACTAGGCTGCCAAATATTTGAAAGTGATGTAGGAGGAGTGTTTCTTGCCAATTTGAATAAGTATCAGAAAGCTGGGATTTGCAGTAAGTGTTGGGGTTCCCAACTTGTCTGTGCAGCAGCTGCCTGCCTCCAAAATCTGGAACCAGAAATCAAACTGTGGCATGGCTGTGCTTGTAAAAATGTTAATATTTGCCTGCTGTGTTGATGACAATTTTTAGTTCTTCATGTAAAATGTTCCCTAATTAACCACTGGCATGAGCCTCTTCATGGGAATTAGATGTTTAATTTTTCAGAAAGAAAGGAAGAAATATTTCTCTTCCAGCTGGTAGGAATTGGCTGTGGTACCCAAAGTCTTGATATTGCTAAATCAGTTCTTGAACTGAAATGGAAGTCAAATTAAGACTTATAAAATTTGCATGATAGTTTCTTTCTTATTGATGGGACATGTATGCGATATGCAGATCCACTGAATCTTTGCTCTGCATTTTATGTGGGTATGCATAAATATGCTGCTTAAGCTGAGTCACATTTCCTTTCTCCTGACAATCCTTCATTAACAATGCAATTAAACAGCTCATGAGAATGATATGCAATTAAAATTTGATTTGTATGTATGTATGGCCAGACTTCACGAACGAAGATTTGGGAAGGGCTCTCCCCATGTGGCTGTGCCCTTCCAGCCTGCGCAGTGGATTTTTCAGGTGAGGCACAGCGTGTGCAGAACTAGCCCCACCGTTTAAGTCCCAGGGTCCATTTG
Source organism: Hafferia zeledoni (assembly GCA_035583235.1). Taxonomy (NCBI): domain Eukaryota; kingdom Metazoa; phylum Chordata; class Aves; order Passeriformes; family Thamnophilidae; genus Hafferia; species Hafferia zeledoni. The sequence goes on along the minus strand of JAWWEV010000083.1, from coordinate 26,445,095 downwards.
CCATGGCCAAGCGAGCTTGGACAGTGACAGTGAAGTCCTCGGGACTGTCTGCAGCACCCAGTGCTGACCCTGCTGAGCATCCGAGATCTGACAGGATCGGATGGCAGGGAGGCATTTAAATGCCATGGGGATGGTCCCCACTGAGACTCGAACTCAGGTCCTTGGGATTCAGAGTCCAGAGTGCTCTCCTTTACACCACTGGACCACCCCAAAATTTGATTTAGGACAGCATTTAAAACACTTAAAACAGTATATCTTAGGCCTATACTGTGTTGACATAACACCACATTAGTAAAGATACACAGCTACTGTAATATATGTGCCATTCGTATGCTACTCTTACACCCCAGAAGAACTTTTTCCCTATATACACACACCTGCTTTTAGGAAGATGTATGCTTTTAGGAAGAGGGCAACTTTTAGGTTAAGTACTGTCAAATTTGTGTTCGTACCTGAATTTTGGCACCAAAACTGGCATAGACTACCAGTCCATGTTGTGATATGCTTCTAAAATAGTGGTTTTTCTGTTTCTTAATAGATACCTTAGCTTCGCTCTACAGTGAAAAATAGAGATGTTTGTAAAAGATTTCGGAGTAATTTTCACTAAGAGGAAAATCTTAATGAGGACAGCAGAAAGGTCAGTATAAGGTCATTCCTGACAGATACAAGGAAGTATTGTAGTAAGAGTCTCATGAATAATACTTTTATATAAAAAGGACACTTTTATAACACCTACAAAATTAGGACTTCAGAAATTAAGCAAAGGGGCAAAACCAAAAATGTTACTTTGCTTCTTTCATCTGCAGATGCAAGATCTCAGTCTTCTAATGCACAATAGAAGCATGATCCCATTTTCTAAGGAAAGGAGCTTCCACTTCCCTGGAACTACTTAAGCAGCAACTAGCAAGCAATCTGGAATTGGATTTTCAGAAACAATGGCTCTTAATCAATAAAGTGATACTTCTCATTAGTCTGTTTTTCATGTACATACTATTTAGAGAACATGGTGTTCTCTAAATGCATGTATTATTTATTAGATTTTTAGGTAGTAACTATTATTCCAATCCATAATAGATGTATTATGAACTATCTAGGCTAGCTGAAAAATAAACAGTCTTGAAACTTGAAAGCTGTTTCTAAGAATGTGTGATGACTTGCAAATTTTTTAATTAATTAATTGAAACAGGCATCTTTGTTTTCTCAAAAGTGTGTCTGGATTAGTTAAAGATGTGCAACAAAGTAAAATAAATTTGTAAGTTATTTCCCATGTAAAAGGTTTAGAACAAGAAAGATTTCTGTTTCATTACATTTACACCACTTTCTATGTTTTGAATAACATTTTCAGATATAAAGCGACTCCTCAGAAATACTGTAAAATGAGAAAAGCTTAAGGGTAAGTTCTGCCGTTAGTGAGTGATGATATTTTTGTCTGGCAGTTCAGTTGGCTTGAATAATACAAAGTTTATGTGATTTATTACCTTACGGTGCTGAAATAGTATCCTCTAACACAAACATTACCATTAAAAGAGAAAGTGAACTTACTAAATGGAAAAGATAATGTTTTATTAATTTTTCTCCTTGGTTTTATATCCTTGTGCCCTGCAGCTCTAGTGCAGCTGCTCTAAGTGCAAATGCAAATACCGACTTGCTTAATGGGATAATTAAAGGCAGTGGAGGAAAGTTAGGTAATGGATACTCACAAAGTGTAAAATATGTTCAAGCCATACCATATGATATTTTAAACCGTGGAGTAGTCTGAGGTTGGAAAGACATTGCACACCACTTCTGGAATAGTTCTTTGTATATGAAATTGGATGTGGAAAAAGAAATAGGCCTTTCCCGCAGATTCTAAATTCATTTTACTTGAGTAGGATAGTTTAACATTTTTCCCATTATTAACCTGGCTTCCTATATTTATATAGTTAAAAACAATGTGTTGGAATCCTGGCTAACAGCTGTATTACCAGGAAGACCTTTATGGAACAACAGTTTTCAGGAAAAATGCTTTGTTTTCAGACTGTGTTCAGTGTTGCTCTGTACAGCTTTGTGTAAAGCATCCTGATTGTAATTGAGGAGAGTCTCCAAGGACACCATGCATTGTGTAGGTTAGCAGGGAAATAACACACTGCCTGTTTAACATGTTCAGAAATCTGTTATTAGGTAATTGAAGACTCTTGTTTTCAAAAAATTTTGTCTTTTTAAAACTAGTAGCAATATTTTGCAATAGCTTCCAATACACTTACACAAATCTTTCCAATTTGGGCAACTCACTGGAATTATAGTAGCAGAGTGTAAAATTCAAGTGTAATTAGCAGTGTAACCATAGAGATAAGATTATAAATATGAAGTTCAGTGTACATTTGTAAGGAGATTTCCTGCATTTTAAAGAACGTAGCTTTGCTACTGAAATAAATGCATATGGGACTGCACCTTATTTCAAATTAATTGAATAAATGTTTCGATAAAATTTATAGTATAGCCTCAAGTTGAAGCAAGGGAGGTTTAGATTGGATATTAGAAAAAACATTCTTCATGGAAAGGATTGTCAGGCATTGGAACAGGGCTGTCCAGGGAAGTGGATGGGTCCCCATCCCGGAGGTGTTTAAAAGATATGCAGTTGTGGCACTTAGGGAGATAGTTTAGTGGTGGACTTGGAGATTCCAGGTTAACACTTGGACCTGATGATCATAAAGATTTCTTCAGCCTGAACAATTCCCTGGTTCTATAATGAAATGTTAGGTTGTGGCACTGGAAGACTTGGAAGGGGTGGTCTGATGGCGTATGACACTTTTCTTTTTGCAGCTCATACCAGATCATTTTAGGTAGGATCCAATTTAGGAGTCCTGAACAATGTCAGTATCACCCACAGTCTTTCTCCTCTGTCCTGTCCTCAAACTGCTCTGTTGCTGAAGTTTTTATTTTCTAATTCCTTACCTAAAATTCTAGTCTGCAAAGTTATTTCCACTCCTTTCCATGTGCACATGGAGACAGTGTTGGGAACACAGAGCAGCTGCTCCAGGTCTACCTTGCGGTGAAAAAAGTAACTGCCGGCAGGGTCTGTGCTTGGCTTCTGTAGTGATGCTTCTTGTGCAGGATTGCACTTCTGTAACTGGTGTCATACAGAAGGTGGAGTGCAATTGGTATAGAGAAATCTAGAATCAGTGCTCTCCAATTACTGCCTCTGCTAGGAATTGTATGATTGGTGACTCTTAAACCTTTATTAGAATTCTAAGTGTTCTTTTCTTGTTTTGAGTAGATCAAGAGGTATATCTCTGGTGCCAGGTATTCTCCGCTTGCCAAACTTCAAACTGTTATATCTTGAAAAACTATTATGATTGCCCATTTTAGGGAATGCATTGCCAGATATTTAGTTGGATTGGGGGTGTTGTGGGGTTTTTTGGGTTTGTTTGTTTTTTCTTGTTTGTTTGAACTAACCTGTTATTCTCAAAAAGAGAACCCAGGCGAAATGAACCCAAAATCATGACCTCAGGCATCACCCTAAAGCATACATTTTATTGTAGAATAGCTTGATTAAATTAGTAATAATCAACTAAAATGTGGTCTTTCAATGGAAATTATTAATATCAAGCACAGGCATGACTTGCATAAACTGTATGTTTAAGGCCAACCTTTGTAATTGAAAAATTTGTAATTGTCCCTCTATATATACTGCAGAAACATTTCAAAAGCTATAATTTTATTTTTATGAAATCTCTAATAATTTTATTTTGTTGCCCTAGGAAAAATACAATTATGGTGTTCTATTTCTTTTGGAGGTTAGAATTAGTGGGAGGGTGCAAACAGTTGTTAGATTTTTTTCCACTGCTGGTGGAATCCTCACTCTCTTGTGTTTCATGTACATTTCTTCCCTGTCTCATGGGAAGTTTAATGTTGTTTTTGTCTGCTTTCCTTCAAGAATTCAAAAGGTAAGTCTTCATTACTTAAAAAAAAAAAAAAAGGCCTTTCCACAAGTCTTTTATTTTGGAAGTATTTCTTGCTTGCCTAAACTTACTTAATTATCTGATTCCTCCATTACAATGTAAACTAGTTAAGCTGTTATATTGATCTCAGATAGTGCAGTTCACTGTCCCCACTTGATAATTTCACTGAGTTTGCTTGTTTATTTATTTTTTCCACCATTTATCTTCTGAAGATTGGCTCAGGCCTTCTTCATGAATAGAAGTATACCTATTTTGAAAATCTGTTGACAAAACGTTACTTCTGGTATACAAAATCTCATCTTGTGTAAGTTTGTAAGATACAGTTAGATAACAGTCTAATAGTAGTGATTCACAAAGATACACCTGCTGTTGTTAATCTAGAGTGATGGACTGTATGTACATCTCTGATATTATTTCAGCTGGACATACATGAAACTATGTCACACTGTGATTATATTAAAGTTGTGTAATGTTGCATGTATGTAGAAAATCTGTTTGGTATATATACCTTTGTTCAATATATAAATATTTAATGAGTATTTATTTGTGACTATTTTGAGTCATGTATAGTGTTAGATACTGTAGTTGAAATGTTCCAGCAGTGGATTTGGTTTTTCCTTTTGTCCTTTTTTATTATTATTTTTGTACCTTTAGGCCTTTACAGAGCTGAGTTGTTCTTTGAGAGCATGGAAGTAGGAGTTACTGTGTACCTGGAGCTAGCAGCTATCCTGGGCTGCAGTGAGGGACAGGGTTCCCCTGTGGTCTGTGGACTCTGCTTATGCCCCCACTTGTATATTGAGCACTCAGGATGTCTTAGCAACACCTACCTGCCTCTATGCTCTTTGTAGCATACTCTTCCTACTGTACTAAAATTGTACAAGATTATTGTCAGTTTGAGTCCACCATATTGAAGAGTTAAGGGTTTGAGGTTTTTTAATTGTTTCTGTGCTTCTACCTCACCTCTGAAATCTGCATGCTTCTCCACAGGATTGACTGCTAGCACTTCAAAACATAAAGCAATTTCAACTTTATCAGCCTTCAGAATAGTCAGAGTATGGTGTCTTCTGCTGCCTCCCTCCCTGGACCTGAAGTATCTCCAATGTTTTTAATGTGTTTCCTCACCATCAAAGCTGAACACATATGAAGAAAACAAGAAAAACAGTTCAATGCTTATAACAATAATAAATTTTTAAAAGCTTGATAGGACATATATTTCCTTTGAAGTATATTGGCTGACACTTCCTTTGTACCTCATCTTTAATTCTTTGTTCTCATAGAATCTTAGAATGGCTTGGATTGGAAGGGACTTTAAAGATCATCTAGTTCGAACACCCTGCTGTGGGCAGAGATACCTGTCACTAGATCAGGTTACTCAGAGGCCAATCCAACCTGGCCTTGTACACTTCCAGGGATGTCCTTTTTAATAACTTCCAGCTGCTGGTAGCTGTAAAATGTCCATTGTAGGCAGCAAAACAGAGAACTTAAAATTCAAGAATAACAATTTCAGTTGATTTCTACTCTTTTGCTGAATAGAATAAAAGAATGTAAGCCCCAAGTGATCAGGCATGAATAGAATCACTTGGACTTCCTCTGTGGCTTTGAAGTTCTCATTTTAACACTTTGAGATACTTTGTTGTGTGACATGTAGTAATTGCTTAGATATGTTTAGTGTTATGTCAGAGAGTAACAGAAACTTCCTTAGTGCTGTGCTATGGTATGTGTTCTCCTGATCCATGGAAAGTCCATGGAAATTCTGTTTTGAAAGGCAAAGTGTGTTGATAGCACTTCTTGGTACTGAAACAGCTCATATTTGGATTCAGAACAGTAATTGAGGGGAAAAACTGAGAGGTGATTAAAGTGCTCGAATGCTGTAGTTTGATGCGGTTTCTTAGTTATTCTGTTCTGTTCCTGGTTTTGTATGCTTTTTGTTGGAATTTGCAAAGCCATGCAATTATTCCAAACTCTGCAGGAGTTCTGAAACTTTGCTTACCATGCATACTGGTAACACATATATGTGCACAGAAGGCAATTTGGGTCTAGATTTGCGTGCTGAAATGTTGTGCCATTAGATCTATTCAATCTGCCAGTACAAATGAATAGCTGTCTTGCCATTAAAAGGAAGGTGTCTTGTCATGTACTTTGGCATGAGTTTCCATCCTGTCTGCATCAGGAAGTTTGAAGGAGTTGAAGCATTTGGCAGTACAACCAGAGCTACCAGGAGCTTTGTGCTTCTTAGGACACAACTGCACCTGGCAGCTTTGAGGTTCCTGGATGAGATGGCCAGTGTTTGTCTGGGCTGAGGGAATGGCCTGCAGCTGTGTTCTTTCACTGCTTTCTGTTTTCCTGTAGAGGTCTGCTCCTGGTGCAGTGCTGGCCTTAGGTGTTCACCAAGGTGGGCTGTTTGGTTTGCTGGTCACCCTCAGATGCTGACATGTCCTAAAAACCATAGCCTACTTCCTCCCCAGTGTCACCCTCAGTGGGCAGGCAACCACAGCTCCCACCATGCCACTGCCCTTCCTCAGGAATCACCATCTGAAAGTTGTGCTTTTAAGCACTGTATTTATAAATATGTGGGTCAAGTCATTATGTAGGCATAAGATAACTAAGGTTTTGGTAGATAGCTGGAATTGATAATTAGTTAAGAAGAGTGGAATGAAGGCCCAGTAGAGGTGGAGAATATGTTTTTGCAAGAATTTAAAGCAAGACTTTCAACTGAAAAATGCAAGGAAGTGTAAACAAAGGAAGGTACTTCTGTTGAAATTTTATTGTGTAGTCCAAATTAGCATCTTCATGTTATATTCATAGCATGCTCTAAATTATTTTTGCAAGCTTAAATTTGTTGTGTTTTGCTCGTTTTAGAACTAAGGCAGGTACATACAGGAGCAAGCAAGCAGTAATTTCCAACTTCAATCTGCCTTTGTACATTAGCAGTGGTGTAAGAATGCTACTTTGCAGCACATTTTGTGGAAGGGTCCCGTTACAGATAATTTTTTCTTTTTTATTGGCTCTTTAGTGACTGTCCTTGGCTTCTGTATCTGCCATGTAGCCTTTCTAAGAAGATTACATATAGAAAACATGCATTTATATATAGTTTTCAGGAGAATAATCAGGAAAATAAAATAATAAAGAAATCTTCTCGCAATACGAGGTGGATTAAAAAATCGTCTTTAGAGGACTTTGTTATACATACTTAGACTGTAGTTATTCTCAGACGTCTCTTATACAGCTAAATATTTCTTGTTGTCAAGTCTACTATATGAATGTAAACATATGTATTTAATTTAAATGTTAAGTTCTCTTATTTTTGCTTCCTTCCATAATATTTAGTGAGTTCTTATTGCAGTTCACATTTAACTTCATTCTTTTTTTCTGTTTTCCTGATTGAAACAAAATCATGTGCACAGTATAGTAACTGAATCTTGATGAGTAGCATGTCCTATTTTGAGAATTTTTATTCCTGTAAATATCTAAAGCTAAGTTTTTGATTGGTGCACAAATCTATGCAAGCTTGTCCCACAACTGTAAATCCTAGTGGTCTACAGAATGCAGCAGAGGCTGTCTGGTCTTCAAAATACTAATTAAAAATAGATGAAAGTATTTCTCAAGCTTAAGATTTGCCATTTACTCTGTACTGAGAGTACAATTGGTGAATGACTGCAGCCTTATCAAAGAGATCTCTAAGGAAAATTTCTGGTGTTGGAAATACCTATGAGGGTATTATAAAGATATAAATCTCTGTTCCACAGGAGGTCACTGAAGAAGAACCTGAGCTAAATGATAGAATCAGTATTACGGTAAGAGAACTCTGTAGACAGAGAGCAAAGCATTTGAACAATCAGGCTGGTACTTTGTTGTAAAATAAATGCATAAAAATGTTAAGCTTCCGACAATCTATGTATTTTTGGTTACAAAAGATGTTAGAAACCTGAACTACCACAGGGCAGCTGGGACAATATAGCTGTTGGGTTTGCAAACATAGTTTGTGGCTGCTGGACATCAATGATCTATAGGTCCAAAAGTAAATCTTCTGCGAACTGGATTTCAGAAAAACATATCTGGTGTGTATTCAGACTAAGCTTGCCAATAATTTAAGGTTCTTTTAGTCCTCGAAGTACATTGCAATAACTTAGTAAATTTTAAAATGCTGTGATAACAAGTAGAAGGTGGTCAACTAAAAATATCACTGTCTTTAGCCAAAATATCAAAGAATAGGGAATACCGTGAGGTACTTAAGAGGTGTTACACAGAAATAAGGTAATTTCAAACATTGTTTTTGTTACTTTTTCCTCACTTTCTCTGCTTTACTTGAGTAAAAGTATCATGAATATTAAGTTCCGTTGTTTATTACTCTAGGAGTTCAGGTTTGCCCATGTGGGTCAGATTGCTGCCAGGGCGATATAACCCTTCACTGCCCAAGTGGCATAGGTATGATAAGAAATGTCCTTAGCTGGAGAGTACTGTAAAGGTATATATGTAAGTATTGTGAAGTCTTGCTTTGTAAAGCCAGATGTAACTGCTCTTTACATTCAACTCTGGGTTAGTGTAATAGCAAATGGGAAACAGAAGGTAGAAGCCAGAGTGGTGCTACAGTAACCCAACCTGCACATTGGTCTGAATGATCTTGGAGGTCTCATCTTGATGTGGCCAGAACTGGTCTGCTTATTTGTAAAGGGGCATATCTTTGTGGCTTCTTTATAGAAATGTGCGATCAACTGTAATGAAAACTATTGATCTCAGAAAGTACATGGAGTGGCTGAATGCTACTATAAAAATACTTCATGTCAGAATATGAAAATATTGTTTGTTTGTACTGAAGATAATTGTATTCCAGATGTTTTATACACTTTTGAAACATTATATCTACTTCTGTGTACTGAAAATAACTGTTTGACAACATATTTTGCAGATAAGTACATAGTAAACCTTGCTTCTCTTTCCCCCATGGTGTATCACAGATGGAGTAAATGGGCCTGTAACTCCCCTGGGTTTTTAAAAATGCACTACCTTAGTTCAGATGCTGTAGCTGCATCATTGCCTTGCTACTAAAACTGTCTGACTCAGTCTGGCATACTGGATGCAAAGCCCTGCTAGATTAAACTGACAGCTTTGCTTAAAATCTCTTTATGGATTGTTAATCACCAAAACAGAGAGTATACTGCAAATATTTACTGGACTGCAAGTGTTCTTATGCCTGGATAATCTGCTAGATTTGAAAGGCAATGGTAAGCAGCTATTCTGAATTTGTGAACAGCTATTCTGAGTTAAGAGCCAGGTGAAATATAGAAGTGGTAGCTGTAAGAAGAGTTTTGACTACCTCATTAAAATTCTTCTCTTTCAGCTTGGCAGAGGTCTCTCTCCCTGGAGTTCAAGGAAAATTTCCAGGATTTATTCTTAGAATTATCATTTTTTAAATGACAGGAAAGATGATTGAAGTGAATAAAATCTTTGGCTAGAAACACGTTGGATGTGTTGAATTTCCTTTTTTATTTATGATGTATGTTGGAACACAGAATACAGTTGAGATTCATGAAAATCTGTCGCTTGTACATCTGCCTCCCTTCCTTATTTTTACCACAAACCAATATGTATGTGGATCGTGAAATCTGTTTTAAAGATTATTTTTTTCTCACCTTTTTTTTTTCCCCAAAGTGCTTTTTCGCCCCTCTTAGTTGTGGGGTGGGGTTTTTTTTGTTAATTATGTAAGGTTATGTGATGAAATTTAGCTGTCCTAGTAATTTAGTTGAGGAGTTTGTTTCCTGTGGAAGGGTTTGTTTTTAAATCTTGGGTCTTACCCTCCCCTTTGGCCAATGACAAATATAAAGAGGAAATTAATGTGCTAATCTTCTTGGAAAGCACATTTAACAGGAAAGGGAAGGCTGTATTTAAAGCAGGAAAAGAAAGTGTTTATTGTAATTGGATGTGGATGAAAATAATTACCATACAGAATTACCTTATTGTGTAAAATAAATTATATCAAGAAGGTATCTAAATAGAAGAAATGCAAATTGTAACATACAGCAAGGCAAGTATTTTGCTAGTATAGTTCACAGGTTGTATGAATATGTTGTGTTATTTTGATAGTATCTGATTCCTAATGCTGACTGAAATATCTGGAAACTTTTAGGTTCTTTTATAAAGTTTAACATGCACAAAAAACACTCTTGGTTTTTTATTTTTGAAATTATTTAATTTAGCTAAAGCATTTTCTATGTTCAAAATTCTGCATCACAGCCACAGAAATTGGAGCTGACAGTAATCTAATGGACAGAGATGAGGAAGATACCAGTTGAGGGATGGTAGAAAGGTGAAGCTAGTTCTTATTTCAACCATATGGCTGAGTGTTTTTCATTCAGAGAGATGTCAGGTTTATTCCTTAGCCCATACGAATGGAACACTCTTACAACTTAGCTCCTCTGTGGCCTTTCGAAATATGAAAATTTCTGAATGAATTCACAGCTTTCCTTCCATGTTTATCTGACTTCCACTATAGTTAAGGTACCAATTTGGAGTCAGGCACGAAATAAAAGGATATTTTATGAATGTACCATTAATATAAAACTTTGTGGTTAAGCAGTATTTCCCCTAAAGGCAAGGCCCAGCCTCTCTAGCACACTGCATCTTTAGTTGTCATCTCATGGGCAGTTGAAGGCTTCCTCATGCACTAGCCCATTTCCAGGCATCCTCCCACAGCCTCTAGAGAGGTCACACCCTGCAATCTTGCCTATTGCTGGGCCCCTTCATCTCAGTCATTGTCCTACAAGCCACCGTAGCCCAACACCCTCAGAACTGGGCTGAGTCTAATTATCCAGCACAGTTTCACAGGCTGGTTAGAACTTACAGTTGCAAAGTTATTTTTGTGGCTCTTCTGTTTTGGATAGCGCAACCACAGGCCTTGCACTTTTCCTGTGCTGATTTCCTGATTCAGAGTCTGTGCCAGCTCCCACTAACATCAGGACTGGGGCTATTCCAGTAATTGTTTTGGATGGAGAGCATAGGAGGAGTTCTCAATTAAGGTCATTTTCAGCAGATTAACTTTTTGTTTGCTGGTCCCTCTTTTAATTGCATTTTGTTTACATGACCTTTAGTTATGGTGTCATTACAGAAAATCGAAGAAATGTACATATTACAAAACTTTTTTGTTCTTTACCGAATAAGTAATAGGCAGTATAATGGAGGCAGGCATACTCCCTGAAATTGAAGCTTCTGGATTTCTGTGGCTGGCAATCTCTCCTACTTGGTGCTTGTAGTTGGAGAGATGATGTTTTTAGTAAACTGTCAGTCTGACCAGCTACATGTACTGAAGGTCTGTAAGCAATTAAACCCTTTGTTTTCCATTTTTTAAATCTTTGTTAACAGACTGTTGGGTATAGTTGGGTTAATAGGTAAAGGACTTGTGACTGTAATCATCAGTAATATTTAGGGGTGGTTATTGTCATTGTGACTAGTGGATGAAAATGAGAAACGGGTAAGTCTTGTACTTCTGGGAAAGGGTGGAATCTGAGGATTTGTCACAATAGAAGTCACTATTTGGTTATCTTTACAGACGAAGATTTGGAAGCTGAGCTGAATGCTATGACTAACCCTAGAAGAGCCCATTTGAGGTAGGAAGGGTTCAACAAAGATGTTCATTTGACCTCAAAATGTGCTTCTTAATGTGGTGAAACTACATTGTTCCACCTTTAAATTAAAGGCACATTTGAAATGTGAATTTCACAAAACTCAAGGTTTTTTTCAATGATTTGAATATTTTAATTTACACTTTAATTTTTATTAATTGAGTGATTTAAATACAAGTTTCTTTGTGGTATTCAAATTATAGAATTTTATGATAATGAGAGGATTAGTAAGTATTAGGTACAAGTTACACTTCTGGTACTGTATTTCACATATTGTAGTTTGCTCTAGTATGAATTTATGTGTATATTAATGTTGTGGTTTATACATTGTATTCCCTAATTTAGTGTTCCCACTGAAACACCCCAAACCATGGAACCTTCATACATTCCCCTCTCCCTCTCTCCCTCGAGGCCAGCTGGAGAGGAGAATAGGCACAAAAGGTAAAGATCATGGGTTGAGATAAGAACCATTTACTAGAAATAGCAATGAAATAAGAAAACAAACAGTGACAGCAACAATAGTAGCAGGTAGTACAGGAGAGGCGAACAATTCACGAGCTTGCTGACCACACAGAAACCAGCAATATGTGAACCACTGCCGCCACCCTGACCTGGGAGGCACCCTGTCCCCTGCAAATGATGTGATGATGTTTAGAAAAACCTCTGGGTCCTAGACATGCCCTTTCTTGGCTACTGCAAAAATTAACCCTGTCCTGGCTGGATCCAGGACATTGAGATATTTCTTCCAAAATAGATTTGTTTTCCGACTGTACCTAACCTTTCAATATTAGATATATAATATCTCATTCAATATCTAATTGCAATCTCTAGGAGCTTTAATATAATGCTCAGGTGTTTTATAAAAGAGAGCAGTATGATGAATGCTCTCCAACTATGTATAAAAACTCAATGTGCTTTCTGAATCTCCTTTTAAGCATTATCCCAGCTGTATCTGCTTGAATATGTTGTTGCTTATTTTGTAATTACATAAGTTTTACACATGTTTTGAAGAAGGAGAGTAAGGGTCTCTGTGGTAGCTTTGAGAGGAAAATTTGCCCTGAAGCATTTGAGCTTACGATTTACTCTCTGTTGAGCTAGACTGTAGTCAACATTGTTATTACTTCTGTTATGCTAGTTCTTTTTGAGATAATATATGTTCATGAATTCTAAGACGTCTTGTTCTCTAGCAATAATCTCAATGAATCAGAACAAATAATAGTAGATCATTGTTGCAAGTGTATGTTATGTAGACCAAACCTGTCCTCGGTATTGTTACCTTAACTTGGATGGGGAAAAAATAAAAGTAGTATTTTGCAAAATGTTGACATTAAACAAATATATCGAATTGGAACAATAAAGACAAAAAAATGGTAATAGTGCACTATGTCAACTGTATGATCTTAAATTTCAATTGTTTCATTTAGCATTTCATCCCTAGAGTGGAGATAACATGAGCAACATTACTGTTTGCAGCCTGTATCATACATCAGTCAGCCACTTGTAACATTTCCTTTTTCAGGTAACTACAAAAATTAATACCTTTCTCTTCCCTTTTTTTTTTTTTTTTTTTGGTAAGTGTTAGTAAAGGACAGTTTTAAATGGGTAGGAGAGCAGTAGATTGGCCCAAGCCTGGAAAGTGGAAAGTGAACAATGGAAGCATGTTTTCATTAGATTAGAAATATTATTCTTTGGAACTCAAGGTGCAAATTAATGCTGTGCCATAATGTTCTTTTCAAAACACACAAGATAAAATTTACATATCTAAATTGGATCAGCTTGAATGGGTTTCCCTGCTGTCTCATCCCCTCAGCTACAATCTTTCTGAAATGGCCCGCAGGTAGATCAAAATAGTAATTTTTAAGTCTATTTTTAAGAGCATCTCTGAAATAAATATTTTCATTTTTGTTTTATATTGATTTCTTGCAGTGAACATGAGCAAAAAGTCTCCTGTCCCTCATCTGAGTATAATCTACATGATAATTGGAGGTTTAAATTTAATTGTGCTTATGCAGGCTTTAGGAATAACAATTTAAACTGGCTCAATAAAATCACAGTTGTTTCATATTGTTAAAATAGTAACCTTTTTTCTTTTATTTTTTGTTCTTATATGAAACATCTTAAAATATATGTAATTTCTTTACAATAAATGTGACAAATTTTGCCATCCAGGAGTTCAAGGGAAGACCCTGCAAACAATCTTGTTTTACATTGCTAGGGTTTTCTTCTGTTTTTTAAACTCACTAATACTGTATAGATTCAGATTTCTGTTTTCTCTCTCCATAAACTTTTGTCATAACTTTGATAATATTTTATTACATTAATCTCGATGGAAGTGTATAGACTATTTTTACCCCTCCTAAAACAATTATATTCTGGAGGGTAGATCTCGTTATGGTAGTATGCAGTATCCTCATGAGAGGAAATAGAGATGCAGGCACTGATGTCTTTTCTCTGGTGATCAGTGACAGGACCTGAGGGAATGGCATGATACTGTGTCAGGGGAGGGTTAGGTTGGGGATTAGCAAAAGGTTCTTCACCCAGAGGGTAGTTGGGCACTGGAACAGGCTCCCCAGGGAAGTGGTCACAGCATGAACCTTTCCAAAATTCAGGGAGCGTTTGGACAATGCTATTAGGCACGCCATGTGATTTTTGGGTTTGTCCTGTACAGGGCCAAGAGTTGCACTTGATGGTCCTTGTGGGTCCCTTCTAAATCAGGATATTCTGTGATTCTCTTATTTTAGTTAATTTAATCCAGCTGCTCAATTTATTTTGTGTTCATTTGGTAATATGACTTCTGATATATCAAGGAGAAATAGCAAATGAAATAATTTAACTTCTGAATACAGCAGGACTACAGTTCAAAGATAATGTTTCATTTGCTGCAAAATAGAGTTTAAAAGTTCTAGGGGGAGTATTTTTAAAGTGTGTCTCCGATGTATGTAAAAGTATAGCATAGTCTTAGGCTATAATGTTTTCTGTATCAATGAATGGATGACCTCAAGCTTATTCTAGTTCATTTGTACTTTACTAGCTATGCAATTATTTGAACAGTGCAAAATTTTGATGTCAGAATAAGGAGTATGCTGCAAAGAAGGACCTTGTACTCTGTTTATTGAGCAGCTAGAAGCAGAAAGGCGTTTGACTTCAATGGAGTTTCACAAGCCTCTGTCCAAGGTGCTGAGGGTTAGAGTTCGTATTATCATTGTAAGCTGGCACAACGCCTGCTGCGGGACTGGCTCAAGGGGGTGAACTGTGCTCTCCTGCCATCACTGTGCATATCTCAAGGTTATATTCGGGGCGGTTTGGGGGTTTAGAGGCTTTTGTTTGGGTTGGGTTGTGGGTTTTTTATTTCTATTTTATTTTGTTTCTAAACTTCTTACATAGTCTGTGTAGAATATTAGGGTATTATCGAAAAGTCAAATCCGGTTTGGAAATTTTATATACAGATGGCTAGAATGATTCAGCATTATCAACTCTTTATCCGTTTATCTGCTGGCCTTAGCTCAAGCTGTTGTCTCTATTTCTTTACCTGGAAGACCTGAAGACTATTAAGTTCTATATCTAGTTCTGATTTATGTATTGATAGAGTTTCTGTCTCTTGTTCTTGCTAAAGTAACTTGAGATTTTACAAAAATAGGCTAGGATTACTGCTTTATCCATGAGGATGATGCTCTTATATATTAGTCTGAGAAGGAAAAAAATCCTATTCAGTATTTATGGATGCAACATTAACATTGCATGATATTTTGAAAATCCCAGTAATTGTGTTCTTCCATCTGAGTGATATTCAAGGAGGTGCAATTGGCCTACACAAGTCCAATGACTCTGTCTAACTCATGGATCCTACACATGTATATTACCCCAGTAAGAGATTAATACTATTGCAAAAACACCTTAGAAAACACCTAAGGAATAAGAGAGATTCTTGTGGTTTTTCTTCCACTGTAGTATTAGTTCTCTTGCTTTAGGCTTTTAGGGAATGCAGCTTTTAGAGGACACAATAGGATCTAAATGCAGTTTCTGTATAGGGAGCATAAAGTGCCAGCATTTTGGGAGAAGAGTCTATGTTGTGATAGGGAGGGAGGAAACTGAGCTCCAGATAAGGTAGTGCTGTTGTACTCAATTTATTAGTGGACCAAACAAGGAAGGATGAGTGGTGTGAAGAAAATGTTCTCACATAGGCAAACAGATAGGCTTGTCTTGAAAGCTGACTGATGTGTCCCACTTAACACTGCAGTGGGTTGCACAACTGAGCTGGGGTGAAGAGAGAATGCAGCATTCACTCCAACTGGCCTCAGTGTCAGGCTTTGGGTGATGGGTGGGTGACAGCCTGCACCTCTTCAGACTTGGGCACTCTGCATCTGCAAGATATTGTGGGTCTGTGTAACAGTGTTTCCCCACAATGTCTTTGTATGTGTTTTTGTGTGTGTTATCCAGACAGCCTCAGACCACCAATGAAAACAGCCCACAATGGCATCAGATTGCAGCGTTACAGACTTCTAAGTGTCCTTCTCCTGTCATTTGCTGTTCTATGGTGGTATGTACTGACGTACATAACATTTTAACATAAGTGCATAGTTCCAGGTGTCACATCATGGATACCATGTTATAATTCTGAAAATAGATGAGTAGAACAATTTTATGGAAGATTGTAGCTGCTCAGCTTTGTTTATAGGATACCTACATATGTACATAATACATTCACCAAACTTTATGTGTGATGCTTGGCTTTTTATGGGAAGTCTAAGGCAAAATATCATAATAGTTTAATAATTTGTAATAAAATTGTGATGAATTGGTAAGTTGCAGTGAAATTCCATGCTGTTACCTTGGTCTTTTAAACTTCATTTATTTCTTATAATCCAATGTATTTCAGTTTAGCAGATATAACTCTTGTGCTAAGTGTAATTTCTCATCTCTTCTTAGTATTTACCATCAGATAGAATGTGGATTATTAGTTCATTAGGGAAAATCAGGACATAGAAAAGTTAAATAAAAATATAAGAGTTGCTTTTGTGTAAGACAAGAAATACCTTGAAATTTTTCCAATGGTCTTTGTTAAAAAACTGTGTGTGCTTTGCAAAGAAATAATTTTTTCTGCCATAGTGAAGCTAATTATTCTCAGCACACACTAGCTATGTCATATTGCAAAATGAACATCAGACTTCGTATGTTGTAAGAATTAAAACACCATCAGTTGAGTTAATGAAGAGCATACAATGAATATGCTCTCATTTTTACAATGCAGTCAAAGTAAAAGCCATTTAAAGAACTGTTGCAAAAATCGTAATTTAGGGAGAAAACAAACAATAAAGCAAATGTTTACTATCTATTTTAATTACTTTCTGCTTAGAGGTATGCATTATGTTTATTTATTGTTTGATTTCAAATTCTTTCTCTTAAATGGTCTAAGAATACAGTGGCTAATGATCCATTCTGAAATCAAGTGAATACAGTCTTCTGTATTCCATTATACAAAGCTAAAGAAACTCATTTGAGACCGTTTCATTATGATATCACATGAAGATCACTAGTTGAAATTGTAGGTTAACATAAGGATGGGAATGTGAAGTAGAATACAAAACACAGAAGATAATGCGAATTACTACATGGTTTGTGTGTTTTTGTTTGGTTTGGGGTTTTTTGGGGGGATTGTTTGGTTTTGGTTGGGGTTGTTTGTTTGTTTTTATTGTTTGGGGTTTTTTTTAATGGAAAAGAGACAGGATTTCTGACTTACATACCAAACATGTGAATGTAATGAAAATATCATTCCCTATTCATATTTAAATTATTTTTCTTTCTGTAGAATTTCATACAAATAATTTCTTAATGAGCACTACAAAAATTTCTCTGTAATAGATGATGTCCTTGAAACTTTCGGTATGTTTGGTGTAAAGAAGTTATCCTGTCCTGGCTAAAGACAATACCAATTTTGTCCTTGCATATATGTAAGAGAATAGGAAATTTATTTTTCTCCTTTCCCACAGAGATCCAAGATAGTGACTCTTCCCTTTGTCAAAACTATGTATGTGCCTAGAAAGCTTAGGATATGAAGTCATAGGTCTCAACTCATAACAGAAACAAGGAACCTTCATTGTATCCACCCGTCCCTTCAGATATGAAAACCAAGTCTAGGGAGCTTCGAAGAAGCCCTGCTAAACTGCCTATCTGCAAATCAAGAATAATTTTTCTCAGAGATCATTGTAGTCAAATAAGTCAATATAGATAAGTCACACTGATAAATCAGACAGACAGCTGAAATTATTGTATCTGCATTTATATATGGGTGCTAAGAAAATTTAGGCTGATGTAAATTGTGTTAATATATTGTTAACATAATAATTTTAATATATGTATTCAAATCATTAAGATGAAAGAACCATAAATTATTTTTTATCCTATTGGTACATCTAGGAACCAGGTTCTTATGTCAAGTATGACTTTTACTTTGTGCATTGTGTGCCTGTTTTTTTTGCACTGATAAATCATACTCATCTCTTTACCTGAACTCAGCACTATTCAAACATTACCGTTGCTGTTTTGAAGTTGTGCTTCATTTTTTTTAGTGCTCTCCACTCCATTACATCTGTGTAAGTTAAATTTCCGTGTCCCAAGCAAACTATTCTCCACTCATTTAACTGAATATTTACAAATTAAATTGAAACTGATCTGTAGACAACTGCATTGCCATTTTGTGTAGTGTTTCAATTAATAGTTCATTCTCTGAGAAAACGTTTTTGAATTTTCTCCACACCATTTCATCCTTCAGTGAGCTGTAGATCAAAATAAGTTGGCACATAGTCTGCAGAGATTGTATAGATACAACTCTCAGTTATTAAGACCAGAGTTACTTTTGAGTTTCACAGGAAAAACTTGTGGCAGTACCAGAGCTCCCACTAATAGTTAATTGGAAAGCTTTTTATCCTGTTTTAAGAGATTCAAATATATTAGCACTTGGAGAAAACTGGCAATATTGCCTTTTGTCACTATAGAAGAACAATGGTGCTAATGTAGTGATTTTTTTTTCATGTTCTGAAAGTGTCACATCACCTTAAGCTTGGTTTGATCCCTCTAGTGAGGCTCTAATCTTAATGTAAGTGCTGATAATTTAAAGAACATTTTACAGCAGCACACAGAATATATCAGTGCATAGAATCTCAGTGCACAGTTTTGGCTACTTGCTTTTCTTGCCACAGAAATGTGGATGTGATGGAGTGTAGGAGGGGACGGTGCTGCAACAGCAGAGGAAAAAGAAAAGTCAGCACTTGAGAGAATGGGAGGTTAAGTTAACACAGCTCAGCATTTTGAAGCTAGTCTATGTGGTTTGAAATGATAACCTACTTTCATTATTATGAGCTTAGAATTTGTTAACTTTGTTGCCTTCCTTATTTAGATTTATTTTTTACATTGTAGTTTGCCCCAGACTTGAATGAGCAAGATATAATTTTCTATACTAAGATTTGTCTTCTACCCTCTGGTTAAAGCATCTACTGTATAATGAAAGTATACACACTTGTGAAGCTTTTATATAAAAATTAGAGAGTGAAGGATTTTTTTTTTTTTCAGATATTGTCTTCAGTGCTGTAACTTTATCTATAAATTAAGATTCTGCAAAATATTATTAGTAATGAGGTTCTACCTTGGAGCTTAGTTAGTTAGCAAATCACAATTGAACCTTGATCCTTAATTTAGGACAGTTTAAATCTCACCTTATCTTACCCCATATCAGAATGGTGTGAGATTGATTAACCAGTTTCCTGAAGCAATACCTCTCTTGTTTATTGATCTCTTGAAGGCAGCACAAAACTCAGAACCGTACTTTTGGCCAGCTGAGTTAGGACTCTTAAGAAGTTAACAATTATTGGAAGCCATTTCCACCTATATTGCGTTTGTCACTACTACTGAGTCTGTCCATTTCTGGAAACCACTAAATGTATTGGTTAAGTAAAAAACTCTGCACCAATGAAACAACAACTCACAAAAGAAAGCAGCCTTGTTTAATTTTTTTATTAATTAGTATTGCTTAAGTATTTTGATAATTGATAACAGAATGTTTGAGTGATTTATGGCCTGAAAAAGAAAAGCAACATTTCCCTCCTTGAAAATGGAAATTGGATTGTCAGGCATTTAGATGAAGAATGATCAATCAATAGGATTTTAATAAAGAAAAGGCTTAAAAAAATTGACTGAAGGTGGCTTTTGTTTAAGGTGATGTGGTATGTGCAAATTACTGAACTCTCCCTGGAGAGGATTTTCAAAGGCAATAATGGGCACTGATTTTCTTTGTTTATTCCATTCTCTTTCTGTTCCCCTTGTCAGGGATTTCAGTACTTACCTCTCCATTGTGTCTTTGAAATCTCTCTGTGTGCTTTTCAGGCTCTGTGAATAATTTTACTTATTTGCATGTACAAGTTTAAACCACTGTTTATCTCCAGTGAGCATGTTGTCTAGATGAACATTTATTTTCAGCCGAAGTTCATGCTAAGCATAGGGACTAGCAGTTCCCATTGATTTTAGGAATACAAATTTCAAAAGTACATGCACATGTTGGAGGAACAGTGTTGACTTGGAAAGTCCCATTAAATTACTGAATTTTGGTTACCTGTTGGAAAGTCTAGTATAATGGACTTGGAGTTAAAAAACTGGTTCTAAATGGCAAATATGGTCAATTGGGTTTGTTTTCTCCATTAGTGGTCTGTGTTGGGCTTTGTGAAACAGGTAACTAAAGTCTTAATCACATAAGTATAGAAACTGTAGATCAATGCCAAATGTGTTAAAAGACTGAACAGTATACAGCACTAAGGTCAAGTTTCTTCCCCAAAGCAGAGGTTACCAAAAGTGAAAAAATACCATTTTCCTCATGCATGTATTTTTTTTTTTTTCTTTTTAATTAACACAGAAAATGTCACAGAACTAGTTTTGATCTTTGCAGCCAGTTCTGACCTCTGGATAGGTTCTGCTTCATGTGGTTGGCATTGAAGCCCATGTAATCTGGACAGAAAAGGCAAAGTTCATTCACAGAGTTTAAAGCCATAAAGTAGGATTAGTTGATTTAATCTGTCCTTCTACAGCTCTTGGATCACTACATTTCACAAAGATATTGATGTATTTACCCCAGTAGCCTTTCCTTGGTTAAATCATCAAGTAAAAATGAACATTTTTCTTGAAAACAAAGATAAATACACATTTTCATCATGTATCTTGATCCGAAGCCAGGTGCTCTCCTTGATAAATTCATTGATTTCTTATTTGAATTCCTCTCTAGCTTGATCTCCCAGCAAGCAGTTCTAGATATACTTCCTGGCCTAACCTTAGTGTGCCTTACTTACAAAGAATGCTATCTTTCCATGAATGTTCCATGCTGAGGATGATGGTTTTGTTACCCCTCAAAGGGATCCACCAAAAAAAAAACAAAAACCAAAGCCAGCATCCAGTTAAAAAAACAAATCCAAAAAACTTTTGTTTTTAATTAAAATTCCCACCTCATAACAATGAAAAAATAGCTATGAAAATACCTATATTTAAACAGATTAAAAACCAAACAAACATTGCCTCCCTTCCCTGCCCCAACCCACCTGCCTTCCCCTGTATAAAAACCTTAAAAAAAGATAAATCAGTTCAAGAATTTCCAGCTTATCTTAAAAAAAGCAAAGCATTTGTAAAGTCAGAACTGGATGATGTTTCTATTCATCCGTGCAAGTAGAATATTTATTAATTAAAAAAAAAACCAAACAACCCTTTTTCCAAATTTTTGAAGTAATCAGAAAACACTGAGGAGCTGCAGTGCACATTATTAACGTACTCTGGTCATTTTGTACATGTAATGCTTTTTACTTCCATGCCGCTCATACATATAACTCTCAAAATTCTTAATTATTCTCCAATTCCATGATCTAAAAGAATGATACAAATTTAACAAACAGGTGTAGTGATACCTCTAATGTTTGCAAAAACATTTGCTGTGGGAAACCCATAAATAATTGTGCTACTTGTATAAAAGAGGTTGAGTTGGTTTTGGTTGTTTTAAAAGTTGCAAGTTTAAAAAGAAGATGTGATGTGATATCACTGAAAGGTTAAAATCAAGGTCTCTTACCTGTTGTGAAAGAACAAGAGAAATCCATAACAGCACACGATGACATGGTCGAGTGTGACACCTAGAGGCCATTAGTTTAGGATCCCTAAAATATAACTTGCTTCAGCTGCAAGTTTTGCACAGCACATTTAATTTTTGCCTTAGACTGGAGCTGTCAGATTTTGAAAAAGGAACGTATCAATATTTTTTCTCAGTTTTTTCATGTTTAGTATATTTTTGTGGCTTCCCTGATGGGGCTTTCTAGCACTGATAGGAAGAATAAGAGGCTGCTACTTACTCTGGTAGAGAATACTTAATGCCCTGCAGCAAAGCCTAAAAGAGCCCTGTACAGCTTATTCCATCCTGATGTTCTCAATATATAACAAAATTCTTGCAGATCCCTTCTCAAGACAATTATTACAATATACTTGCAACTGTAGTAAATACCTGCATGAAAGTCAGGCTCTCATGACATACAGAGCTAGAATTTTTGGCTGGTGAGTTTATGTCAGGGAATGAAGAGAACAAAAGCTTCCTTTAGCTGTTACGTGAATTATTTAGATCATGAGTGTTGCAAAGCAACCATACATGCAGGGGAACATACTACACCTTCCTAGCTTCTCTAAAAGTTAGGACTTCAACCCTACCAGTGCCTCCCATGGAGGGGAGATAACCAAGGACATCCCGATACAGTGACTGAACCAGATCAGCATGTTATAAATTTGGAGTGCTTTTCAGAAATATGTGATATTGTATTATCCAGTGGTCATTGGTTGTAATAAACTCATCATAACTGTAGAGCTAGATGACTAGAAGATAGATGTCTTACTTGGCTTTGGCAGCATTTGCCATTTTCATACCTAAGAGAAAGGAGAAGGTTTTGGAGATAAAATGAGCAGAATTCAGATGAAAAGGAATTTGACTTTTCTAAACAAGAAATAAAATATTTTTCATTCTTTAGAATTCAAATGGGGGTTTTGTGGTATTCTAGTACTCATGCAGAACAGATGGTTTAGTGGGGTACAGTTGCAGAGTTCATAAAATGTCTTCTATAGATCGAGAAAAATGGACTGAAACGTCCTTAAAGATTTCTAGCTTAACCAGAGTCAGAAATTGAAGATGGATGAAAGCGATGCTGGACACAGCTCTTCATTTTATATTGTTCATTCTAGTAACAAATGTGCCATATATATTTTGTAATCTCTGTATGCTCTTTGACCTTACTATATGTAGAAATACAACATTAGGATATAAGATTTATATGATCCTAAAGATTTTATTCATGGCTTGGGTGCTAGCATGAGAGTGTCTAGTAGCAGAGGAATTCCAGCAGAGTGATTCCATTTGAATGTATATCTCATCATCCTTTTTCTTTCTAATAAATAAATAATATGGCATTTTTGTTTTGTCATCCTCTCACTGTTTCATGCTTGGAGATATAAGCAAAGTAATTCCAATATTTAATAGCTAACTCTACCTCATTTTCACAAAGGTCTTTGCAGTTAATCATATTTTTTTTGCAGGAAAATGAAAAGATGCTAAGTTGTCGGTTATTTGTGTGAGCATTTTACAGACTCCATGTAGTTGCCATGCCTCTAATAAAATAATAGAATAATTTAGTTTGGAAAAGACCATTAAGATCATTGAATTCAGTCATTGAGCTAACTCTGTTGAGCCCACCACTAAACTCTGTCCCTCAGTGCCACATTTACATCTAAATAAATAATTGTATTGGAATAAAAGTCTGCCAAGGCTCGTATGTTGGTGGTCTAAGGGACAACACTGACACTACTGAGTTTGTGATATGGATATTGATGTTGATTTAGTTTATTTCCGTGCTTTGTTGAGAGGTTTCTTCTCAGAACTACACAACCATTTCTTTGGGACTGTCTAAGCTATAAACAACTGATTAGTTATGATTGTTAAGTGTATATTAGAAGGTGGCTTACCAGAGGACTGGAAATACTGGTTGCCCTGTTAAGTGGAGGAAAGTCCCCTGTTCACTATAGCAAATAGGAAGAGAGTAAGAGTGCATTGGATACACTGAGGTGGAAAAGACTAACAAAGCATTCAGGGTAAGGCATGCTGGCAGCAGCTGAGGCTTATGGTTAGGATATATTCCCTCTTGTGTCCAAAGTCTCACTCCTGCACTTAGGTTGGTGAGATTGGTGTTGATGTCTCTGTCTTTGCCTAATCTTCGGCCTGTGATATCACTGGCCCTGCCCTGTCCTGAGTAATAGTGTAAGTACTGCATGAGCAATCTAATGTTTACCAAAACTAGCTCTTCAGAAATCCTTAGATATATTTTTCCAGACACACAAATGCTTTTGCATAATATATATTCCCTCCATTTTGTCTCTTTGAAATATTTCTGAACAGTTCTTAGTTCATCGTAGTGTCTTACCAAAAAAAAAAAAAATTAATTCTTTTGTAGTTCATTGATTTTTTGACCAAGAAAGTGGTAAAGCTATAAAAAACAGTGTGAAAATATTTTATTTTAATAATCTCTCTTTTAGCAATTTTGAAGCATGTGGTCCTATAGTTGCATAAATATAAGAAAATATTTGAGTGCTTGTGTATGTGTGCTTCCCCTGTCTCATGATACTGCTTTGTTCTGCTGTCAAAACCCACTTTGATTCATTGTGCCAACTACATGGATGATCTGCTCCCTGATGATGTTTCTAGATGATCTAAGTCACGTACAAAATATTCTCAGAGGCTTTCTTTATACATTCATAAAAAATTCTAGGTAGAATCCATTGTATTTAATAACTCCAAAAGGGGTGCCTTTTTCCATAGTCACTCTATAAACTTGACTTTTCCTCTGGTGCATAGCTCTGGCTAAAACATTTTTATTCTTAATTTTTCAAAGGAATGTGTAAGCTACATATGTTTTATCTTAACTATGCAAGTCAGTACAGGTATTGCCACAGATTTCCTCATGTTCTTAAAACTGCTGTAAGCCCTTCGAGTCTTAATCCTATTTTTCATAAATTACGAAGCTGGCATTGTTTTTATTAGGTTGAATATTCTCAAATCCCTCTATAGCATGTTAAATAATGTGTGTGTGATTAACTTAACCCCAAATTTAACTGTAAAATTGTTATAAATCAATAAACTGAGAGCACTTTGATTTAAAGCAGTGCTTTGTCTAGTTCAACAAAGCACAGGTGGAAGGGGTATCCATGGTTTCTAAAGTGAATACAGCATGATGTAGCATAAGTGAAAAACATGTATCTTCTGAAGGGCTTTAGCTGGGGGTAAAAAGTTGTGCATCAGGGTGCTATAAATTTGTTAAGATCATGGCTTTCTATGTATCCCTTATCAACCTATAATCTCCTGATTGTTGCCTGTTTTTCAACAGCTGAGGAACAGTAATCCACACTTGCTTATCTCTCTTAATCACAGCCTCATGGTGCTAGAGCTCCCTGAGCCTTTAATTCCCTCTTAGAGGCGTAACAGAGTGGAAAGTAAACAAAGACGAATTTGCAACCTTCAACATTGCTAATTTGCTCTGATGTCAGAATATTTAAACAGGCAAGGACTTGGGAATTATTTGATCACGACTGATTTTAATCTAATGCATGTGAAAAGGCTGAGTCTGGGAAGGTTGTGCAAAATGACAGGCGTCCCAAGAGGGATTGACTGAAGGTTTATTCTTTTAACAACAATGGCTCCATCATTTTTCAACTCTGGGTCCCATGTTCATGCTGTGTATTTTTGTTTGCATTTCTAATGTAACTTTTTGAATATGATATTGGTTTTCCTGAAAATTCCTCATTTGCTTCCCAGTTTATTGGTGTCAAAAGCCCCATCTTTAGGCTTGTTACTGCATCTGTTCACTGTGTAGTGGGCGGGAGAGATAAAGATTCCTATTTAAAAAGCTTTGTCTCTCTCCACGTTTTTTGTATCATCTTGACAGCCTAATGTATCCTGAATACTTTCATATGTAAAATGATTGATAACTTGATTTTCAATTTATTTTAAATTACACAGTTGATACTTATGCATGTATATATGTGTACATACTTGCTGTATAGGAAAGGATGTTATCTTGCATTATATATTATGTGCACACTTCATCTACCACAGAGGTGATATGCTTACAAATACACACTAAAATATACATATATTCATCTTAGCAAATGGCTGTATGTAATTACATGAAACAGATTTGATAAATATCAAGACAAGGTAGTGGGGTTTTTCTGTTGTTTTTTTTTTTTCTATGTTTCCTTCTATTTCCCTTCATAAAGTATTAATTGTCTGCTTCATGCATGTGTAATCACTTATTTTTTGTTGTTTACAAAATGGTTAATGCAGTGTACATATTGTTCTCAAAACAAACGTCTGATGCTCTCTTGATTATTATATGTTGTTCTGTTTATATCTGCTCTGGTTGAATGGCTTGAGTTTCTGAAGCATGTCTGATGATGATTTCTTCTTTTCTTCTTATTGTGTATCATTTGGGATGTTCCAGGGAGAGATGTGTCTGGGAAGCCAGCCTTTTGCAGCCACTCTCTGCGCTGAGATTACAGCACTGGGCTATTTGTGTTTCTCCTCATCCCTGTTTCTCTCTGTCTCTCACTCTCTCCAGCTGGTGTAAATGACTGCTGCTGCCTTCCAGAGCAAGATAACCTGCTCAGTCAGCTGGAGCCCCCTGCGGACAGCTGTCTCGCTTTCAGCTGATGGAAAAGTGCTATAACCGCTGAATGGAAGAGCGTGGAGCAGCAACCATACGAGCAGGAGTAGCCGCCGCCGCCACAACAGCAGCTCGAGCGAGCGAGGGCTCTATTGTTCCCTGGTGTTAAACAGTTTTTCCTTTTCAACTGCCATGCACAATAGTGCAAGAGAGGTTTCCACTCCCTTCCTCCTTGTGAAGAAATTCTGAAGAGTGGAGTATCATTTGAAGACGGTTTCGTGGTTGTGCTGTAGGTTTTGGAGGCAGCAGCAGGCTGCCGGAGGCATGGGGTTGAGTGAGGGGAGCGCTTCTTTCTGCCGTGGTCCAGGGGTTTCTGCCGTGCCAGCCCGGTGCGTGGGAGTTCTCGTGCTTCTGCTGCTGGGAATCTGGGACGCTCGTGCACAAAGTGAATTTCAAACTTCATCAGTATATTTGTGGAAGACTGGTAAGTAAGGATGCTGTGATAACAGCAGTGTATTTAGGTTTTGTTGTAAGTAATAACATTATTGTGTGCTTTGTGTATGTGGAGGGAGAAAGTTAATCTAAATTACTAATGCTTACTGGAAGGATTATAGGGGGAAAAAATAGGTCATCTTACAGGATTCCACCATCCAAGCAAATATTGCAATTAAAAAAAAACCCATTCATGACTCCGTGGCAGTGTTTCTGGGATCTTTTGTATGTTTTCTGTGTCTTCTGAGGTTTTTCATTTTGTTTAGCAGCTCTGTCTTGTGCATAAAGGTCAGAGCATTAGTGCCTATCCACAATGGAAAGGAATGTTTATTACAATTGGAGTCAGCATCATTAACAGTGCTCTAAAAATATTGACTTTTCACAAAGAAAGATGTAATTTGGCATGTCTAATCTTTGTGCCCTGTGCTGACATGTAATATATTCAGTGTGGTAATTGATGAGGAGTTGGGTTTGTTAAATTTAGGTTTGTTGCACAGTATATAGGACATGTGAAAGCTAATGATGGATTAGGTGAAATAATCCAAGTGATGCCAGATCTCATAACCAAAGAACGAAAGGCAAATAGGTTATGTGGATTCAGCACCACAGTAGATGGATAATTTCCTCTAGTTTGATCCTAATGAGTTACGTGTCTGTTTTGAAGATTACATAGTCATAACAGTGTTTCAGCATTAACTCTGAATTAAAAATCTGTGTGGAATTTTCCTGTGTCTGTTAATATATTGCATTAATTCAGGACTTAAGCAATGATGAATATGTGCATTTTTAGTTGTCTTGATACAGTTTTAGTTCCCATGTAAGTAAAGTCAAACTCTCCTTTAGGAAATTAAAAAAATTCAAGCCAGGAAATATTTCTTACTGGCTTTGGCAGTTGGCTTTCTTCCCTGTATGTTGCAGGAGTACAACAATCAAAAAACTGTAATTTTGTTTAAAAGCTGCTTTTTAATTAAAGGATAATAATATAATAAGAGAGTGCAAATTAATAATTTCTCTGAAAAACAACTTTGAGAAGGCAGTCTCTTTCCTGAATAGAGGAGCCCAGCCTTCTGCCACAGAAACAGATCAATTTACAATTACAGTGATATCCTGAATTTTTTAAGAGGCTCCATCTATCCAGCAGCTCAGGGAGGAGATTAAAAGGAAATTCATTTAAACAAGAAGACAAGCTTTCCAATAACACTAGAAAGAGAATTCTGAAGAAGGGAAAATCCTTTGCAACTTTCACTTCTGACTGAAAGATGGCTTATACAATGACAGTGACCCTTTCTTTCTCTTTTGAACCATTGACAAATTAAAAACATAGTTTCCAGTTCTATTGTAGAATTGTACATGTTCAGCACATGCTTTTAAAAAATAAAATACATGCACAGGTTTCTGTAAAAGTGGAGTAATAATATAGCACTTTGATAAAGCATTTCACATTTACCCTGAGTTGCTAGGCATCAGTAGAATAAACTCTCCAGCATTTTATTATGTCTCCATTTAACAGTTTAAAGGATTGTATTTAAAAATGTTAAAATAGTAACACAGACTGAGGATAATAATAATTCTAGTTAACTACTACTTAAGAACACGTGCTGTCAATTTGCTATGGATTTAACTCCCCTTACTTTGCACATAGTACACGTGCTCTGAAGTCATGTCAGTTAAACTAGCAAGAAGCAAACTGGGCTGGCTTTTGTCTTCCTCCCCCTTTTCTCCCTTCCTGGCAAAGACTGCTCTTAAGAACTTGGAGTAGAACAGATATGATCTAATTACTTTGCCTAGTGAAGAGTTAGTTACTCCCTTTAGCTTTCTTTCTGTGAACTCTCTCCTCTGTTTTGCCTGCAGTAAGAAATATTGCAGGTATAACATCAGCGATTTGATGAAACATGATGAATAACAAGTCATGAAACAAGAGTGGCTCTTTTGAAATGATGAATGGCAAGATACATTGAATAAGGGAGTGCATCTCTGGCTTCAAATGAAAATTTCATACTCTTTTTCTTAGGTGTTTATGGATTTTTTTTTTTTTTTTTTCTTTTCCCCTCCTTTTGTGGGAGGATCTCGAAAGTGAACTGGGAGAATTGCTGGTCAGTGGTCTGAAAGGATATCTACTATGGGATATATAAAGTTCAGCTAAAGTATCAGAAGGAATAATAAAACTGAAGAGTAGCGAGCTCATGCAATTCAGACGGTATTTTGCTTTTCCTTCTGTGAAGGAGACAGGTCAGGGGAATATGTAGCTGAGACTTTGTGTAGGAAGTCAGCTTGATTATATGCCTTTTGGGACCAGTTATGTCCATTTTTTGATAACCATGCTGTTTTTGTATTGAATTTAGTCTGTCATGAGCTTTTGTGAGTGCTGTTTATGACTTGCATCCATCTATTTTTTTCATTTCTAATGATTTTTGAAATAATGTCTTGGTGTATGCAACTCCATGTCTTCTATACTGGTTTACTGCATTGTGTTTTGGTAAGGATGCCCTTGACAATAGTCTCCAGTGGTTATAAGGTTTGAATTGAGGCATTGTTTCTCCTATAGAAAATAACGTGGGTTTGGGTTTGGGGTGGTTGTTTTTTTTTTTTTTTTTTTGGTTCGTTGTTTTTTTGTTGGGTTTGTTTTTTGGTTGGGTTTTTTTTTGTTTTTTTTTTGTTTTTTTTTTTTTTTTGTAATTTGGTTTGATTTTTCTTCTTGAGAGGTTGGTATTTTGTTTAAGGGATTTGGGGTGGGTTTTTGTTGCATTAGGTGGAGGGGAGAAGTGTTCCTCTAATTCAAATTTCAAGTGTTTGCTTCCAATCTGTGAAAATCTCTCAGGGGTCATGACTTCCTCTTTATTACCATCCTCCTGTATACTACCATAAAAATCAGGTTTTTTACAATAGTCATTTTAACCTTTAGGGTTATGGATTATCTTTGATTCAGCATGGGCGATGTTGAGAACAGTCTTCTTTGAGCAGGGAGATTATCTCTAGAGGTCCTTTCTAATCTCCACCATGCTGTGATATGGATGCCATCACTAAGTAATTTTTGCTTCTCCAACTGAAACTACTTTGAAGTTTTGGCTTTTAAAACTTTTTTTAATCTCTTGAGAGAATGGGTGTTTGCTGTTCTGATGTATTTAATGAACCTTTAGAGTTTTGAATGGCATTTAAATGAACATAGTTGATCATAGTTACTAATGTTTAAACTAGGTTTCTCACCAAACGTTCTCATTCCGTATCATGTAGACCTGGTGTATACATTTTATTCAGTTGCAAATACACAGCTCCTTCATTTTGTGTGGTCACTGGCAAAGTCATCTTGTTTTTTGACATAAACTAAAGCAGTGATGAAACAGCTAGATTCCCCAAATTGAGCAATGATGGTGTAAGCTAGAGAACAGCAGATTTTAGCAACTCGTGGAAGAGAAGTTGTGGAACTAAAGGCCAGTGATTACATTGGTGTGAGGTAGACACACTGCCCATCACTGAACTTTTAAAGTTGAAAAAGATTTCCAATGACCTGTTAATCAGTAGTTGCCTTCTCTGATTCTACTGATTTCATTTGCAATGAATAGTTGTTTGGTTTAGATTCTACACTGGTACATTGAACTTCTGTGGGTTCTTGAAATGTTTTAGATTTTGTTCATATTCTTCCTTAACTATTATTTTTTTTTTAAATTTTACTGAATATTATTGAATTGTTTCTATGTATGCACAAAAAAAGGAGGGGAATATGTATGTGACACAACTCAGAAAAAACTGCATGTGTTAACTTTTGTTAAATTTTATTGTCCAGTTTGTTTTATTTTTAGAGTGATATTGGGTTTTTTGATTATGATTGCCTGCTTGCAACAAATGGGGCCCACCTTCTCAAAGCTGGAAAAAGGATCTTAGCTCAGGAGTTAGTGGGGCTTGTTCAGAGAGCTTTAAACTAGGTTTGAAGGGGAATGGGGACAAGACCAGGCTTGACAGACATGAGGTGTGGGAAGGGGACAACTATAGTGACTACTCTGGTAGCAAAAGGAGGCTTAGAGAGGGAATACCTCCAACAAGCACAAGCAGCCGAAGACATAATTACAAGACAGGACTATGCGGCATCCCTTTGCACCCCTACTGGGATATTGACACAATCAAATACTTCTGTAAAATGCATGTACATTAATGCACACAGTATGGAGAACAAAGAGGAGGAACTAGAGATCTATGTACAGTCACCAGGTTTTGATCTCGGTGCAGTTACGGAGATGTGGTGGGGTGACTGGAATGTTGTCATGAAGGGCTACACGTGTTCTCTCTCTCTCTCACAACATCCTCATAAGCAAACTCAGGAAGTGTGGCCTGTGTGAGTGGATTGAGAACTGACTGAAAGGCAGACCCTGCAGTATCATAATCAGTGACACAGGGTCTAGTTGGAGGCCTATCACTACTGGTGTCCTCCAGGCTTCAATACTTGGGCCCAGCACTGTTGAACTTGTTCAGGAATAACTTGGATGAAGAGGTAGATGCCTCCTCAGCAGGTTCACTGGCAACACAATGCTGTGAGGAGTGGCTGATACCCCGGAGGGCTGTACAGCCCTTCAAAAGGACTTCTAAAGTTTGGAGAGATGGGCAGAGAAAAACCATCTGAAATTTAACAAAGGCAAATGCAGGGTCCTGCATCTAGGGAAGAATAACCCCAGGCACTAGTACAGTCTGAGAGTAACCTGCTGGAAAGTACCTTTGTGGAGAAGGACCTGGGGGTCTTAGAGGACAACAAGCTGCCCATGAGCCAACAGTGCATCCTTGTGGCCAAGAAGGCCTATGGTATCCTGGAGTTCCTTGGGAAGAGCATTGCTAGCTGGTTGAGGGAGGTGGTCCTGCCCCCTCCACTGAGTTTGGTGAGGATGCATCTGGAATACTGTGTCCAGTTCTGTGCTCCTTGTTGCAAGAGAGATGTGGAGCACCTGGAGTGGGTGCAGCAGAGGCCAAGAAAGTTGATTAAGGGACTGGAGTATCTCTCTTGTGAGGATGGGCTGAGGGAGTTGGGTCAGTTCAGCCTTGTGAAGTGGTGACTGAGAGGGGACCACATCACTGTCTGTATGTATCTGAATGAAAGGTATCAGGAGGATGGAGCCAGGCTCTTCTCAGTGTTGCCAGCAATAATGCAAGAGGCAATGGGCAGAAACTGATGCACAGGAAGTTCCACCTAAATACCAGGAAGAACTTGTAAAGACTGTTGATTCCTAAATAAAGACTAAATGCAATTTTCACTCTTTCAAAACAAGATGAGTATTTTTCGTGGTCTGTTATTACATCATGCAGAACATATATATACCTTTTCTGTACACAACTGACTAAGCATAGGCATTTTGTGCCACATGAGAACTCTCCTTTATTTCTCTCTACCCTGGATTTAATTTGCTTTCTGTTCAATCAACCGACATGGTGATCTGTAATGTGCTGTCAGTACTGGATGTAATGCTTTCCTACAGTTACTAATATAATTACTGTAGAGCTGCACGAAATCACCAAGGTTTGATCACACTGCAAGTGCATCTTCCAACACCTTGAAGTAGTGCACATTACACTTTTGAAGTGGAAGATGCAGCATTGGATTGATATGTCTGGAACAAAAAAAGGAGTAAGAAAAAATCCAGGAGGCAGTGCCTTTGCCAGCATTATCTGTTTTAAAGACTGTTGATCAGATCTAAAATAGTATGGATAGGTGTAGCTCTGCAGAATTGTTTTAGCTATCTGAAGTTATGTGATATGAAGACTTGGTCTTCTTTATTACAATTGCAGTTCGACACTTTCTCCTTCTTTTTAATGAAGGTAGAACTTGAAATAGGTTTTGTGTGAGTAATTGTGCCTTTTTAAAGTAAAAGTGGAAAAAGGTCACTATTTTCTGAAGAAGAAAAAGGTTACTATTTTCTGAAAAAAGTAATTAAGTTTCTGTATTTTCATGCTTGTGTTGAGTCTCAGTGTATGAGAATTGGTCCTTAGATGATAACTTGTTCAACCTTTGATGCAGTAGAGAATCAGAGGAAAGGCAATAATATGAGTGTAGGCCATATGGAAGATCACAGGTACTCTTGAGGTAGTAGAGGCCTTGAGTGAAATCAGTGTGTCATGTGGTTTCCACTGGGACCAGAGGGGTGTTGAAAGCTCTGCAGTCCAAGAGTTCTCCGTAACCTCTTCCTGAGCTTTTTCAGGCAGCAGCATCTCTGTAATTTTTCCTTGGTCCATTGCCTTTGGAAGAGGACTGCACAAGGGCCTCCTACTTCACCCTTGACAGTTTATAAACAAATTTTTTGCTGTTTCAAGGTGTTACTGTGGGATCTTGTAACCAAATCATGCTTCTTCACTGCTTGATATGAATTCCCCTGGTTTCTAACCTCTTGGTTTCCCACTTGCCCACAGAGAAGAACAAGCACATCTGTACCACTGCATCCTTGTCTGGTTTTGGGTTCTAAGACCGAAATCTATTTTAAAATTAGTTGGTGGCACAAGTGTAATTAGAGAGAGAAGGTTGTTTAACACTTCTGAAATTCCTCTTCTAATACTCTTAGTGTCTAAATACCATAACGTTACTACATTTTCTTTTATTTTAGTCTCCTTATGTATGACTCTAGGAAAGTCTTTATTTTCATCACACTGAGTGCTTCATATTAATGCCTGAGAAGGACAGAAGTCCTTCCTGGGACTGGCACTCTGGCAGGCATTTCAAAATGTACCCAAATACACTCTGACAGGAATTATCAGAAGGGGAGAAGAAAAGAGAAAAAATACCTGCCTAGACCTCATATTAGCACTTACCGTTCAAGTGCTGTGTCATCTTGTTTGTTGAAGCTGTTCCATCAGATGGCAAAAAATCCTCATTTGTTTCAGTGTTTTGTTATTTTTTATCAAAACCAGAATAAGGACTTTTTTCAGTAATCACAACTTGAGAGCAGAGACAGATAAACCTGTGTCAGTAACTGAGTAACTCCTGATTTTAAAGAGATTATGAAGAAATTATCTGAAGAGGAGGATTAGATCTGAAGGCCTAGGGAAAATGCTAAATGAGAAAAAGATATTTTATCTTGAGGCCTAACTGTCAGGAAGGGAATTCACATATGATGATGAAAGAGGGAAATGAGGACCTCTTCAAGGGAACATAAAGCCCTAGGTTTGGCAGGGTGATACTGAGTGGGTACCTATGGATCCCTGAGGAGAGATTGGGCAAGACTTTCAAACTGTCAATCTAAAAGGTATTTTTGCGGATTCATCTCCTCTTTGATTCTCTGGTCTTCGGTTACAGAATAAAGTAAAAAGAACATTAGTAGAAACTGCATTTCATCACCTTTTCAAAAAATAAAAATTATTCCAGCAAAATGTGCTAAACAGACATTACTGTTAAATACAAATAATTCTCCAGGACGGAGTGTGATTACATGTTGGTTACATATGCCCTGCATAAACTCATATTAATTAGAATTTATCACTTTTATTGCATTCTGTGTTGTGCATCTAAGCAACCACACTGCTGTCTGTATCCCAGTTAAATCTGACTTTTATGTAGTCAAATGGGGCTTGTCTATCTATGATTTGAATAAAGAATACTCATTTTCATTAGGCATGTTCATCACTGTTGCTCTTTGCCCTAATTTATAAAATATCCTTTCAGATTTCATGTTTAACAGGAATTTTTTGCAAAGCATTTATTAAGTCTTTGACAAATGCAAAACTTTGTAGTGTAGCCTGGTAAAAAACGTTTGGCAGAGATGCAGAAAATCGTTGCTTTAAGGAAATTATTTGTAAATGTTCCTTAATAATGTATCCTTATTTACCAAAATCAAAGTAGATATTTAAATGTTTGAAGAAAAATGTGATGCTGAAATTCTTTTAGTTATGCAGTTACTTTGCCATGTTTGAAATAGGAAAACAGAAAAAAGTGTGACTGATATTATAGGCCTCTGGTCATGATAAACAAGTACTGTATGCTGGGATAATGGTTGATTTCATTTGTAGGATAGCATTTTGAAGCTGTCAGAAAAGTGGAAAATGGTAGTTGATCATGCTGTACTGGTAGCAGAGAATGTCTGAGTTTAGCACGTGCCCTGGAGTGCTTATGCTAACTGGATCAGCCGAATCCCTCAGCTCATACGGGTGCTGGAATAAGAAATTACCTCAAAAGTTAGGGGTTGTTTTGTTCTGCAGGCTGGCAGCTCCAGTAATTAGATTAATTCAGTTTTTTAATACCTTGTAGACCAGGATTTAACTTTACAGTTCCCTACTCCACTTGATTTGGTCTTTTATCCTGCTCATCTACTCATTTGTTCAGATAACAGAAGTGTGTATCTTTTAACACAGTAACTCCAGATTTAATAGAAAGCCCTATTCCCATAATATGTAGTATTATCAAAGACAAGTGGTGATCTATATTTTGAGGTAAAATTTTCCACAGTACAAATTAAATTGTGCTTTAAACTTGGTATTGTGAGAAAGTAATTTCTGGGGTAAAGGACAATACATGGATTTATCCTGTTTATTGAAGGTTATGTTCTGAATTCACAGCTTCATTATATGTGTCTTTTTTTTTTTTTTCCTTTTTCTTGTATTCTTCTGTGGCCTGTTCACAAACAAATCTTGTAACAGAGCTGAGACCCTTGTCCTGGATACATGTCCAGTCAAAATCTCTATTTTTCTTTGACTAGTGAAGCTGAAAGTAAGTGGTGGATTCCTTAGGTGGATAAATTCTTTGTAGCAGAGTGGAAGATCTGGTGGTTTTGTGTAGTACCTCAAAGAAGGGAATGTCTGACCCAGCCTCCAATGGGAGGCAGCAATAGCATTGACCTAAATTCTATGCATGGATTCTTCTTTCTTTTTGTGTCTGTTTCTCTCTAGTGAGGGAGAAAAAATTATATGGAGTTACTGTAATAGTGGAAGAATTAGAAGAGACAAACATATACAGAAACATGAAAAAGATCTTAGTACTGGGTAAAAGATTTCCTAAATAGTCACCAATTAAAATCAATGTATTTTATGGATGTTAAAACAGTCAAACAAAAGTTAATAGTAAGCAGTTTAGCTACCACTAACACATAATATTCCTCCCTGGAAATCCAGCTGTTTACCATTGTCATATGAATGTTTTTCAGTGTTGAACTTGCCAGTGTCTGGGATTTCACACAAAATCCAACAGACATTTACTATAGCAGTCGCACATTCTTGGCATTAGTTAACACTGTGATTTTTGGTGCGGCTGAGTTGTTGCTCGGAGTTGCCAGTAGACCACAGGAGCTGTTCTGTTTTGGGGGTTTTTTTTTGTTTGTTTGGTTTGGTGTTTTTTTGTTTTGTTTTGTTTTTTTTTAATTTGCTTTCTACTTTGTGAGCATTGCTGAAATTGTTTTGCTAGTTTTATGTCTGTGGAATAGAGAAGGAAGGTTTGGTGTATTTCCAAGGATTCAGGGAGGGAAGTGACATTAGATGCATCCCTGATTGACTGGCTCAAGTGGAGATTTCTTGAGTGATGCCTTGTGAATGCTGTTGCTAGAAAGCAAGCTTTCAAATGTCCAAATACCTTATAAGAGTTTTCCATAGATATTTTGAGAGGGAAAGAGATAATGTGTCTGTATTGTGTAGTCTGTTTTTATTACATAAAATGAATTTGAGTGTATTTATTGGAATTGGTTTCTGATGTAATGACACACTTAAACGTTTTAAAGATTGATGACTTCTGCTAATCCAATGAGAAATTTCTTAATGAGAGATGTTATTACATTTTACCTCTTGTATTATGGAAAATGAAATGTTTATATTAGTGAACAATAATATAACTCTCCTTATGTGTTCTTGGGAATAGCTATTTTACCACCAAGCCATTAGAGAAATAAAGAATAGAACAGAGAGAGATTGTTTTATAATAGCTTGTGTTTGTACAGTGCCTAGCACAATTGGATTCTCTTCATTTGCTAGTGTTCCTATGTACCACAGCTTAATACAAAACAACATAATTAAGACTTGTTAAAGATGCTGTTTACAAAGATATGAAGATAAATTATTAGCATCCTAAAAGAACATTGAAATAATGTAAAGTAACAAAAGTAGTTCAAATAGTTGATATCAAAGTGCCATACTAGAAGATAGTAGTAGAGGAGAAAATTATTTTCATAGTAAAATAGTGTTATGAAAAATCTTGGAAAGTGGGTTGTCTATGCAATAGTTCTAAAATGCATTGTTGGGAGAAGATGTCCTCAGTAGTAAGAGGAATGTTTTTAAATGTTACTTAGAATTTCCACATTCACTGATTTGGTAGTCATCCCTTCTCTTTGTGAGTAGCAAAACTCTTGGTTTGAATTTTGCATGAATGTGCTTGATTAGCTGAAAAGATCACTTGTGTTATGTAAAATTTTGTTTGTTTTTCAGTTTACTGCTGGTGGTTTAATCAAGTGTACATTGTGATGAATTTTATCCCATCTTATTCTGCTTCAATTGATTTTCTTGTTGTTTTCAGTCAAAATAATTCCTGGGTTAGAGGACGAGGTGGAGGAAGAGGGAAAAAGTCATTGCAGTAACAGTAAGACTGCTATATCTTGCAACAGGAAACATAAACCTTATTTGCAAAATTTGCATTATAGGCTCATAAAGTGGCTGGATCTTGAATCCAGTCTCAGCCTTGCAAGTGGTTTGCTGTGGTGACATTGGAAAACTATTTGCTTATCTGTAAAGGGACGTTTACATGAGTATCATTTTCTGTTGATCTGTGCAAAAACAAAACAAGAAAATTTGAGTCTTGTGATTTTTAATACAGTTATCAGACAGTACCCAAGAAACCAATGCTTTAGAACACTTGTAGTAATTGCCATGTGCAAGCAAAAATGGATGTAATGCAAGAGACCAGGACACTTGAAAGAAGGGAAGAAACAAGTTAACATGAGTGGAGAATACCATCATGAAAAGCATGGGCTAAGCAACAAGCAGCTTTTTTATTCTGTTGCAATAAAAATTTTAGTATGGATTGTGAGACTGAAAAACTCAAGGGTCTGAGAGAAGGAGAAGATTGCTGTATGAACAGATATGGACATTTTAAAACTAATATGACTTTTCTAATGAAACCCTCTGGAAGCTGTTTTTATGCAATATTTCTATAAATATAAATAGCTATATGTGCATGCTTGCATGTGTTATATGTATGTGATGGTCTGAAGACATTGTTGAACAATGCTGTATGGTTCCAATGGCACTACTTCAAAATAAACATAATAGCAGGTTATCTAAGTCATCTTATTTGTCCTGGCTGAAACAGTGGCACTACTTGAATTTGTGGTCATAGCTAGTAAGAGAAGTGTATTTTTTTATATACTAGTAACTCCTTTTTACAAATTCCAACTTCACTGTTGCTGAGTGTGCTATTTTTAAGAGACACACTTTTTTGTTTTGTTTTGTTTTTGTTAGTCCTAAACGAAATTCACTGCTGTTTAGGTGGCTGCACTGAAAAGATTGACTCGTTCCTGTAAAATGTGTTTGGTGCCATGCAGGAGATAATGAAGGGAAGAGGACACAGAGTGATAAAGTGACAGAGCATGCAAGGAAGATTTGTAGTCTTTAACTTGACATAGATGAATGACTCATGGCTCTCCATATTTCAACTTGATATATGTAATGTCAACACCTTGGGAGTAGTTTGGGTACCTGAACCATAAAGACAGGAAATTCAGGTTATTTTCTGTGCTGTACTTGCATGTCTTTGTAGGGACGTCCAGGACAATGCCATGGACTGTGCTGTAAAAAAGTGAGTTCCCTGAAACTGTGAAGTGGATACCATGACAGATTTGTATGGGTGATTTAAATATTTACTAGTGATAAATGCTTCATTTTCTCCCCATCTGTGTTAAATATACTTTAAAAGCTTTATGGAGGAAATCTAGATGATGAGTATTTGTACTGATTATAACTGAGTCTGGTTCTTTGACATAGTAAAGGTTTAAGCTAGTCTACCAGATACACTGCCAATTACATAAGATGGAAATAACTCTAAAGTGTTTTGTTATGTGACTATAAGACAACTTATTTTTTGAGATAGCATCACTTTTGATGTTTTGTTATCGTAGAAGGTAATTTTATTGCTCTGAGAATGTGATGTAGTAAATGCCTTCCCTTGAAAATACTGGAGTTTCTAGATTAAATGCATCATAATTTCTTCTGAACAGTGTACTGCTTAGTTTCTCTCTTAACAGGAAAGTAGTAGTCTTTAACGATCAGGGTCCAGAAAAGCCAAAATTGGTTAGTAAAGGTTTTACATTTTGGACGCAGAAGTAAGTTTTCAAAATAGGTGTGTTTTGCTGAAACCTCACAGATAAGGAGACATTGCTGATTAGAAATGGAGCAACAAGGCACTGAACTAAAAATTACTGCCATGCAATCAGAAAAAAGTCTCCCAAAATGACAATCTATTGGTTACATAATGTTTTCATCACTCTTGTTTAAGGAACAGGTTTGTGCATATCAATTAGAAATATTTTGTTTTACTATGGGACTTGAAACAGACTAAACAGTGAACCTGTGTCTCAGAAGAAATGACAAATTGTTACTGTTCATATATAGATGCTGTGTCGGGTGTAAGCCATTTTAATAGAGATGCTAGTAGATAATTTGCTTATGAGGTAGCTTATATATGTTTTGCAAAGGTTGTACATGTGCCTTCTGAGCATGTATGGAATATAGTCTATATCTAATCCCCTGAGAACAATGAGTAGCACTCCTAGAGGCAGGTGTTTATTAACAGAATACAAATTTAAGGAGAACTTGAGATGAAGTAAAGGTGCAACTTAATTAACGAGAATATATTAAAAGGAAGTACAAAGAATGAGTTTTCAGTCTTGTCCTGCCTATATTAGTTGCTAATGCAATTCAGTGTTGCAATTTCTTTTCCTTTTAGGACAGATATTCATCACCTTTTATATGAATGTTACCGGAGAGAGTTAGTTTGGAAAGGAAATACAAAATGTATTAAGAAACCATTAAAAAAGATGCCCTGCTTTCTGTATAAAGAATCAGATAATATAATGCCTTTTTGTTAACCTTTTTTTTTTTCTTCTTCTTCATTGAAACTATTTAGAAGAAACAAGCTATCATTAGCTAAGGCTTTTTAAATCTCACAGTGTTTTTAAAGTAGTTTAATCTAGTCATGTGTATCTGGAACAAAACCCCTGAAACAACCCCAAATATAAAAATTGGACTGTAGAGCATAAAAGATAGCATGTGCATTTAACAAAAAAAATTCTTAATGTATATGACTTCACCTGTGTCTGGAGCTAACAGGCAGAGAGTTCATGTCATTTGTGTCAGTTGGTTATAAGAGAGGAGTCCCCTTAAAGTAGAAGTGTTGCTTTTGGTTTTGATTTTTTGAAGCAAAGATAAGGCTCCCTGAAGATAGCAACTCATTAAGAAAGCCAAGAGATTTTGTGAGAATATGTTCTGTTCAGGGTGGTTTTCTGTTCCCCACTTTGGATGTCTCAGAGCACACTGGAGCTTCTAATGAAAAAATAATGCAGTTCATTAATCTGGAAAAACTTCTGAAAGTAGCTACATTCTCACAGTATTCTGGGAATTAGTTTGAACATAATTGGTTGGATGTCAATATTAAAAAGCACTCTAATGAAAAAGGAAATGCTCAAGATATGATAGTTTGCTGCTTCTGATGAAAAATTTAATGAGGCTGAATAATTAACCCTTCTCTCTTCTTTCTTCCCAATCTGCCATGTCTTTCCCAATTTTTGCTTTATTTTTATTGTAAATGTTTGAAGCAGTAGGGTTTCTGTCACTGTAATTGAAAGACAGCACTGTTTGTGTGTTGCACTATAGCAGGTTTGCTTTCACTCTGTAGTCCTTTTTACCTTCATGGCTGGCTTACTCAAGAAGAGTATTTGTCAGTTGTCATGCCCCTCAGCTATCACTGAGCTGAACTGTGCTTAGTGAACTCTAATCTTTCTTGATAAATCAACTGACTAGTGTTGAGCCAAGCAGCACCGGATCTGCCATTTACATAACAGTTCCTCTCATTGGCTTAATGTGACTTTTATCTTCTAACTTCAGATTGAGAATTACTTCCTTCTGAGATGTGATCATTGCCCAGGTACATATACTTTCCAGTTACTGAGTTGACTTTTAATCATTAAATAATGTTGTGAAGCACATGGAAAATTTTTCATGGAAAACCTATTTTAAGAAAAATAAAGCAACAAAACAACAAAGGAGACCAAGACAAGACACACAAACAGAAAAGCCACCAAACCACATTATTTGAGTGAAGGGAATTTACTTCTGATAACTAAATTGCCACAGAGTGATACAGTATCAGTTTGGTATGCTGTGCACTGTTTTCTTAAATATTTTGACTTCTAGGTAAAGTGCAGATAGACCAGTTCTTTGAAACACAGTAAGTTTTTGTATATACTGAGGTTTTACTGAGTTTTCAAATTTATGGTATATAATTTTTTTCTTTGTTTTTGGTAGATACAGTTTTTAGGTTCTCATTCCAATTTCTCACATGGCTTGTATTAGCACTAGCATATTCTACCCCTTTTCTGTCTCAATAAGCTGTATGAGATGTTTGTCTATGTGACCTGGATCTGGTTTTGCTACCTGTTCAATAACTGCTTGGTATTCTGGAGAAGAAACATGCTTTTACTGCCATAGACTCCTACCTGCATGAAGAAATAGTGGTTCACCCTTTTTGTGCTGTTGTGTTAATGCACTTCCAAAGAAAAAAATGAACCACAAAGACAGTCTTTATCTCATGCTTTCAACATCTAAGAATTTTTATCAAATGTTAATTGAAATTAGAAGACAAAGCCTGAGCCATTTGGTGCTTTTTAAAATGATACTCTAGATCTGTCTAAGTTACAAACCCTAAATATGAGTCACATCATGACAGTGATGCAAACCTGGATTTTCATATTCAGCTGCACTCCGTAGAGACATTTGTTGCTTCAGAAGACTGCTGTTTCTTTAGAGCCTGCAGCCTCGAAGATAACCTGAAATGCCAGAGAAGGAAATTGATAAAGCTGTCAGTAGTTTGCTGTGCTCTACTTCCCAGGCTATGAGCCACCTTGTCACATGTGATACTTATATCATCCACTATGTGACATTGAGAGATCACACCTTTTTCCTCACTTCAAAAGAAGGTGAGAAACTCTTAGTGTAGGCTTAATAAGTAAAATAAGGCACATATCTACTCAGTCTCCTAACAGGATCTTTTGCTTTTTACCTAATGCCATTTCATTTAATAATGCTGATAATTTTTTTTTCCTGATGATCAAGAGAGAGGCAAGTCTGAACCTTTCTAGCAGTATGTTTAGTTCAGCTGACTAAATGTTGTGATAATACGCAGATTAGACATGGCACTGAGTGCCATGATCTAGTAAATGGACTAGAGATGGACCAAGGGTTGGACTCGATGATCTCGGAGGTCTTTTCCAACCCAATCAATTCTATGATTCTATGATTCTACTGTATTTCTGTGTTATTTTTCCATTGGGAAGATAAAATTTCTGTGTCCAACTTTATATGCATTTAATCCCTGTGAATTTAATATCTTGTCTCAAGGTAACCCTTCAAGTGCTTAACATCAATTCTGGAACATAAGAATCATGAGGTAGAAAAGCCAGCAGTATTCTGACGTAAAATAATTTTTAGGTTTTTATAGAGAAAATATTTAACTAGTATTTTTTATTTTAACTAAAATATGAGGCATTGAGATTTAAAATGTATAAATGGAGCTTCTTGTTTATTGGATGGTAAACAGGGAAATAATCTCCATGAGACACTCCTAGATGTTTGAGGTTTTTATTTTATTTTAATTTATATTTTATGATAGAAACTCATCTTACTTTAGTATGGATTTTGTAGTATCACTTTCTCCTCCAAAATACTGGTTTTTGCAGCTCAGGACACTAAGATTTCCTTTGTTGCATTAGTTAAATTTTAATATAGATGGCAGTGATTGGGCTTTTTCCATCATGGAAGCATTGTTAAATTTTCTTTCCTACCTGTGTTCTTGGAATAACTCCTAACTGAGAAAGCAACCTATAAAGCAGCTTTTCAGTGTCTCATGAACTTTCATTTTCTTTTCAGTTTTATTTAAAGGAATTTACCTTAGTTGCTGTCACTGGCACAATATACATTCAAACAGAATGTCCAGAGTCAATTGTCTTGTGTTTAAGCAGCCACGTTAAAATCTACTTTAAAAAAAAAGAAGCAATAAAATGTGTCTTGATCTTCTTTCCTTTTCAGAAGACTCTTAGCTATTAAGTAGATTAGTCTATATGCTTTAGTTAAGGAATAAAACACCTAATCCCTTGAATGAGAAGGAATGGGAAGCAGAAGATGAAATCAAGATAGAGGTGGCACTTTATTTCCTCTTGGTCTGGAAGAATTTTTAGAAAAGGTTACTCTGTTGCACTTCAGAAATATGGGTGCTTATTAGAATTATTCTGAGCATAGTGCCAATGTAGCTTTATCAACCAGACCTGTTAAGCATACAGATATGAGTTTTGGATTAACATAAGATATTTTGGCATCTTTTAATTTTTCAGTTGCAATGAAGGATGTATTTTTTGAGTGATGGAGAATTTTTACTGTAGACTTTTGTTAGTTATTGTACATTTACAGTTGGTGGTTCAAGATCTTGTTTAGTTCTACTGATTTATGTGCACAGCTCATTTCTGTCTCCTTTTTGCTTCTACTAAGAACATTGTTCTATGGAATTGAAGTAATGAAAATTGCTACTTGCTGATGTTGTTCTTGCCATCTCTGAGGTGATTTGGTTTTGTGAGGGGAAAAAAAATCAATGCAATGTAGGTAAAAAGGAATTTAATCCTTGCAATATCTAAGAAATCTCTGAAAGGTAAACTCTTCAGGTATAATATCTGTCATTTTGAAATCTGGTAGCTGAGTACTCTTGGCTTGGTTCTTGGCAGTGATTTTGTATTTAATCAATTTCCAAAGCAGAGAATGTCATGTATGTTAAAAAATAACTACTTTCACAAAAAGTTCCAAAACGAGAACATACTGTTTTAAAACTTCCTTAATGGAAAAGCTTTCAATCTGAAATTTACTTGATGGTAGCTGCTTCTGAGACAGGCAGTTTAGTATGGTTCCAAGCTTCTGCTTTCATATGCCCTAATAATAGTACATCCATCTTCAGTGCTGGTAAAGATAGAGAAATTGATTTAGTAGCAGAAAAGCAACACCCATTTTAATTTTAAAGGTCATGCATGTGTAATGTCCTTTGATGAATTAGTAATCAAGTTATTATTTTTTGATAATTTTGGGTGGTCTTTGTTTTTGTGAAGTAGTAAGATGATTTTATTTTTCCAATTTAGTATCCTTATGTAGCTTTTCAGTATTTGCGAAAGTAAACCATCGTTCTACTGCAGGGGAGCAACGAATGGTCTGACCATTCCTTCAGCTCTGACACTGCCTGCAGATTCAGTGTCATCCAACTATTGACGCTAACTAACAAGATATTTTTGTAGTTTGTTTACAAACAGTAAATTGGGTAAGGCAATTTGTAATGTGGTATTTATTCACATTCCGGTGCAATTAAGGGTTTCTTTGTGAATTATTAGA
The DNA here is from genome assembly GCA_035583235.1 of Hafferia zeledoni. Classification (NCBI taxonomy): domain Eukaryota; kingdom Metazoa; phylum Chordata; class Aves; order Passeriformes; family Thamnophilidae; genus Hafferia; species Hafferia zeledoni. The sequence goes on along the minus strand of JAWWEV010000083.1, from coordinate 26,400,755 downwards.
GTCTATTTTATTTTTATTGATGTGTTAGTAAGAACACATTTCGCAAACATAATCTGGTGCTTCTGTGTTTTTAGAATATTCTTAAATATTTTGTGGTGATTATAAGTAGCCTTTTGGAAATGCCTGTATCATAGTAGTGATGCTACAAAATTACTTATGCAGTTTTCATCACTGAAAGACCTTTGCTCTCTATTTCTCAGAGTCAGGATTTCTGACATCCTGACAGATTATTGTAGCTCAACAGATGGTCCTAGACTCACGTCTTTAATCAGTGAGGTCAAACTGCAAGTTTGGAGTTTTATCTGTTTCATGCTTAGCTATGGACTAGTAGTGGGAAAGATGGATTCACTCTGTTCAGTGAAGTTGCTATAATGAGTGCTTCTTGGAGCAGTAAATGTTGCTGTGAAATGCAGCTAGTGCTGCTGTCATTGTGGATTGTTGTGCTTCAGTTTTAATGTCTTCTAAATCCTCGTTTATGGAAAAGTCAATTTTATTCCACATTTTAAAAAAGCCCTTTACAATTTTCAAAGGGAGGTCAATTAATTTACCTAATGTAATAAAAGGTAAGCACCTGAGAACAAATAATGCAAAAGAAATCTGTATTTTGCGCTTAATATATTAAATAAGGAGATTCTTTCATGTGGGTTTTCAACTTAGTTACCTATTGTGTAGCACTTTTATAACTTTTAGTTAATGTTTCTGAACATTGGAAGAAACTCTCTAAAAATATATTCCTGAAAAGTATTTACAATGTCACAAAAGTATCGTTTGAAAAATATTTATTTATATTTGCCAAGTTCTTAACTGTTTTGATTTTGGTTTTTTTTCCCTTGAGAAGTGTATATGTGAAAGCTGCCAATACAGTGGTTGGTTATAAGTGAAACTCACAGCACTATTAATATTACTTTATCTGCATGTCGTTTTCATATAATATGTTCTCTTTGTGTCAGAGTAAGAGTATTCTGCCGTTAGTTCAGAGAATTTAGTGACAGGTTGTTCTAACTGCATTTCAGAATATAGAGGTAGAATCATGATCTCTATAAATACATGTCTCTGTCAACCAGAATTAGCTTCTTCTCTTAAAATATAGAGGAACTATTCTTCCTGTCAATTTTTTAAAAGTTTGGATTTTGTTCTTTTTTAGACACAAAGATTCTAAGTAACTGGAAAAAACTAACATGTTGCTGATCAAACCTCTCTTTTTCTGTGTCTTTTTTTAATACCTTGATGCCTTTAAATATGAGCCTTAATTTCATCAGCGTAGATTTTGAGTCTTTAGTCTGCTAATGATGTCAGGTATTGTATTTCCTTAAGTAATCTGTCTTTCTTCAAAGCTTCTGCTGCTGCTTCCTAGAGGAGAATGATGGCGTCACCTGAAATTATACTTCCTTGCTTTATTCCTAGTGCTTAGAAATAAAATTGTTTTACATAATGAAAAAGTAATTAAGTTATTCTATAATGAAAAATACAAAGCTTACATGTTGTTCTGGATGACCTTCCCCAAGTAAGGATTTATTAATGATAAATAATTTTGCTAATTATTGGTGATGGATTGGACTAATTATTATTGGTGATTTCAACTCCCTCTTTCTTCCCCCTAAGTGTAGTGTCTTGGATATTCAGTCTTTAGAACGGTATTAGAAAAAAACGCCATATGGTATTGCTTGTCTTCCCTGATTGAATGTAGCAGCTGTAGCACCAGCTGTTACTTTGCAGATTCCTGAGTAGACTGTATGGATTTCATCTGTAAGTGCTCAGGCATTTACTTTCATATTTGTTTTCAGCATGGATTGTCTGAAAATTAGATTATGATTTATTTGAAAATATGGAAGGTATGCAAGTGTGGATGTTGTTTATGAGTATTTTCATTTAGCAGTTTGAAACTTTATATGCAAAATAAAAGCACAGAATTATCTGCCATTTTTGTAATGCATACACTTTGCTGTTATATTTGTAAAGTTGTGCATGTAGAAGTAATCAATCTATTTCCTAATATAAATAACTATATGACGTCCGGTTACATGTGTCATGTTGCCTCGTAATATGAATGACTACATTGTAAAAACATTTCATGCTTGAACGATTCATATTTATTGGGATTTTAGAGTTACTGAACTATTTTAATTTCATTAAAATAATTAAATAATGTTTTTTTCAACAATTTAAACACTTGGCCATAAAAAGAGCTAAAAGGCTTTTATTGGCACTTAGAAGTTTTGTAGTAACTGGTTCCAGATAGCTTTCTGTGGCAGATCTTGGATAGTGTTCATATTTATTTATTTAAAGTTTCCAGTAAATTTCCATTTTCTGTTGCATTTTGCTTGTGGTGAAAGCAGAATCAGCAGAACTAAGCACAATATTTGGGATGCTGGAAAGAGCAGGATATTCCCAGAGTGACTGTAAAAGCACCCAAAGTCTTGTAAGGCAGAAGTTCAAGGAAAGAGTTTGTACTCTTAAGTAGTAGCATATAGGTTGGTGTTTGTAGTACTGTGAGAATGACTATCTGTATAGCTTCAGCTTATTAGTGGTTTTCTGTTCCTTCTCTTTTTCACCCAAACTGGTGGATGAGAACCTTTGTTCCCTTCAGGTGCTTATTCTGTGGCCTTTGCTATCACTGCTTTACGGGTAGGTGTGAATCCCTGACTGCTCTCTGCCCACCACTGAGTGTCTGGATGGTTTCAGACATTCATAGTCATTCTAGTTGGATGGATTATTGATGAAATTGCTGTTCAGATCTGATGACAATTTAATACAGTACATGATAACTGAACTGAGTGACCTTTGCTGCAATTGATGTTGGCCTTTCTCCCTGTTAAGTGACCGCCTAATTTATCTAAGTTAGAGGAAGTACTGTGATTGCTGCATAAACTGTCTTGGACGAAGATATCTTCAGTTCATCTTGGAAAGGTTGAGTGGGCAGTAGTAATCAGAAAAGGTCAAAGAGCCTGATTTAAGATAGTTTAAATCTAGTGCTCTTTATCAGAGGTAAACGTACATAATGTAACCAAGTGTCCCAGCTCCAGTGTCAGTGAGTCTGGTGGAGGCAAATCAGTGATGCAGAATACTGTTTAAGGAGTGTCACCCAGGCTGTCAGTTTGTAAGTGCTAGGCAGAACAAAATACAATTTTCACAGAAGATGTGTAGTTAGTTAGTTTGATCATGAAGTTGGTGTACATGTAGTTAATATTTCATAAAGTCAGACACAAATGCTTATCTTTAGTGAAAATTGGTAGATATTGATCAATCAAAATGTGGTAATTAGTTTTATTTATACAGACTATTTTCTGAAGAGTTTCTGCTGTTGCAGAACTTGCATCATTCACATGGCATTAACTATTGCTTCTATGCTGAAGCACAAGACAGTGAAAGAGAAGAGCAATCAGTCTGCATGCTTTTCTTCGATTTATATTGATTTAATCCATTCAGATTACTTTGATTGTTCTGAATCTCGAAGTGTTTTAGCAAGAGATGGTTAACACAGTGATTATGTTCTCTCCTGCTCTTTCTGTTGACCCAATCACATTGGTTCATTACTTGTGATGTGTGCATAAAGTGCACAGAAATTTCCTGTCTACTTAAAATATTTTATAGTATTTTGGGAATTTTGCCATGTATGATAATCTTTCCACCCCTCCTTCCTTTTTTTAAAAATTTTATTTTTGTATTTCGATCTGAAGCATTTGGAGGATAATTTCTTGTTTGTTTGTTAGATTTAATTCTGTTCTAAATCTTAACAATGACTGTTATTACTTCTGATGGGTTAGCACAGTGACACTAACATTTAAATAGATAAAAGCATTGCTTCAGAATTGTGTAAATGTCCAAGTCTGTCCTAACATGAATGTATTCATAACTCTTCACCCTAGGCACCCAATTTTCTAATTTCTTTAGAAGTTGGTCTATTTGAACAGTAATTAGAGATATCAAATTACTTAAAATCATTGAGGTAATCCAATAAACTTTTTTTTTTACTTAATTAGACAAAGTTCAGTGTGCATTTCTCATAGCATTGGTGCACTATTGCAGAGAAGAGCTATACTTACATGCTGAGAGTCAAGTCTCCTTTGGATTGTCCTAAATTAACCTGTATGTAGTACCCCAGAGGTAGAAATGCAGCCCCTTCCATTTCTCATCCTTATCTTGGTCAATGATGAGACATACCTAAACATGGAACACTTTGCGTTTATGCATGCTTTAATTTTATCCTTGCTCATTCCGTAGGACTGTAGTCATCATTCTAGTGTGTATACCCGTGTGTGTGTACATGCTTATTTACCCAGTGCACAGTGTGACTTGATTGAAGTTTCATTACGAGCTTGTTACCAGCTAGGTTAAAGAGAGTGTGTAGACTGTCTGGTAGTTAATTAGTTCCCATCAGCAAAATTATTAGCACAGTAGGTCAGAATTACTCCTGCCAAGTAAAAGCTTCTATAATCAGTACCGTATCTGGGTCAGAGACCAATCTGATCTCAAATACTGTGATCACTGGGGCCTGGAGGGTGCAGGGTCAGAGTCACTGGTACTGCAAAGCTGGTGATGTACAATTGCTCCTCTATCACTGATAAACACTGGATGCTGAACATTAGAGGTAGCCTATTTTGTTACTGTTTTTCTTTTTTTCATTTTTGCTGGCACTGTGGAAAATCAGCCATTGCCAAAAATAATGTTCAAGCATGAGACAGCAGCTTGCATGATGAATCACCATCACAGGAGATGGGTGAAATGTTTTTTCTTTCAAAATATAACACTAATAAGGATCTGTTACAATGCGATAATCACACAGGAGCAAAGAAATCTCTGTGGGTTGCAGAAGAAGTTTAGGTTGGAATATTCCCTGAAATGAGATTAAAACTCAAAGTTTTATGTTGAAATCAAAATCCGATGATTTTATTTTATTAATTGTAAAAGAGGTAAAGAGAAAGGAAAGGAAAAATAGAGAAAAGTTGGGAAAAGCTAAGGTTACTTTAAAAGCATAGGGCAGTTTTACCACCACATTCTACTTTTCTACTGAGATGTGGGAGGACAGAGCAGTTTCTGCCTTTTGTTTTTTATTCCAGTCCTCTGCTTGTGGTGGTTGTCTTCAGGCCCCGTTGGGTCTGGCAGCTTGTTAGATAGAATACAGCCGTGGTGTGTGGTCCCTGTCGCTCACATTTTAGCCCTATTCCAGTTGGGCAGCTGCTGGGCAATGCAGAGTCACAATTCCTGTCTCGGCAAGCAGTGACTTTGGCTCTCAGGAATATGGTAGGGATGCAGGAACAGGGGTTTTCAGAACTCACACATATGGCACGGCTGGTTTCTAATCTCCCCAGGCTGTCAGCGCCTCAGCTCCTGGTCATAGGCTTTGCAGGTGGTGGTGAGGAGAGGGGAAAGGGGGTCCAATTCCAATCTCTCTAAGCAGACAGACTTGCAGAGCGGGTGGCTCTCTTCCTCTCCTCTCCTGGTTTTGCACAGTTTTTGCTTCACTTGATGCAGGGGTTTAAGACCTTTTTGCTATAGTTGGTTTTGCACATAGCCTTCAGGTGTCCAAAGAGATAATGGTAAACAGACACAATGGTAGAGCATTTTTTGAAGCATTTTTCTTGTTATCAGTTTTCTACAGGATCCCATCACAGGAGGTAGAGGTTAACAGTTAAAATGCTAAAGTAGCTCTCTAGTTAGCTAATCTGTCTGAATTTGCTTGCAGGTTTTTGTCTGTACTTAATTGAAATGGAAATTAATTTACACATGTATACACCTCTCTGTTCTGAACCTGTACAGGGCAACTTTAGTGCTGAAGTGTGCTTTGCAAAGAAAGTTAACAAGGCTGTGAAGCAGTCCTACTGATCTTTTAAATGTCTGTTTATACAGTTCACCTAAGAGTAATGGAACATAAGTGAAATGACACTGGGGACAGTTGATATCTTTGAAGAGGATCAAAAGCTTTCCCATTTTGTAAAGGACAGCTCTGGTATTGCTCTCTGGGAAGAACTGCTCCTGCCAATAGTTCCTCCAGACCTGTGAGAAGAATATTGTCGCCCAGCCCCAAAACAGAACCACTGTCAGAATAATACTTCATTTCTATCAGTGTTGTTTTCTTTCTGAGCATTCCATGTGTACTCACAGAACATTTGGGCACCTTCAATAATAACATGAAATATAAAGATATGGTTTTCTTTAAAGTAGGAAAAGAAATTGTGAGCCAAGTTGCATGCTAGAAAATATTGTTGATGTTAGTTTTGTAGAAAGCAAAAACAGAGAAGGTGCAAATGGATAATTCAAGGTAATACTTTCCTGTTGAAAATACACTATTTTATTTTTTTAAACTTTGATTCTACCTATTTATTTAAAAATAAAACAATATTTTTTTAAATGTTTAAAAGAATGCCATGAAAATACTTATGACAAGATCCTTTCTGTGCACCTGTCTGCCTCTTACTTCTGTTTAGATGTTCTCACATCCAGAGAGACACCCTAATGCCTATATATCAGTGCAACATCACTGTTTTGGTTTGCGAACTAATAATTTCATTACACTTACTCATTTCAGAAGAATAATATTTATGTATATTTTTGGTTCATCTCTCTATCCTTTGATTTAATCCCACTTTGTCTACAATTACATACAATTCAGATGTCTTTTAGTTGGGTTTTTATAATTTTCTTAAAAAGTAGATGAATGAGAGAAATCATTTGGTACTGTTTTCCAAATAAGTTTCAATAAACGTTTCTTTTTGATCTATCAATAACAGAGCAATATGGCAAATTCAAACTATTTTTGGTGTATGAGTAGTTTGTGAAAAGATAAAGTAGAACATCTTTGTAGAATTCGTAAGCCCTGTTTAAATTAACCATTTGAGGTTGTCTTCTAATGAGCTGAAAATCATAGCTGATGAATCAACATAATAATGTAAAAATAATGTAAAAATAATGATTGTTTTAGTGCTCTTGGAATTGATTTTGTGATCTGAACCAAATGGTCTAATGATGAAATGTTCAAATGTTCCAGTGTTATATTCTCATGTTTTTCTCTCAAACCCTGTTTATGGGTTTAAAATGAAGGCGAAAGAATCAGGGATATCTTTAGATATTCACACATTATTATTTTACCTGATTGTCTAAATCTCTTAATTTTTGTATTTTCTTACAGTTTTTCTTGTTCCAATATATAATTCTGACACACTAGGGATTTTTTTTCTTCTATATCACAAATTTGCCACAATCTCGCAGCAGTATTGCAACGTTTAGTGTAACATTTACAGCACCTAAATCAGAATGGTTTTATTTCAGACTGTATTTCCTTAATTGCTGTATAGATGTTTTCATGAACTGGAGTATGTGAACATGTTGTTTAGGTGATTCCATCTTCTAGTCCTAACATCTTATGCTTATATGGTCGCATTCTCTCTGAGTTGGCATGATCTGCTCTCTGACCCAGGCTTGTGCTGCCCTGCTTCTTGACCTTGCTTTTCTTACTTTTAGCTTTTCTTTGTCCCCCTTATCACACCCCTGAAAGTGCGCTCTGCAGCTTTCACCTTCAAGGTCCTGTGGTGCTGATGCTTCTTTCCACTCTATAAAGCTTCATTAGTTTGTTAGTGAGCAGCTTACTGTTGAATGGGAAATGTATCACTCCTTTGTTAGATGTTGGGCTTTTTCACTGAGTAGTGCTATGAATCGAGCCAAGGTCTTGCAAAGGGCACAGTTGTGTTCCATGTGTCAAAGGGCTTTTGTAATTATTTTAGGTAAGTGTACCTACTTAGTTGTCATCCTCACTCATCTAATTGCTCATTGTATGACTGAAATTATGTAGTAAATAAGAAATACCTGGATCTCAGTGATGTAGCATAGAGCTATAGAACTCATAACATACAGCCCCTGTAAAAACAAAAACTTTAGTATTGCTGGAATTGCTTTTTTTCTTACAGGCAGGCTTTTCCAGGAGTTTGGTAATGGATTACTCCAATAATGTATAGTACTAGGGGAAATAGAATGGGCTGTAAATTAATGAGTGTATAGTATAGTAGTAACACACAGAACTTACTGTTTTTAAATATTGATTGCAAATTTTGTCATGATGTTGTTTTAAACTTATCGAGTCCTTACACTGGTCCTCAAGTAACAGTATTTAACAAGCTTGAATTTTTTTTTTGTCATGTTGGAATTAAATATCCAAAGCTAAAGGACTTAGAATATATATAAAGTGAATTCTTAGACAAAAATAAAAGTAAAACCTCATTATAGGCTGTATGTTTGCATGTTGGACCTCAAACCAGTGTTTGAGCCAATTTCAGTTTTTGTGAGCAAGTGCTAAGAGAGAGAAGCCCTTGAATGATACAACCAAATGGGTTGGCCATGCCTTGTGCATCTACTTTTATTTTCTTGATATTTTTCTTTTATTCCTTAAGGCCAGTGCTTCTTGTAGTATGTGTTTCTAGGAAACTGACTTTATTGACATCCATTTCCCTAATTTTGGACCTAATTACATTAAATAATCAAATGCACAATTTAAATCTGAAAGACACTTCAGAGACTAAAATGTTCCTTAAAAATGTCTAAATGCGGGTATACAGGAAGGAAACCCACAAATTACTGTCCCTGAGGGTCCCACAGATCACTGAGGGTAATCAGGCTTTGACATATACTGGACACACTTCAACATTCTCTGTCAGTTGTATATCAGTTGTTCTGCATTTTTTTTCATTCAATACCAATCAAATTTGTGTATCAGTCTATAAATGCCATTTTAGAGCTGGAATAAAGGATTAATTCACAGTTTGTATCTAATACTTTTTTATATTTCTTTTTTGTGTATGGCCTAGTTCAAAACTGAGCCAGTGTTTAGGTCCTTCCCTGATGCTGAAGCTGTGATACTGCAAAGCAGCATGTCAGAGAGGAGTCTTGCTGTCCTTGCCCTGCACTCACACTGATGAGTTGTGCTGGCTGTTTGAGTGAGCATGACATTGCGCCCTCGAGTTCATTGGTGTCTTTTGGGCTAAAGAAATTGCTCAAAAGAAATTCTGCCAGTAACTGTGGTACTTGTGCTGACTTCATTGGGCAAACCATCCTTCTCCTTTCCTCCTTTAGCCATTATATAATTGTCTGTGTAACACTGCCAGATTTGTTGGCTCTGTTAAGAAGCTGCTGGTACCAGCCAAGCTTTTAAATAGTTATAGTGGGCACTCAGCAATCTGTGAACAGAGTGGGAGAGCCCTGTCAAGGCATATTGCATATTTTGGCATAACTGGTAAATTGCTGCTTCTCTGGGAGAAAAACTTCCTCCGTGCTGGAGTTGTTGCACCCAACTCTAATACCTGCTTACAGAAATCATAGGATTTCTTGAGACATGGCAAGTAACTGCTATGAGACTTCTGGTAGCAATGGCAAGACATCTCCCTCTACCCCACAGTCCCAAAACTAAACTCTACTTAGACTGTTGGTGGTAGCGAAGGGATTCATGATGGTAGTTGTAAGGGATATGCTTTATAGACACTTGGGATGTTTGTTAAAATTCTATCTTCTTTTCTGATTTTAAGATACAATTCAGTGACTATAAACAGCAGTTTTTGGCATCCTGCATTTGTACAAAGACACAGCAATGTACAGAATGTGAGAAAATGCTGTCAAAAACTGTTCATGGTAATGAAACATGTAGAGCTGAGAAAGAGAGGTGAGAAGACATTTTACTCTAAATCCCAAGTAACCTATAAAATACTTCTTAATACTGAATGCATTATGTAATGCCATGCTTTTGGCCTCAAAATTTTTTATGCATGTGTCCATCTAATTACAGATTCTTTTTGCTTGATAACAGGATGACCCAAACCAGATATCCAAATATTTGAATGTAACATGAAGCCTATAATGTTTAATATGTGCAGAACTAGGAGATAGGGAAATACGGGAATGCAATGAGAGACAATTGGACATGGGACAAAATAAAGGATTTGGTTGCTGAAAGATAAAAAAAAAAAGATAAAAACAGGAATTTGGCGATAGAAAAGGAAGCACAAAGAGAGAATGAAGAGGGTTAAAAAAATCTAATGAAAGGTTTAGTATTCAGTCTGTTGACCCCTCAGGCTTTTAGAATTGCTTTGCTCTCTTAGGTACAGAAAAGAGGGATGAATTCTCTGTCCCAATGTGTTTGGATTTTTGATGTCAATACAGTGATGAGGCAAATTCTTTTGAGCTGTCTTCGTAGAGATACTGACTTGGATTAGGCATCTCTCGGATAGAAATTATATCCAAGAGATGTACTTTATTCTACTGTAGTATGGATAAATTCATATTCCTTGTGTTGTCATTTAATAGAACTAGCAGTGTTGGCACTAGATGACATCTTAGCATTCTGTGGAACAACTATATAGATAAAAAAGAGTTCCTGAAACTACTATCCTGATTACAACTTGTGGCCTGTAATTGTAGCTAGCAGTGTACCCCAGGGGTCATTACTGAGTCCAGTCTTGTTCAACATCTTCATTGATGATCTAAGTGATGGGTCAGAGTGCACTCTCAGCAAGTTTGTTGATGACACCAAATATGGAAGAGTGACTGTTATGCCAGAGGAGAAATGGGCTGTCAGGAACCTCCTGAAGTTCAACAAGGACAAGTGCAAAGTAGTGCATCTGAGTGGAGCAACCCCAGCCCCCAGTATATGCAGAGACTACCCAGCTCAAGAAAGAAACTCATCAGAAAAGGAGCTGGGGGTCCTGATGGCACCGAGCTGAACATGAGCCAGCAGTGTGCCCTGTGACAAAGGAGGCCAATAGTGTCGTGGGATGCATTAGGAGCAGCGCTGCCAGCATGTTGAGGAGAGTGATCCTTTTCTGTTACTCATCACCAGTGAGGTCTGACCTGTAGTGCTGCTTCCATTTTTGGTCATGTGTCTGGAGCAGCTCCTTGTGAGGAACTCCCTTAATGCAACCATTTCTTTTTGTGCTACATACTGCTGTTTCTTGCAAAAAATATGTAAGTAGGAAAATTTACAAATGGGTATTTGCTATTTGGTAATTTGAGCTTCAGTTTCTGGTGCTTTACAATGAAAAAACTGAATGCTTGTTAAAGGGATTTTGTGCTGCTTTGAAGGATTGCCTTGGAAAAAAATGAATATGCTTAATTTAAATTTAACCCTTTTCCTGCTTTTAAGGAGTTTATTTTATTTTTTTCTGTGTCAGAATTCAAAAAGTAGCAAAGTAGTTGTATCTGCAGTAGCTCCTGTTTTGTGATTTATAAAGATGCTTTTTCAATGAGGCATGAGTGGTCAAAACTCTATATATTAATAGCTGAAAGAATATGAATAGAAAAACATTATTATTGTCTAACACAAAGTCTTCCATAAGTCCACAGTCATTCTACTGATGATTTTAAACTGAGTGTAAAGAAGGGAAATACAGTTTATGTATACTTTGTAGATGTGTAGCTTTACATGTGCGCGTGCATATTTATAAATTAAAGTAGTATAACTGCAAGTTGTATTTGTTCTCTAGTGCAGAGGTTAAGGTTATGCTCTTAAATTTTACTTCTAATTTGCTGTAACAAACTTGCTTCCACATTCAGTAGTCTTTCATTATCTTCAAGAAGTCCAAGTGCTATTTTAGCAGGTGCTCAAATTTTCATACATGAAATGGCATAAATCCTCTCAACTTCAAACTAAAAGAAGGCAAGCACATTCTCCATTTGTCAGTAGAACAACAGGCCTACTTTTAGATCAGTCTTGGCAATATCTTAATAAAGTAAAAAAATTACTTCACCATTAAAAGTGGACAGTCTGCTACCTGACAGAATACAAATAATGTTTATAAATGCAAATGAGGAGTATAAATATTTGAAGTGACCTCAGATGTGTAGGGTGCGCTGTAGTTATGGCAAACCTCTGCTCCAGTCCTTGTTTTACCTGCTTTACCTACTGTTGCCTTGTGAGTTGAAAACAAAGCATTCATTCTCACTAACAGCTGTGGCTGATCCAAGCAAATACCATGTATATGGTCAAATGTTTTCTACTGGATCTGAGATCTTTCTGATACATGATACAGAAATATGTGTCTACATATATATGTATGCATCAAATTAGTGTATTAAGAATAAGTTATATTTCATCAATGAACATACTATATGACACATATTTTATAGACAAAATAGTATTATAATACTATATAAAATGTAATATGAAATATTCCTAATATGTTAGATATGTGTAACACATGTGTACACACATGGCAGCACTTAATACATTTTGGTTTCCTGACCAGTGCATTTGCTTTATCTTGTAATTCATCAGCTGTCAGTATTATAATTCTTACGTGTGGTCATGCGTCTTTCTCGTGTGTTTGAGATAGGATTAATTTAATTGCAAGCTTTGAAAGAGCTGTTACATTTAGTCAAGTATTCAATCAAATTTTTCTTTCTAATGAGATGTATGCGGGTGTCAATTCTGTGTTCCACTTTGCCGTTCCTTCAATATCCCTCTGTACTATGACAACACATCTTTTATCCTGGTTGTCTGAAGTTTGGCTTGTGTCGGCCATCGCTCTTGTATTGTGTTGAACAGACAGGAATCCCCGTTATTGTCAAACCCTTCTCTACAACATTTCTTAACAGGGACTGTCTTATCAGACTATGGTGGAAGCTCAGCTGGTGTGGTTATTTGCTCACAAAGGTCATTATTTTAATTTCTATCCCATTAAAAATATGTTGTGATGACAGTTCTGACATCTGTAGTGTATTCTTTGTTAATTTCTGAAGTTGCAGTTCTAGGAAGTAAAGTGAAAGCATTGTGGAAAATTGAACTAGGAGGAACATTTAATTCATCCTTGGCAAGATTAATTTATCTTAAACCTATCTTAGTAGAGGTTTCATGGTATTCATGGACAATCTGACAGTACTGTCTTGCTATGACTTTTTTAGTTTATAATGTTTTCACTTTGTAATGCCTAAACTAAGTTTTCAGAAAACAAATTAAATTCATTATTTGTGTTACTCCCCATGAACATATTTTTTAATTTCCTCCATGAAGCAAATTTTTTCCTCTGAAGTCTGTTTTGCCATAATTACCTTTCTTTTTAAACCAAAGATTCCCTTTTATTTTTTTCCTGAAATTTGCAGTAGGTTTTGTTTTCTGTAATCCTTGCTACACTTACTTTTTTGATGTTGTCCAATAACTATGGTAAAAAAGAGTCCTAGATAAGCTTTACTTGCATGTCTTAATTTGATTTATATTTCTAATGGTAGTTGATGAAATAACTGTACATAAAGTCAAAGACATAGTTCTAAGACATTTCAGAACAAAATAATTAATGTGGTTTGAGATTTTGAATGTAGACACAAGGAATACTTAGTCCCACCTCTGAAAAAGTATTTTATAAGCAACATTAAGTAATGCCATAATTTTATTATTTTTATTGAAATATTTCATCACTTTCCTTATAGACTTGACAAATTTGCCACAAATTATTCATGGTACTGATCTTTTTGTCATCCTTTGGGTAAAAAATCACAGCAGTTTAACAAAGTTGTGGGTATATTTGTCTGAACTAAAATTTCATCCCTGTATTCTGTCTGCATTCTTTAAAAAATAAAGAAAATGTGATATGGTGTAAAACTGATCCAAGACAATGGTAGTGAGAAAACAATACGAACCATAGCGTTCCTGATTGCTTAAGATGAAGCCAAAGCCAAGCCATGTCACAGTGCCAGGAGTTGGCTTTAGGGGCAACTCTGATGATTAACCTTGCCCCCTCCCATCCACCTTTAGCATGATTTGACTTTATATTTCCTCTAACTACTTCTCAAAGCAAAAAATCCAGCAGAAAGTGTATTGGGTGAAACCAAATTCTTGTTTTTTTTCTTCCAGTTCATCCTGATCTCCGACTTGTCTGGTAAATTATGAAAATGAGCAAAGCCTTTTTGTCTGAACTGAGTCTTGTGTGTAATGCTGTGTAACGGCCAAAGATGGTCTTTTGTTACTGCAGACAACTGACTCCAACAAAAGCACAACAGAGTGAAAAATAAAACTGGGATGGTGAGGGAGACCAGTACATGTTCTGGATGGTGCTGCTGGCAAGGGGAGAAGAGTGGCATAAACAAAAAATGGAAAACCATTCTCTTTGCTTGCTTCCACCTTCTGTAGACATGCCCCGTAATCCTAACAGGAAAATAAAGTCTATGCCTGGAAGAAGTGGAGCAAATTACAGTTAGATGACTATGAGGAGGTTCCCCTTTGTCGGCCACCATTTGAAGAGAACAAAAAAATCTTGTCAGGGAGGGTTTTGCAAATTCGATCAGTATGCAGTGAAAAAACTTGGGAGACTTATGAAAAATTTTGAAGAGAAATATGACGGCATTTCTGTGCTCTTCCACTTCACTAGAAAAATAGGCAATATACTACTTGGCAATTCAATATTGTGTGTTACCACTGCAAAATTTAATCTTTCAATTGCTTTATACAGGTAACATTGCAATTGATTACTGACTGTTGTATCCATCAGTGCCATAAGATATTGATCAGCTTTCATAGTAACTATCAGACCAGAACTAGTAAATAAATACAGTTCTTCTAGTGTTTTAAGTCACAGAACATATGATAATCATTAAATGTGAATTATGAAATTCCATAAGTCCATGAAAATTTTAAATAAATATTTAGTAGTTTTTTTTTTTTACTAGATATTTGCTAGAATGAGTTGGACATTTGACTGAAGAAAAATAATCATATTCAAAAGCTGTATTATCTGAAGAATATATTTTGAGCAGCATGTTTTATTGTGAACACGGTCACACTGCCATTGTACATAGTCACTACGTAAGAAGAAATTAATTTTTTTCAGCAGCTGACCATGGAAGAAGTGCCACTTTCAATGAATTGCTTGCTTTCTGAAGCCCAAACTCCTCCTTCTTAGATGTGAAGATGATAAATCACTGAGTAAAACAACAGCAGGGATCCTTATTAATAACAACCTTCAATGCTCTTTGCAATCACGCCAATTGCAAATCACATAGTAGAAGTGTAAGTTTTTTTTAAAATCTGAAATTTGCATTTTCTGCTAGCTAGGAAATTTGCCTACATTGAAGAGGGAGCCTTCTTCAACTGCCAGAGCTTTGGGTTTGGTTTTGGCAGTGGTGTGGGTTTTGGTTACAGGCAGTAATTCTGTGAGGTGAATTAATTATTGTTGAAATTTTAGTTAATAATCTGGCCCTTGTATTTCATTAGAAAGTAAAAGAAAATGGGGTTTTAGTTTTTGGTTTGTGAAAGGGGTTTTTAATTAATTTTTTTAAAGGTACAGTTTTTGTTGGCACTGTCCCTCTCGGTGGGGGGGGGGGGGGGGGGGGGGGGGGGG
>JAWWEV010000083.1:26318927-26385440 GCA_035583235.1 Hafferia zeledoni | reverse complement strand
CTCCCCCCCCCCCCCCCCCCCCCCCCAAAAAAAAAAAAAAAAAGACCCATGGCTGCAATGAGAAGACCAAGCAAAGACTGAAAAATGGACAGAAGACAGATACCTAAGTAGCACAACTTTGACTTTTCTGACACATTTATAAGAATTTTTGATCTTTGTCTTCCCATAAACCCTTCCACACCTTTCAATTTTCAGGATACTAGCTTGTGAGACCTCTCTTTCTTGAGAGGAACACCTGTAAGCCAAGCCTGGTACTGCAGGATGTCTGAGGAACATTTGCATTAATGCTTTAATTTGGAACAGGAGTGTGTTTTGAGCATGGAGTTATGCATTGATCTCCATTTACCATGCTTGCCTTCAATCTGGAAATCGCTTGGCGCAAATTAGTTTTCTTTGTGTGCAACTAAACTTAATTATGCTGTTTGGGAGTGCACCTGATTTCTCTCCTAACTGGAATTTGGTCCACAGGACCAAATTAAAGCTAGTCCTTGAAAAAACATATTGCTGTGCTCCACTGACTTTGCTTGTTTGGGAACCTCAGGTTCACCCTGACAGTGTACAAGTATTATATATCTAGGTTTGGAATGAGAAATTCTTTGGTCACTATAGACTTATTCAGTTTTTGAGATGTTTCTTGTCACTTCTTGCCAAAGTTTGGGTGCCTACTATGTAGAATACTTAAAATGTATAATCGTGCCATTGGGAACACAGTACTTCCTGCTCTGATAGGTGTGAGTTGGTCTCTTGACTATTCATTTGTGATTGCAGAAGGATGCCACCAGTTTTTAGACTTACCATCATTTTCCTCCTTTCCAATGTGAAACCCAAACAGAATTAGCAACCACAAGTGAAGATTAGTTCTATTACAGATTTGATTTTAACTAAAGTAATGATCTTCCCTTGGTAAATTGTTGGAATTCTATTTGGTATTTGGCTTAAAAAGCAAGCTGTGTGCGGAACTGCCTGTGTTAATTAGGTGATGTGACTTTAAGAACTATTTTATGAAGTCCGAGATGGCTGCCGCAGAGTTCTTAACAGCTGCAAGTGGTCAACCAATTATGAAGGAGTTTATAAGGTAAATATCATGGTTAACCAATTAACATCTGCGAGAGTGCCATCACATGTGGAAGGTTACAGTCTTAAAGAGGTGTATAATTGTATGTGCACATGAATAAAGTTAGTTGTTGGTCTGTTGCTGCTAACTTCTATGAAGTCGTCTCAACATTGCCATAAACCTGTCTCCTCTAACAAAAGTAAATCTATTTTAAACATTGATAATACTGCCTTATTATCCTTCCTGTCCTTTTGACTTCCCAGAAGATGTGCTTTATGACCTGGGCTGTGACTATGCCGAGGCTGTCCAGGTCTGTGAGTTCCTGTGTCTACCCAGCTTTTGCCATTTCTCCCATTGTCCTCCTCTAGTTTTGTAGATCACAGATAGTGGCCTTGAAGGCACAGCATCCTGTGTTCAGCACCCACACCTAAATCCCTCTACTTCTCTGGGTTTTCATATGTCCAATTTCTTTAAGTAAAAATTTCTAACTTGTTACTCGCTAGTGGTGGCTGTCACATTTCTTCCCAAACTTTGCTATGGTCTGTGAAGATTGAGGCTATAAAGTTGTTGAACTGTGTCAGTCATTGCCATATCATCCTTCACTAACCAGCCCACATCCAACCCATATTTTCTTTGAACTTCCTTTTGCTGCTGACAAGGTATTTAAATGAGTGTATTTTAAAGATGTGACATAACCTATCCCCAGCTGTACAGGCTATATATGTATATGGTGCATATCTTGTTTTGGTAATTTGTGAATGTTTTCTGTATGTTAATCCAGTTCTATGATGTAATACCATCTATGCCCAGCACTCAACACTTTAACTGAACTTGAATATTAGGGTAATATTTCATTTGAAGATTAGGGCAATATTTCACTTTTATACCTCCTTTGAAAAGTATATTAATGTTTTTATGCTTTATTCCTTCTCTTATAATTCCAATAATTTTTTGAATGTCATGCAGGTCTCCCAATTGTCTCTTTACAAAAGGAAGAGCTTCCTAGGTGAGCATTTACTTTTCTGGTAGGCAGTATTATATTAATTTAATTTAATTTGAGTGACAGTTGCATAATTCTGTTTTCTTGTCAAGTCCATGAAAATGGATGACCAAGGCTATATACAAAGAAAGAATGAAGGTGCTCAGATTCTGAGCAATGATAATAAAAATCCATTATTGTTACGTTTTAACAATGGATTCAGAGGTTTTCATTTGTATTTCTTGTGTAAATCAGATTAACAAGCCAATTTTTAAAGTTCCATTTCATTTTATCATTGTAATTATTTCAACATATGAAACTGGATCAGTAAAAATCAAGTTTTCAGGGGGTTGGTTATTAGTGATTTAGCATTGGCTGCACTTGACTTATACTGCTACTACCCAAAAAGATTGCACTAGAATCCAAACAGAATGATTTCTATTAATCTTTTTTCTAATAAATAAGTCCATAAGCCTGCGCTGATTGAATCTGGAAATTAGAATACTTAAATATGATATGATACATATAGGGTATCATATCATATAAAGGTTTTATCCTTCAATATAAAATGAGAAAATATAGCTGATTAAGTCTGAAGGGGAACCCAAAATTTAAATTATGACTACTGAAGTGTTCAATTTGTTTGCTATTTCAGTCACAGTAGAGAATAATTGGCTTCTGATAAAAGTTGCAGGGGTTGACTGTTGAGGAAGTTTTAGGTTTAGATGGGTAATTTCCTATCAAATCTACCTGGCTGTACCTCACAAATGTCCAACAAGCAAACCTGGTTGCAGTAACATGAAGGAATTGCCTGCTGACATAAGAGGAATAAATGTGTTTTGCTGCTTATTCTTCCAGACAGTCAGGTATTCCACTGTTTCATTTCAAATGCTGCAAAAGCAATATTGAAAGAGTCTCAGCAATCTGCCCACCAGCAGCCAAGCACCTGTTCTACTTGTGGTGAAGCACAGCAATAAGTTGCTTGAGGGAAAGCTTCACACAGGGATTGTAATTTGGTGCATGTGGATTGATGATATCTGGTCATGGACCACATGCTTTTATTGGTATTGTTCAGTACTTCTGTGCAGTAAACTCTTCATGATTGTAGGAAAGAGTAAACTTTACTCTGGCTAACTCTTCATATGCATTCCCTTAAAGACTTTCTGTCATGCTAATCGCTAGAGAACTGTCATTTCTGTATTGGTGATATTTGAGTTAACATTGCAAGAGGAAAAAGTGCTTTCAGAAGTTAAGGGATTGTTCATGCATCTGTTTTGCTGCATAAATAAACGTTCTGGCCATGTGATATTGCCTGATGTGGTTGGATGTTACATGCTAACAAAGAAAGGGCCCAGCCTTTCTAGGGCTCAAATTTCCTAGGCTGGTGCATTCAAAGTGTATTGTGATGGGTTTTAAAAGGCAAAAAGGATACAGTGTTTATAGAAACTGGATTTGCTAAAACAGTAAGAGGGGAGTGCCGTGAATGAGAGGTGATGAACCCTGTTAAACTATGCACATTAAATACTATCAAGATCAATTTCAGTAATCCCTTGTGGTATAAAGAATTCTTCTTTCTTTTTTTAAAACCTTAAATTTTATTTATAACCAGTACTGGAAAAAATTCTGTGAAGTTTATTTTCTGAATATCAACATAGTCGATGCCAATTTAGGACTATTTGGAGCAAAAGGATGGATCATTAACACACATGCACAGAAATCAATGTATGGTATCTGTTTGCCAGCTGACCTCAGGCCAAAATAGATTGAAGATCAAAAGTAGTCAAAAGGGAAATTCTGTGTCATGAAATGCTTCAACTTGTCTTCTATTATGTGAGTAATGAACCTTTAATTTTGGACTAGCATGTTTACAGTTGCCGCTTCATGTCTGAATCACAATTATACATGGTTTTGATAAGCAGAGATGGTTTAGACTGAGAAGCAACTGTGAAATATTCACTGCGAGTATAAATATTATTTCAGATTCGAGTACAGAGAAATGGAAATAAGTTTTCAAAACTGGATGGTTAATCGAAAGCCAGCAGTAAAATCGGAATAGCTCCAGAATATAAAAGTTGATTTCAGCCATCTGGTAGAAATTAAAACCTGGAATATTTGGGCTTGTAATGCAAATTCTCATTTTGTCCTGTCAAAAGATTTCAGCAATATGTAGAAGGATGAGATGTTCTATAATTTATTAGCAAATTACTAGTGAAGATGACAATGAATGATTTTTAATCGGACATTTACAGGAGCTATAGCTTAAGCTTTATAGTTAACCATGGACTTTGCATTATTGAAAATGATAAAATTAATGTATAAGTGCTGGTTTTCTCATGGTAACTGTTTCTATTAGTGACAATTGTTCATCTGTTTTGCTTCAGTGAACTTTCATTTTTCTTGATGTTGCAGCATTTTAAAACATGGTAAACTGCTAGTGATAACAAGATTAAAAGCAAGTCCTTAGCTAGTCTTATGACTTAATAGCACCCCAACATTTTAATTTTGTTGTAGTTTTCTGTAGCTATATTGGCCAGTTTTAATAATTGAATATGTAGAGTTTTTTTCAAGTTTTTTCTGTAAGTAGAAAGCATATCTTTTGAAAATTTTAATTTATGCTTTAGAAGATGGATATTTCTATAGGTTAAGGCTTTATATGTTTTGATAGAGTTACCATTACATACTTATATATTTGTGTGTGTATAGTTACAATCTGCTCTCCTCCTTTACTTTCCAAAGATTAAAAAAAAAAAAAAAAAAAAAAAAAAAAGTAAGAAGAAAAGCTTTCAATTATATCCAAGTCATGGAATAATTGCTTATTACTCATATATATATAACACCTTCCTACCCCAGTTTCAAAATTCAAAATACCAACCGACCACTTTTTTTTTTCCTCTCCTTATCCAACTTAAAATAGACAGAAAAACAGCAATCTGAGTTTTGGTCAATCTGACAAGGTCACATGCTGATGATGTATATTCTTTTAACTTCATGAAAGTCAGTTCTAATGTGTTGATTTTAAGTAGCAAAGATTCTGGCCCATTAACTTCACCTGGAGAGAACGGTCATGGGAGGGTCAGAATTAGATCTCTTAATGTGGATGCACACCCTTGAAAAGCCATGTTTTTAACATGTTAAGTAAGCATCTAATAGGACCTGCAGCTGTGGATAATATGCTGTCCTTTTCTAGTGTATACCTTCTCAGGATTTGTTCTTTCTGGTATTGTGGACGTAATGTAGAGTAGTGCTAATAGTAACATTTCCTTTTGAAAAGTCGTTAGTATACTGATTTTAGGTAGGCAATTCTTAACTTTTTATATATATATGCAGTTAATTCTATCCATGTTTAGCACTGTTTGATCATTTTAGAATTTCCTTAAAAAAAAAACCCAACCAAACCAAACAAAACCTCCACCTATTGTTTTCTCTGTTCTTTTGACTATTTTTTTCTGCAAAAAACTACTGTTCCTATGTCCAGCCTTACAGAAAATTTCACATTAGGTATCTGAAACACAACAGCAGAAACACTTTACCTGCAGCTTTCTTTTCTGCTCCTTAAATAAATGCATTGCACTAAAAAAGTGAAAGTGAAAAAATGTGAATTGCTATCTATTGTAGTACATAAAAATAAAAGGAATAATAAAGACAAACTCTTCTTTGCAAGGTTGCACTGTCACACAGCAAGTAATCCTATACTGACTGGAATAATTAATTTTACCATATAATACATTTCTTCAGAGCAGGACTATAAAGTCAGTGTCTTCTGAAAGATATGGCCAAAAGTCTCTCCACAGGCTTCAAGCAAATTGGTGAAATCAGAAGCAAAATACTTTGCAAGAGAGAAAGAAAATTAAGCAGTTTTGCTCCAGATTTGAAAGTTATCTTGCTATAATAACAGGATCTTGTTTTCACATACAGCTGCTTATAACTCCTGGTGATTTGTGACACCTGTGTCATAAAAGGACATAAGGCAACTTTGAGGTTTTATTGCAGTTGATAAAATATACAAGCCTTTACCTACTCAGTATTCCTGTAGTATTTGCTTAAACTACTGTTGTCAAATTCAGGCATTGCAGGACATTTTTGTGTACCGGGATGATACATTCCATACTGATATTTTTCTGTATTAACCTAAAATTTAATAAAGTAATTCGGCAATATTCTCATTTCTAAGTGTGGGTATTTTATATAGTTGTCCAACTTCATATTTGGTAGATACTGTACTGTAAAACAAAAATAAAATATTATTAGCAAAATAAATACTTTGGTAGCTTTTTCATGCAGGCAGAAAGATAGCTTTGCTTTCTTTAAGCTTTTGTAAATTAAGTTGCACAAACTTCTAGATCCATTGATACTCATAATACCTGGGTCATTTTTTCAAGTTTTGGAAAGCTTTGGATAAGAATGCATTTGTGCAGAGAGTTTGATTTTGATTGGTCCCATTTCTACTGAAGTGGATTGCATTATCCTTAGTGGCTTAGAAGTGGATGCTGGATTTATGATACCCAAAGTTCAGGCTACCATTTTCTGATTTCCTTCATGGACATTTTTCTTTGTTTAGTTGCCTGTGCACAGCTCTTTGGAAAAAGAAGTCTGTATCTGGATACTGGGCACACAGAGAGGCTGAGAATATGAGAGGATGAGAATATGGTCAGGCTGAAGGGGGAAAATGGTTTGGGACAGTAAGGGAATCTGCAGCTTAGATCTGGATGCTGTACTGGGACTTTGGAAAACAGGGCTGGGGAAAGCTCGGAGAAGGAAGAGGCTGGCTCAAGAGGATCTGCATGAGTGTGATGTGCAGGGCCAGCATCCATATGGGTACATGTAACCAAGATTCTGGATAGAGCAGGAATACATGTGTAGTTTTAATAAATTAATTACATATTTATTTGATGTTCTTTTTTACTCTAATATATACACATTAAATTAAGGCCCAAGTACACAAATTTCATTATATCTGTATTTAATAATTATTAGTTGATCTCTACTGAAAAACAAGTTACCCCTTCCAACTGGTTGTCACTGTAGTTACTGCACATATTTTCCATCTTTTTAAATCTTTCTGTGAAAAGAAATTTCTTTACAATATTTTAAAACCATTGAAACAACATAGATATATGTTCTTTACCCCTGAAGAAAAATGACTTATGAATTGTCTTATTAGTTTCTCATTGAATGGTTGCAGTAGTTGCTTGACCTTGAGAGCAATGGGACACTGCTGGTGTTCTCCAGAAGCTGGTGTTATTAGTGGTGGCTGACCTCGGGGAACTGGGTGACCTCCATTTCACATTTCAATCTCCCAATACCAAAACAAAGCAGTGTTTTGCAACACAATGTGAGTAAAAGACAAAAGATGGTTGTTTTTATATAAGGGGGAAGAGTGCGAGTCTGCTATAGCTTTGATTAAAAAATGTGATGCAATATAAATCCATCTTGTTACAAATCAGAAGACTGTACTGCTCTACATGCTTTGACACTGAATTTCAAATGTAAGGTTTTCACTTGGAGGATAATGGGTATAAACCTCACTGTATATGCTACAGTTAGTGCTGGTTTTATGGAATAAGATAGTCCATAATGTCCTGTCTCAATTAGATAATCAACTTTTCCATTCATGATAATACGTGCTGTGCAGTCACCATATTCGTGCTATTAAGTATTCACTTTTTAAAATTGATAAGTAATTGTGTGGGTTTTTTGAAAAAGGGACTGCTATTGACTTGAAATTTTAGGCCACTATTATAAAATCCACTAATAATTTCACTAATGCTTCAGGAAAAATTATGTCTATGTGACTTTTGCTGTTTTCAGCTTACTGGAAAAAACAGTTGATGAATTCTTTTTCTAGATAATTCTTTTTCTATCTTTTCATTGATAATGTTTGGGATAGAAACTTAAAGTCTTTGAAGTGGAAAAGAAAGAGCGAACTCAACCATGTTCTTTTTTTGGTCAGTGACTTAAAAGTCGTGCTTGGCTTGCAGCTGGGCTGATTCTGTATCTATTCCAAATAAAGAAGATAAGAAGTAATTATGGTGCTATTTAACATACCGGTCTTGGTCTCCTTTAACTGTAGCTATCAGTCTGGCAAGACTCCAAAAGTTAATCAAAGATGCATGGATCATATTCTTGATAATTGCTCTGGGCTGACAAATGCTTACCAGTTCTTCTAGTGTTTAACTTGCAAGTGTTGTGAAATGCCATGTGTCTGAGAGAGTGCCTCATCCCTGTATTTTCTCTAGGACTAAGAGAAAAGAATTTCAGCCTTTCCCCTCATTATTCTGGCTGAATACCAAAATACTTGAAAACTGAACTACATTGGTGCATTAAAGTTGTATGTGAGATGCTTTGAACGTGGCATCTGAGTTTCAGACAAATAATGCCGAATCGGCTGAATCAGCTGCTGTTGGATGTTAGTCCAAATAATACTTGCTATTTATCAGTGTCATGGCAGTTAAATGCCTCCCTGATGCCCGATCCTGTCACATCTCAGAAGCTAAGCAGAGCCAGCCCCAGTTAGTACTTGGATGGGAGACCTCCTGGCAATACCGGGGGCTGTAGGTTCTAGTCCTGAGGACTTCACTGTCACTGTCCAAGCTTGCTCTGTCATGGCAGATGAACCTCAGGAGTTAAAGGGTGGGGCCAGTTCTGCACACGCTGTGCCTCACCTAAAAAATTCACTGCACAGGCTTGAAGGACACACTCACGTGGGTAGAGCCCTTTCCAAATCTTCATTCACAAAGCCAAGCCATACATTTATCAGTATACTAAAGAAATTTGATTTGATCCTACAGCTGGAAAAGCTCAGTTATGTGCTTATTGTTTAGATACAAGTGTCACTTTAGGTAAGTTGGCCTTCCCTCACAATCCCAAAGAAGGGAAGGCCACTAAAAGTAAGCAAATTGGTTTGGAATGCCGGGGTGGGGTAGTGATTAATCCATTTCTTAAGGTAGCTACTTCTGTGTCCTCTGCTGCACTTTACAGAGACATCTGAAGCCTGTACACCACCTTTCTCACATGCTTTGGGAGTAGTTCTAAACCTGAATTTCAACAGAGCTGTATATGGTGAAATTAATTGAAAAAGATTTCTTGCTGTGAAATAAATTGTGTTGCAGTATAATGTAGCACAAATATATTCCTGCTTGGAGACTTAAATTTTTGATATGTGCAGTTTGAAAGCTTTGATATTTGTTTATACACAGACCAAGATACTCTGGTAATTTAAATTGTATATATATATGCTACATGCCTGGTTCTGTTTTCCCTGAAGTCACACAAGCAACTTAAACTGCCTTTGTTTTTTGTTTTTTTTTCAGGGGTCAGTGCTTGTATTGTTTAGAGTTCAGTGAGATGACAATCTTGTCAGAATATTGAAGCCAGGGGCATTTTCAGATTGGAATGGATTCGGCTAATCAAATGACAGTGCTGACTTTTTTGACACTGAAAAATTATGATATATTGTACTATAAATTGGACCTTGGTTCAGTACTGAATAACACCCATAAATGACCTTGGTTCATCTCGTTTTTGTAGGAGTGTGAAAGGAGGGGGAACTCCATATTTGAGGGCAACTCTTTATTGGATGTTTGAAAGGTTTACTATCAGGTGGTGTGTAGAATGGAAACAGTTATATAATATTTATAGTCCACAAAGTGTATATAATATATGTTTTTCCATTAATAACTACTGTTTTCTGTTGTTTCTAATAATTTAACCATTAGCTTTTATAATTTTAATCTCTGTCATGCAACTTTAACTTGGAATGAATCCAAGTTGCATTATGGTTAGGTTATGAATGGTCTATTTCATAGCTGAAACTGTGATGGGAAAGTAATAATTAGAAACTAGTTACAGAGGCATGTGTTTTGCATATTCATCTCTGGTCTCAGAGCTACATGTATGTGCAGATATAAAAAGTCTTTTTCATTAAACAGATGGTGACTTTGTGAGTGGAAATACTGTCCAATCAGGCAGCCTAGAAGTGCTAAATATATATATGATATCAGTAAAAGTGAATGCGTTTCTCTGGCTTCACTTGTTCTTCCTTAGCTACAATTGTTCTTTCTGTCTCACCAATCCAAATGTAAACATTTACATTAGAAAATTTCATAGAAACAGCTAATGTCCTTTGAGGTCCTAGGAAACACTGTAGTGATGTTTGGGCAAGGATTTTGTTTACTGTCAAGTGGTGTATCTTAGGCTGAGTAGAATTCTTAATGCAGTATTTTAGCGGATTGCAGAGCATAGCAATGAGACTGTTTATCCCTTTCCATAAGGACCTAGTGCACAAGTAGAATGAGATCCCAAATTATAAGCCACGCTTGTGCATTTAGTAACTAGTAATGTTGAAGCTGGAGTTCTCCACACTGATGAGTAGCTATGAAACACTGAAGTATTGGTTTACGTGTGAATCCACATGATTACCATGAACTTTCAGTCTAAGAATCTAAAAATCTTCTTAATATTAAGAATAAGAACTTTGAGTAACGGCAAACAATAATTTTGGCTCTACAGACAGTAAATGAGAATTTCTGTGCAACAGAGAGTTGGAAGGCTTGTTTCATACCTTGAAGGATGGAGATACCCCATGAATAGGAAGAGATAATGGGTTCCTGTGTTATTTTGGGACCTAAAAACCCTTCGGATGACTGTACTAATGATTTCATGATCCCTTGTTAGCATGCTTTCTCCCACAGCCAAAGACTTCATTGAAATACCAAGAAGTCATGTGAAACTCAGAATGTCAGGTCACTGCCTTGTGGACTTCTAGAAAGTGTCATGTTGATGTTGAATTAATGTGGTGTAGGGTTTTGTTTCCAAATGTCTATTTCTTCTTGGAGAAACATCCTCAGCAGAAGTTAAATCTTTTCAGAGAGAGATCAAAGACAGTGAGTTATGCTAAGGCAAAAGTGCTGATATGCTGAAAGCTGCAGAAGAATCCTTCTGGTGTTGGGCCTCTGGTACTGGTGTATATATTTTACGTGAACGAGAAATAATTATTTTGTAGCTGAACTATGTGCTTAGTTTTGCAAGCTATTCAGACACTGTCAGGTGTGTAGATGCAAGAATTTGAGAAGTAGATGAATGACTCATTCTTTTCTGAAAGCCATATTTGAAGTGATTCTTGTTCTGCAAGAGAATTATGTGCTCTACAGAGAGAACAGTCTGCCTAGAAAGCTGAAGTAGAACAGAAGAAATAATCTATTGACCAAAGGCTCTGATACAGATAGGAAGTGTAGACCCTGTGCATCTGAGATTCCCATGAGCATGGAAAGATCTTACCTGTTGGCATTAAGTAGTAAAATCATGCCCCATTGTTGTGTTAAATCTGGAACTTCGTTCTACAGGAGTACAGGGTTGTAGTGAAAAAGGTGGTCCTCAGCCTTCCTTGCTACAGCCAGCTGCTTGTTATTGGCAGGTCCAGCTCTAGACCTTGTACATTTATGTGTCAGTTGGATGATGTAACAGCTAGTTCTCAGCTGTGTCAGCCCACTGCGTAATTTGAGATGATTTTTGGATCTTCTTCAGCTTTTAACCTGAACCATGGGAATGGCATCTAGTTTTTTTGCTTGTTACTTTTGTGGTGGTTTTTATTTTGGTTTGGTTTTCTAAATTTAATTTCTGATCTTATTTATTTCCTACAACCAAGCTACTTTTCTAAGGGTTTGGACTTGTCTATTCTTGCTTTGGATTTACTGAATGTTCTTTCTGTTAAAGTATAGAAGTAAATGATTTGTAATATGTGTAACTTCTTACTTTTGGGCTGAAATTTTTAATGTGTAGAAAGCCTGGCATGAATTGATAGAAGTGATGTCACGTATCTGTCAGATATTAGTAGTTTATCCATTCTGACACAGAACTCTGTTCCAAAGCCTACTTATCCTGACTTCTCTGCAGTGAAATGCAATTGTATAATCTGGCAAATGGGATGACAGTGCCAAAGTTGTAACATTCCTAAAAGGAATTGTGAGAGGAGCAAAGGGGAGGTCAAGGAAAGAGTACAGGAGGTTCTGAGAAGGATCAGGCAGGTATTTTCATATTTCAAGGGAACAGTGCTTCACCTTTGGCTTTGATAACTAATAGCTAACCAAAGAGGGAGTCTGGGGATCCTGAGCTCACTGCAGAGAGAGTGCTTTAGAGAAATAATGGATCAGAGAAAAAGGAAAGTATTAAGGGTTGATATGTTTAGGGTTTTTTTTTTTTAGTTTCTGTATCTCTGGTGTTAAGTATTAATTATAGCTGCATGTGGGCATGTGTGTGTGCTTCAGCTGTTATCTAAGCTGGAGATCTGAATCATAAGACAAGAATACACCTGCAGAAATGTAGCTGTGTTGAAGGTCTTGACACTAGTTACAGCTCCTGAACTAATGGCTCTGTGTGGTTCTTGTTCAGTGATGGCACAAAGTCCATTTTTTCCACATGCTAAATGACTATGCCTGAATTGAGTGTCATGGATGTAATCACAGTGCAAAACAAATGCATAGCTTTTGTGATAGACTTCACCAGCCCTATAGGTCTGTGACTTGCTGGTTTAGAGGACACAGCCAGTTCTTTAATGGAAGCTGCAGATATGAATGGGTGGAAAGCATTTAAAGCTTCATAATATTAGTACTGTGCAAAAGGGTGCAAACCCATAAAACGGACTACAAAAGTATGATCCATGTCAATTATACTCTGAAAAGCTGAGCAAAAAAGAATCTAGAAAAATTATAGAAATTAATACTGTTTTATATAGTGACTCCTGTTGCCCTGTGACAGTCAAAGTCAACGGGTACAGCATGAGCAAGGTCCTAAGGCTCTAACAGCAAAAATATCAAAGGGTGCTTATTTTACAAGACTGGGGGAGATGAAAATAAGTAACAATGTCTGCCCTAGAATATTTTGGTTGGCTTTAGATTGCACAGAAAAAAAGAAAAAGGTAAAGTAAAAACTAATTTTTTGGCCGGTGCGTTTAAAAAAAAAGGCATATGAAATAAAAAGTTTCTGTGATCAGTGATCTCGCTGGAGAAAAATGAGGTTCTTGCAAAGAATAAAATAAATGAAAATTTACAATATGCCCTAGAGGATGAAAGCAGGCCTCCAAGGAATATAAGGCAACTGTAAGAATGTAGAAGGCGAGTGAAAGATCTTTTCTTACTGCATAGTTTCAGGTTGATTAATCAAGAACTGCATTTTTCTGATTTTCATAGTAATGACAGGAAGGATCTCTGATAGTATGATATAAATCAAAGGGCATGGTTAGGAATGGGTGGAAACAAAGTCTCTGTGGCAGATGGCCTCATGTTTCAAAGAGTTCACAGGATCAAGAGGTTTAGACGCTGAATCACTGCCAACTTCATTTGGAAAATCCTCATTGCTTCTCTCAAACACAATGACACAGTGGAAATCTTTAGGGCAACCTCACAGTATTCATCCCCTTGGTTTGCCCTGAAAGTTTAGCTCATTCCAGAATATCAGGATTGGGTCTCAAGTTATTAGTAGTAGATAACAGTTCTTTGTTGTTAACCCAGTTCAGAAATACGTAATTTTGTAATGATTCAGCCTTTGAAGTTATATTAACAATGTCTGTTTGCATCCTTACTGTGAATGTTCACTCATGAAATCCATTTTCCTTTTACTTCTTCAACTTGATGGAACAAGATGATTTTTGGAATTTGAGTTACTTTTCTCATAGATTCACTTAATTTCAGTAAAGTCATTTGTAAGTAAAGCCCAGAGAACTCCTATCAGTCAGCCCTAATATATCAGTAAACAAAAAAGCCTGCAGCTGGAATCAGGCTTGATCTGGTTGCTGATATATCTACTGTATTTGGGTCACAGTATGGCCACAATGAAGTCAAATGGCAAAACGATAGTGATAAGAGGAAGACTAATGACTTACCTAAATACAATTGAAAAGATGGCTTATGTACAAGCCATTGGTTTTCTGCCCTTTGATAAATGCATGTAACTTTTTTTTTCTTTTTTTTTTATCCCAGGCTTAATCTGCTAATGGTCTTCACAGAAAGTGATTACTTTTTAGCTTGGTACAGATTTGATTGGACTTGTGTTGCAAGTGCAGTGAGCATAGCCTTTGGGATAGGGTCAGGTTGTCAAATCAAAATATAACAGTCATCTTCTGGAGTGCATTTTTTGGTAATAGAAGTTTCTCTAGATGACATATATTCAGCATAGCCTCTCGCACTGTCCTAGAGCTCTGAAGCATTGTTTAATATCAAAAAGCATGAGTGCTGATGTTGAGTACAGATTTCTTTTTTTTTTCTTTCTTTTTTTTGTTAGTTAAAATGCGTGTATGGTTTCTAAACATAAAGTTGACAGATTCACAGCTCAGGAGTGATCACAGCACTATTGTTTATATGAAAGCTGCAAAAACATTTTAATTCTATATATGAGTCACTTGTTTACCCTTCTTTGCTCCCAAATTCAGCATTTTTAACTATGTAACAAACATAGTTTTACACCTTTTGGGTAGTGCTTGTAAACAATTTCAGATTTGCATTTTGATTGCCACATGAATTGTAGAACATTTTTTCAAAGATTTAAATTGGGATCTCAAAAAGCCAGCAGTAAATGCAAGCAACAATGTTTAATGACTACAGAGATGCCAGAAGAGAATGTTATGTGTAAAGAAGCATTTTTGCTGAGGGCTTTCCCTTTATTTAGCCTTCTGGGTCTTATGAGCTCATACTGTTCCTGGTTTTGAACTAAATGAGTAGGTCACTGTAAGATCTTAAAACGTATGGTACAACTAGTGATTTTAATTTTTTTGCCAACACAAAACCAGTAACTCATGAAGCTCTTAAAATAAAAACTTACGTAGCGTAGCCACAATATTTAACATCTAATCAAATACAAACCCTGATATTTAGATTGAGTTCACCATCAATATTCTGATGTCTGGGGGGAAAGAAAGAAAGAAAAAAGTTAATAGCATTAACTCTTGCAACTGCAAAAAAATAATGCTTGAGATTTTGGCTGTTCAAGGAAGTAAAAATTTAAAGTGTGGTAAAAAATTCATATACATTGAATAGTTTCTGAGTATGTCATGTAGGTGGAATTTTGTCTTGTTGCTACTAAGTTAAGGATCATGGCTGAAGGAAGATAACAGGAATCTGGATTGAAGGTTCTGTGTAGCCACTGGAAATGTGACATGAAAGTGGTGGTTAAAATGTCACTGTTTTGTGTGATGATGTGTTGTATTAATCAGGCCCATTCTGCATAAAGAAAACCAAGAGGAACAAGTCAATGACTGGTGCCTGGAACTTGTAATTGTGGGCATCAAGGAGATACTCAGCTTGCCTTGCACAAGGACTTAAATGAGGCTACTATGCTTAATCAGAAAGTGTTTCATTTTATGCTGAAACACAATAAAAAGAAAAAAATCAGAACAAAAAAGAAACAGCAAATTGTGCATGAACAGATAGCTTGAAGATGGCAAAATTTATCATATATGTATATATGATATCAAACAGCAATGGAGAGGGAGACTTGGAAACACATTTCAAGTTTTCATACCAGTAGAAGCACTTAGGGTAAAAGCTCTAATTATTTTAAGAAAAATTCATAAAATTCAGAAACATTTTAGACAAATGAAAGGGTTTTTTTTTTAAGAGAATAAGTGCAATATTTGCTTTAAGCAGGAGAGGTTTCTATTGGTGGCATTACTACATTCCTATTTAAGAAGGTCATTGCCAAAAAAGACCAAAGGCAGAAAGTCATGAATTTTTACCTATATCCCAGTTCTGTCCAAATTACTCTTTTAAAAAAAAAAAAAAAAAAAAAAAAAATTCTATTTGTACTCTCTCACTGGCTTGAATGTGCAAACCTGTAGAAGATATGACTGTAATTGCAAATTATCTTGGAATAACACGTTCTGTGTTTTGGACCAACCTTGTTTACTTGCCTTTTTTTGGTCCACTTCGTGTTGCACATGCAATCTGCTGATCCTTAACAGCATCTGAGCTGTGAGGCCATTGGACCCTTGTGTGTGGAATGAGCGTGTTGCAGAAATAACTGTATTGATTGCAAAACAGGAAGAAGCAAAGGAGAGTTAAAATGATGACACATAAGCTTGTTTGCAGCTCTCTTACCCCCTTGTCACAGAATGAAAAAAAGTTATTTTGTAATTCTAGAAGCAACAAATTGTCATTTAATTGTTGTATAAATGCACCAGGTTTTGTATTTTGTGGAGCTTGAGGGGATTGCCAGTTGAGAGGAGCTCTCAGGTTCTGTAAGTGCTTTGAAACGTAAATTGTGTTTCCCATTACATCTTTTGTCACTGCCTTGCTGCATGCTACCATACCCACTCAGACATGATCGGAATGTCAGTATGTCTATCAGCAATACTTTGTCCAGATAACTCTATTTGCCTCTGCTTTCATCTCCCATATATGCTAAGCCACAGCATCCAATAGAAATCCCTTGGCAAATGTATCAACACTCTCTACTCTGTTGAGTGCCTTGCTTCTCCTTGTGCAAAGGCTGTGGCTGCTCGTTTTACAGCACTGCTTCTTGAAGAAATTTTGACCCCCTAGAGAATCTCTGCACATCTGACTATCACTGTGCAGCTTATCAAACAAGGGAGCCACTTCTGAAGGGAAGATGACATTAGGAATTAGACAGTATTGCAGAGGGTCGTTCAGTGCAGTGCATTTGTCACAAAGCCGTTCTCTGGCATGTTCCCTCTTCTCTGTTCCTCTCTGTGTTCTCATCTGCTCAACAGCTTCAGCAGCATCCATCACAGCTGTGCTGAACTGAGTGGCACCTCTCACTTCTGGCCTTTCTCAGTCTGGCTCTCT
This sequence comes from Hafferia zeledoni, assembly GCA_035583235.1. Taxonomy (NCBI): domain Eukaryota; kingdom Metazoa; phylum Chordata; class Aves; order Passeriformes; family Thamnophilidae; genus Hafferia; species Hafferia zeledoni. The sequence continues at coordinate 26,368,615 of JAWWEV010000083.1, read as the reverse complement.
CCCATTGCCCTTTGCATTTCCTCATTGATTCCTCGGAATGATTTAAGCTCCATTCTCTGGCAAACTAACCCATGCACTGCTATTTCAGCTGCATGTTTCTGATCCCTTCCTCAATCGCTATGTTTGTATTGGTATTGCTTTACTTACGCACTTTCTCAGTATTGCTCCTTTGTGAAGCTGTATTTAAACTCGTTGAATCTCATGGTGACAGGAATTATACTTTACACAGAATTTTTACATTGCATGAAGACAGAATAATGAAGCTGAGAGTGACTTCATGGTCTTACCTGCCAATGGGCATCCTGAAGGATGTTTCTTTTCTCTTGTTTTTAAGGGATTCCAGATTTGGGGACTGTGTGACATCATGAGATGATGTAATTCAGTACTTTCGTAACCTTTTTACAAGAATTTTTTCCTAAAATCTATGCTGAATGATGCTGTAGTTAAACTGCGCTTCTCTGCCCTGTAAATGTTCTTTTTCCTTTCTGTGCCTTCTGAACAGACCCTCTAAAAACTGCAGCAGTATAAGCAATACACCACAAATAATTCATTAATGTCAAGAAATAGATGTATTCCATAGAAAAAGATTCTTTTTGATCCATTGTATTTTCATCATGAGGAATCCTATCATGACTATTTTCTGTCACGGTATTTCTTTATCACATAATACCTTTTGCTTCAGGGGATGAGTTTGTAAAATCTTGGATTTATATTTTGTCTTCAAGGCTGTATAATAAAGCATGACATGTCAGTTATAACAAATACACCTTCATATTTGTATGGCTCATTCACTACAGTTTGTACAAAGTTGCTGTGTAAATAGCTTATGTAATGCTGTAAACAAATTAACATTCACTTAGACTTATCCTTGAAATTCTTCTTGTGTAGATTGTGTATCAACATTTTTTATGGTAGGTAGAAGCCACTAATTAATATGCTAATAACTTCAGAAATCTATTCTGTTGCTCCAACAGTCTCTGACTGTTAATTATAATTCCATTAGTTGCTGTTTTACTGTCAAAACAGATTCATGAAGTATTTCTTCTTAATGCAGCTAATATTTTTTCAGTAGTAGTAATCTCACTGGGGTTTGAACTTTTTCTTTCAGAAACCAAACAGATCATAAATGTTAATAATTTACCATATTTTCCTACATAAAGTTCCTTGACATTGCAAATTAATACTGAAGAAGTACAGATTTATAGAAAAAAGTACTGTTTTAACCCCAAGAAGGAACTCTTCTTCAGAGGTAATAATCTAATTTATTCAGTGTATTTATTCATTCTTTTTACAGATCAGTTTAGTAATTTTAGTAATTGATTTCTTCTCACTTTTTTCAACTTTTATGTTTCCAAGCTGATTCACTCAGAAAAAAAGAAACATTTAATGAATGAAGTAGCCTTCTTAAATACAAAAAGAAAATGGTTGATCTGAGATTTACTTTATTCTTGCTTTTATGCATGAATATGCAAAAACAGTATAAATTTTATGAGATCATGAAAGATCAAATGTTGTTACAGCTTGCAGTCAAATCTGGCAAATAATCATTATTCTGAGAAAGGAAATGTGCATCATTGTAATCGCTTAAAATAATCTCCAAAATAACTCTAATCCTGAAAATAACTTCTTTGAATTTGTAGAAGGATAAAAAAAAGGAGGTATTAGCTTGTAATACAAAATCAGAGTAGATAAAATACCCTAAACTCATGAAAGTAATATGATTTTGATTGCTAAAAAAACTTCTGTAAAAAAATAGTTGAGAAATGTAAATAACATAATGAAAACTATGCATAGTGCTAAGCCATGAAGGTACTTTGCAGAAATGTAAACCCATAGGCACTCTGAAGTGGGATTTTAAATGCAGGCTTTTTTCTGCAAAAACGAAAAAGAACCCTACTTTTTTCATATAAAGTGAACTACCCTGAATTCAGAATGACAGTTTGGAAAACAATGTCAGGAGTGTCATTATTGATTTAGGAAATAGGAGCTCTCCCTTGTTATGAACTGAACCAAGCTCTAAAGGATAGTAGTGCCTGATATATCCTATGACCGGAGAATATGTTCAACTGCCTCATTCTCCTCTTGTTCCTGAGACTATGCCTGATATATATGTATATATTTATTTATATTCCTCTCCATAACTAAATATAACAAAGTATTTGAAGTTTTAAAAATCCCTCCTTATATAATGAAAAGGTAGTTTGAAAAATAAAAATTAAAATATTTCTATGGTTGCACCCATTTCTGATGTCAATACTCTGTTGTCTGGGGTTTTCACTTAATGCCACACATGCAGTGTCTTTGTGCGTGTACTGGACAAGGTGTTCATTAGTGGCAGCCACATTTTCAATCCCAGTAAGTACTAACCAATTATTTATAAATCAGAAGATTTCATAAAAGATTTTGTCAGTGTTAAAAGTTTTTTATTATTTTAGTCTAGCTATATAATTTTGCTTTTTATGATTCAGAGCAAAACTTTATTTCTGTGCCAGGTTTCAACATTTTGGAATTTCAGAAGCCTCTGGAATCGGAAACAATGAGTCTGTACTTAGTGTGGCTGCTAATATTGGTTTTGCAGGGATTTTTTCAGAGTCCTGAATTGAGGAGAAGCAACAGAAATATTTGGGTTTTATAACAGGATAGCAGAACTGACTAAGAAGGAAAGAATGTGAGATGCAAATTCATGTTGTGGGGTTTTGGTTTAATTTGAGGGGGTTTATGTATATAGCTTTTATATTATTTGGTAGGTTGCCCTGGTATTAAAAATAGCATTTTGCCCCCAGCTGTTTTTGATGCTGTTTAACTTATGCTCAGGCTTCATACATGGACTTGGCTGGCATTTCGTATGCTGAGGGAGTAGGGACTGTGGTTTCTAGTTCTTTTAAGGGTTTTTGGATATATTTGTGTGTGTAATTTAATTCTTTTCCATTAAGCTGTTACAATGAAGAATGTCCAGGTTTATTATTGTTCACTCTAGTCATTCTACAATTGTTAGTAGATGGACATCAAAGTTAGTCCTTCCTGATTTTCTTCATTCAGGTTTTTTTTTTTTTTTTGCATATTACACAAAGGCAGTTTGTGCAGTCTGTTAGCACATGAAAACCTTTCAAATGCACATTTATTTCAATGTTATTCACTGTACTCGTATATGCAGGGATCATGAAAATTATGATCTGTTGCATAGGGGTTTTGCCTTCCTAAAAATAATAAAGAATATTCTAATGCAATAAGATGATAATTTTTTTTCCTGTTAAAAGGTAGCCACTTTTTAACATGAAACAAGTAGCAACAGGGCTTCATAAAGTGACAGTTCTATCCAAACTGAGAAGTTCGGATATTTGTTAAAGTAAGGTGGACAAAGACACAGTAGTGCTTTGCATGCACTCAGTGGCATATGACAGGAACCCTATGCTTGGCACTGCAATCAAAGTAAATATTGGTCATTTGGCACTCACACAGTAGTTTCATATGTGGTATTTCACAACAGGAACTGACTAATGTGATAACCTCACACTAAGGTGCAGTGTCAGCCTTGAAATAAAAGGTGGAGTGTGTTGAGCTCCCAAAGGGTGCAGCCAATTAGCAAGTTCTGTAATGGGGTCTTGCTGTCATGGGATGAGAAGTTTGTTTGCTTCAAACTGAATAAAATTCAGGCTTCTTAAAGGTTTGGTTCTCGAGAACTGCTTTATATTTTCTGAGCCAGGAACTATTAGGCAAAATGCCTGTTATGTTATGTTATAGAGCCTTAAGATACTGATTCTAGATAGAGCTGTGTGTGTGTTTTACTTTCATATCTTTGATTAGAGTGGTAAGTATCTGTAAATTACTCTAGTATTTAGATTTTTTTTGCCATCCTCCTACACAGTTTTTGGTCTTTTACTCTCCTATCCCCTTAATTAATAAGGCATATAAATCCACTTTGTCTTTTGTGTATGAAATATATATGTTTCCCAAGACAACCACATAATTTTGGATTTCTTTTTAGTTAGGTGCACACATCTAACTATATTAAAAAAAAAAAAAAAAAAAAAGCAGCCCTGGAAATGTTCTAAAGCATTTACCTTCCTTAAGATTTAATAAAATATTCAGAAGTAAAGGAGAAGGAAACCTACAGTAGATCTGGCGGTTTTCCCTTTGTACAAATAACAACTTCGAGGAAGTTTGGTGTTTTTTTGGTTTTTTTTTTTTTTTTTTTTTTTTTTGTGGGTTCTTGGAAAGAAATACTTTTTTTTAGAGGACATACTCTTTTATGCTCTCACAGTTCTTTAAGAATATGTTTTTTACAGAGTTCCTTGTGCTAAGTGTGGTGGCTTTTGGTTACACACTGGACAGCATGGATTTTGCAGGATTTGATGAAAGCATACATGTTAATTTGGGATAGAAGGAAGAATTTTATCAGCATGGCATTTTATTCATGCTGATTAAAAAAAGAGAGCAGTCATATCAGATCAAAACAAAAGGTGAATCTAGTGGACTATCCCTCCTGTGACCTTGGCTGTTTCTGGATGCCTGGGGAAGAGTATGAAATGAGGACAACTATGTAGCGATGCACCTCTAAATATTATCTATGCCTCCAGCGAATTGTGTCTTTCTGAACTAATGGTAATCCTTTTCTGTGTAATAAACTATTGTAAATTTTTTTCCTCTGTAGTCATGTCCTGCTGCTCTTGCACACAATCACCTACGACAAGAAATTCCCAAGGTGTTACATGGGAAACATCCTGATTTCTTTTGGTGTTAATTGGAATTTGGTTTTATTTATCTTTGAAGACCCTCCTTCATTTATTAAAAAATGTGGTATGTAGTTGGTATTCATTAAAAAGTTCACGAAGAACAAGGCTAATCTAAATGTTAGCATCACGGATCCCCATCATCTTTTTTGTATGCAGATGTATAAATGCTAATCCCAGTGTGGCTATCCAGCACCTCAGATCTATGCAGTTTTTCACAGGAATAGTGTGCAATTATGACACCCATAAAATAAATAAATGCTTTTAAAGTCCCTTGCTTTAAGCATTATTATATCTTCTGAAAGAGCAGATGTTTAGAGAATGATGAAGTTGTTGAGGGCAAGAGCTTAGTAGATGTCACAGAAATAGCTATTTACACAGTTAAAGAGACAAATCACTGGTGAAATATGGTCATGACGAACAGAATCATTCAGTTGCAATGGACCTACAAGGATCATCATAACTTTCCTCCATTGCTACTGTTATATGTATGATAGAAATCAACTACTTAACTTCCAAAAGAGAGCATTTATATATTTGCCATTTATATTGAAATGCTGACACAAAGCCTCAGTTAGGACTGAGTTGGTTTAGGTAGATTTCTTTTAATCATAAATTACATTTATTTGGAATGCTCTTTGCCATCTGATAAAAGAACATATACCTGAATAATGGGGTGGGGAGGAAAATGTCCTTATTTTTGCTCTTGAAATTCCGAGAAGTTTATGAGATGATAATGGGTCAGTCTTTCTATGCTACCCAAATGTTTCCTGCAAACTAAAATCTGTCTGGTTGTTGCAGTACAACTGAGATACAGACATTCTCTGTGAGAGAAATAGCTTTAACTATTTTCTTTTTTTCAAACCTTTATGATGGGAAGGTTTCAGAGAAACAAAAAAAAAGCTGAAGAAAAATTAGAAGACATCATTTTATTACATGCCATCTCAGATAACTTGTACTATCTGAAGAAAAAAGAGGGTAATTTTATAGAAAATCTCTTGCATTTCCATTGAGACTTTTTCTTATCTCTAGTTTGTAAGTTGTATAATATGGTTGCCCTATGTAGTTGCAGATAGTGAAAAGCCTGATGGTTGTAAAGAGCATTTGAAGTGAAACATGCAATTAATATTGAATTTGCTTGGATAAGTGTTGCATTTCTTACAGAGAAATTATGTAAGCTTCTGATATTATTCCTATTAATAGAGGAAGGTCTGTTAGTATTTGGATTAGTGACTGAAACCAAGGTCTTAAAGGCCACCAAGGGAGTAGTACAATCACTGTCTGAACTTCTATTGTTGGATTTTAGCTATTAGTGTTTGAATTATTGAAAAAGCAAAGCACTAAAATAGCTGGTTTTTTTCAAATCTCTCACTGTAATGTGTGCATTTTGTCTTTTTATTTAAAAAACAAAACATACATTTAATAAAAGCTATTGCTTTAAATAAATATAATTCAAATTTATGAATCAGTATAAATACATTCAGTTTCTTCATAAAATGGTGCTTTCTGCAGCTTTAAATTAATACTCATCTGTAGAGAGCACATGTATTTTGCCTTCCATTAGAAGGCAAGAAAACAAACATGCCCTTTAGCATGTTTCAATCAGATTTTTGTATCATATTTTACTCAGTTAACGTAGAATCATAAAAGATTGTTTGGCTAATGGTAATGAAGTGCTTGAAGTGAATTTTTGCTGGCAAAATGCTTCCTGATCCATTAATGGCATTTTCACTTTGATTTAACATCTAGTTTAAATTTAATTCTGGATTTTCAACAGGTGTCTTAATTTTAATGTGTGGTCTAGTGCTGTGGTCCAGACAGTAACGGGATCTGACAGCACCTTATAAATCACAGCTTTGTGGAGGCTGTAGGAATGGTGACCAGCATTGCACCCATATGGTCACTCACCTAACTATCGTACAGGGTTATAAATGATGCCATGGCTGTGGCAAACTGCCAGGGATGCTTGGTGTATGGGTCATCTGGCAGCAACAACCAGTTCTGCAAATGCTTTTTCATGTGGATTGGAGTCGGGATGTTCCTTGGCTCCAGCACGGGCAGTGTGATTGGAGAAAACCCAACCTTACATCAATAATGTAGTGGCATCCTGCCTATGCTGCCCATGTCAGGCAGGGTGTCGGCAGTGCGCCTACGCTGCTGGTGCTGGTCAGGGTAGGGTGTCTGCAGGGAGAGTGTCAGGTGTAAATAAGCAGTTATTTGTGTGAATGTCTCTAGGTTCTCTGCAAGAAAACATTGCTCTAATTTGTGGTGTGGATTGTACAATTAATTACTGTCTGTTTTGAAAATGTTTGAAGACTCTTGCCTAACTGAAGCAAGAGGGTTTTGCAACAGCTGAAGACGCCCAGCAGCTGCTGAAGCGGCTTCAGTAGGGGCTTTTTGTTTGTGAATTCCACTGTTTGGAGCTCTTGTCCTTTTCTGATTGACTGTTGAGACATTTCTTCTTGCCTTCCTCAGGGTTACTGTACCTCAGTTTCAGTCTCACATCTCATTTGATCTTCACTACAGTTTCCCCTTTTTGCCTCTCTTTGACATAAACATTGCCAGGAAAGTCTAGCAAAGCAATCAATCAATCAAAGACATTAGTCCAACTACCATCCTTACAGTTATCAAATTGTTTATTCTGTGTTTGCATTATACATATCTCCCCTGAGATGGATCTAGCTTGTGAATTCTGTGGAGTAGCACCTGGATAATCTAGTTCTCTGAAGCTACACAACATCCAGCACCGTGAAGTCACGTATGTTTGGTCCTTAGACCAATAAAAATAATATTAATAATAGAATGCATCTTTCAGAAAAGCATCTAGTTTCAGTCTCAGGATTTCTAGGGAGAGAATGCTATCTTCCTGGTCGTTTTTTCGAATAGTTGAACAAAAGAAGTCTCATTTCTGATTTGCATTTCTTTTGTATTTTATAATACCCAGCCCTGATAAGATATACATGGTCCTGTGCTATTCTAGTGAAATTCTGGTCAACTGGCATGAAGCCAAGTTTCTTATTGCTATAACCTCCTACTCTGAACTAGCTTTATTGCCTTTAAAAACCCAAACTGGAAGGAAAAATGCAGAGCTTACTAATAAAGGAGAGCACTGTGATTTGCATATAATAAGGAGATGCATGTGGTTGGGGATATAGTTCATTCTCTTTGCTACCCAGCTGATGTTTGGTTCTGTTAGCTGTGCCATACTGGGTTGAACTTTACTTATATTAACCTGCTGTTGAGCACATAACTGGACCCTTCTTGAAGTGTAACCTTTCTCTAGATGACTGTGACTATTTTTCACTCCAAGAAAGAGAAGCATCCTAAATAGTACTATTATAAAGTTTAAAACGGGGGTAAAAGGCAGTGGCACTGGGGATTCAGTAATGAGATCAAGGTAGATAAATTTAGGCTCCTGCATTTGATCTATAATTATTTTATTATACTTCACTGTGAGGTAATTGTTGTTACACAAGCGTAAACTTTACATTTTAAAAGAGAAGAAAGAGCTTCTCCAATTCTCCAGTAAAACTGGAATTGAGTCAAATTTTACCTTATGATGAAGACTTAGGCCAAGTGCTTATGTGTACCTGGTTGGACCTATTTCTTCTTCCCTAGTGCATCTGAAGAAAATGAGAGAGATTTTATGCCTGTTAATGTAGCCTGGATAGATAATTGCCTCTTAGATGTCCTCCAGAAAAATAAACAGTGGTCGCACGATCACTGTAAATGTCCTTTGTGACATTGAAATTCCCATAATAGTTTTATTTTTTCTTTTCAAGCCCAGTGAACATTTTCATGTTGATGAGCTTTAAAAATTATTAGGAAAGACTTTGCAGTCATTCTTCCCCCTTTGTAGGGAGTCTCCTTGAGACAAAATGACCTTTCTGATTTTCAGAGCCTTTTGAAGATTTTTCAGCATAATTCAGGCTGATAAGGATCTTTGCATCACTTATTTGGCAAGGGGGTGAATGTTTCTTTGTCCAGCAGTAACCTTCCTTCTCTACTCATTATCTCTGGTGAGGGCCATTTTAATTGAAGTCATCCCTTCTGAAAGGGATCTCCAATGCAATTTGTTATTGATTTTGAAAGATCTGACCTGTTAAAATTTCCTTACCAATGAGTTAGCCTTCTTTCCTGAAGGTGAATTAAAATAGAGCATGACATTTCTGATTTCCTAAGTGATGTGGCCAAAGGAGCTGTGCTAAAGTGGTATAATGTTAGCTTAGTCTTTTAAAGGGATATTTGTTATTTAGCTTGGTGAGACTTCTTGGGCTGTGCAACAATAGCTTTCCACTCAGTTGCTATTGCCTTCTGGAATGACTTTTAATTGAATATTATATAACAAAAAGATGCTCTTGGATTTGTCTCTCTTTCTTGAAATTCTCTTGTAGGTTATACGTGGAATTCAGGTCTAATCAATCATTTGCAAAACTGAAGAATCTGAAGTAAACCGTTCAGCTACCTAGAAATTTGACTGACCTGCAATGCCTTGAGAGACTGCAGAAAACAGGACTCCAGTCAACTTAGTGTAGTATGAGATAAAACAGTTCCTTTAATATCCAGGCTTTGTACCTACAGGAATATGTGATGACATGTGCCTCTCCTGACACTGGTTTCATGATTTTTATAATAATCTTCATCCAATCCCCTGTTCATTCATCCCTCAGTCCAACCATGCCCCTACCCCTGGCACACCCCATCAGGGATTGAGTCTGGGGGAGAGTGGGATCCTCTCTTCATCATCCTTCTCTTCCTCATATCATGCACAGATTCTTGGAGGCCTTCCAGTGTTCTGAGCTTTGAGGTCGTTGGCCTCTCTTTGTCTTGTGTCACAGGCTTTGAGATATTATTCAGCCTGCTGCCTTGAAAAGAAGTCTAAACGGTTACAGGAATGTTGAGGAATTGATATAAGGGTTAGCATGCATAGACATTGAAATTAACTTACTAGAAATACTAAGTACGCTAAAATGTACACTCACTACAGTTGTTTCTAAAATCTATAAAAATTAAAATCACCTGATATCACAACATCATTTGAGCAATTTCGGTGACCTGGACTCTGCAGACATTTATTTTTCAAAAAAGTTGTCCTTATTCCAACTGCAGTGGCTTCTTAGTAAGTACTCAGACAGTGTCCTAAAATTTCTACTAATGTGAGACTATAAATGATCATACCCCAGTTCAGATATGCAGAACTCTCTCAATACTTTTCTCCTTTAAATCAAACTTGCACAAGGACTGTTCTTTCACCATGTAGAAAATTAATTTATGTTTATCTAATACTTTGAAGTACTGGGAGGAAGAGTTTGAAGAATGAATATAAGTAGACATTGTTAAACAATGAGGTTTTAAACCTGTAGCAATCCATAACGAGTGCATTATAAAAATTTCTCCATTTATAATTTTACATATTTTCTGCCATTTTATTATTTATGTTATTTCTTGTCTCAGACTGCTTTACCCAGCATACCTCTCAAGCCTTTCATAACTCTGTGTTGAGCAGTTGGCATTTTGCCAGCTCAACCCAAGACATTGTCACATTTCTTTCTCTACTCAACTGGAGTTAACAATTGTAAAAATATTTAGGAATTAATTTCTAATGTAGTTAATATTTAATGAAGTTACACATTTAAGTTTATGGGAATTGTGTGGTAGTTAAATTTTTTAAATCTCTAGATGGTTTTCAGAATAAATCGTTCTTCCTGTCTGTTTTCTGTTAGAGAATCTGTGGAATGGAATTCAATCTTCATTTCTAGAAAGGCAGACTTTATAGGAAGTTCTGTAATTCATGAACTCCAAACTTTAATAAATAGCATTTTCTTACTATCTACTTTCTGGATATATCTACTTAAAAATGCATGATGTCTTTTAGTCTTCATATAGTGATTTAAATTTTGGCATAGTGAAGCTTAGGAAATTTAAGATGTTCTGGGAAATACATAACCTAATATTGCTTTTGTGACTTTTGTGTTTCATATTGATGTTTTTTTCACAGAACAGATGAGGTTTGCAGGGACCAGTGAAGTTTGCAGGAACCCCCTGCACAGGCAGGGCTACCTAGAGCCCAGAATTGTGTCCAAATAGCTTTTAAACATTTCCAAGGATGGAGATTCCGTGTCATCTCTGGGCAAGCTGTTCAGTGCTCCATCACCCTCGTAGCACAAAAGTGTTTTCTGACTGTTGTGGTTTAACCCCAGATGGCAACTAACCCCCACACAGTTCACTCACTTTACCTGTTGAGAGGGGAGAGAGAACTGGAAGGATAAAAATGAGAAAACTCATGGGTTGACATAAAGACAGTTAAATAGGTAAAGAAAAAGACACATGCAGAAACAGAGCAAAATAAGGAATTCATTCACCTCTTCCCACTGACAAGCAGGTGTTCAGCCATGCCCAGGAGTGCAGGGCTCCGTCAGGCTTAACAGTTACTTGGAAAAACAAACACCATCATTCTGAACATTCCTCCCCTTTCCTTCTTCCTCCAGCTTTATATCATAAAATTATAGAATATCCTGAGCTAGAAGGAACTGACAAGAATCACTGAAGCCCAGCTCCTAATGCTGAGCATGACATTATATGGTATGCAATGTCCCTTGGATCACCTGGGGTCAGATGTCCCAGCTGTATTCCCTTCCAACAACTTGTGCATCCCCAGTCTCTTTGCTGGTGGTGAGGTTTAAGGAGCAGAAAAGGCTTTGACTCTATTTCATCACTTCTCAGCAGTAAGAAAAACATCTTATTTTCAGCACAAATCCAAAACATAACCCCATATGAATTACTATGAACTATGAAGAAACATTACCCCATCCAAAACTTGCCCTCTAGTGTTCAGGGGGACCTCCTGTGTTTCAGGTTGTGCCTGTTGCCTCTCATCCTGTCACTGGGCATCACAGAAAAGTGGTTGGCTCCATCCTCTTTGCACCTTCCCTTCAGGTATTTGTCTTCGTAATTTGTAGAACATTTATTATTGCCAGGTCTTAGCAGGTGATAAAATTATCTCTAAGTTTCTACTGACAATGAGAATTTATTGACTGTCAAGACCAGATTTAAACCATTCTTTTTAAAGTATAATGCGTGCTTTTAAATATCCTGTAGTAATGTGAATTTCACTTTAGCATTTGCATGCCTTTCACAGAAGTATACTTGGTAGAGGAAGTACTATTTGGTTTATTATCTTTACTGGATGAGCTTTTAGAATTGTGGCTGGCTTTCTGGAAGAGCAGAAACAAAAAGTTTATTTCCTTCCTCCCTCCCTCTACTTGTTTTAATAGCAATTGTGAGTCCCACCCACCTGCCATGTTTTACTTTCTGCTAAATTCTGTAGAAGACTTTTTCTTTTCTGTGGAGTTTGGGGATTTTATATATATCCACAAGACCTATTCATCAGACCTATATGTTGTCAGAATTTCTTCAATGAAATTTCTTTTTTTTTTTCTTTTCTTTTTTTTTTTTTTTTAAAAAATTAAGCCCCAAATAATTGCCTTGGTATATATCTGATTACTACAGAGTGGTACATATTGTGTCATATTTTCCTTTCCAGAGACTTAAACGATGTCAGGTGTAATCAAAGGTTTACGTGTTCCTTGAAGGCTAAATGAGAATCTTGAGAACAGGAAAATGATCGTGCCAAAAAATAGTATTGGAAGAGTAGTCAATGACAGTCCTCACTGCTGAGCTTTAATGCTTTAGCAGAGTTTTCGAAGAAACAGCAAATTATTAGAAAAGACAAAAATTAATCTCTCTTTTTATGCTTTTCTGGAGAGAAGCCTGTAGTTTGCCCTAATACCATGTTCCTTCCTCCCTTGTCTTAACTGGGAGGTTTGCCAATGTAATAATCATATAAATCTTTTCAAATTTACAGAAGGTTTAAGGTGATGCTAAAGGAAAATGTTATTTGTCAAGAAAAAAAGAGGTGGTGTTTCCTAGCAGCATCTGCTAAAAGATTTTGCTGTTACTTGTGAGTAACCTCTGTGAAGTAACTATAAATCAAAGGTAGTACTAGCAGTGGAAAGGTAAATGGGTTTTGTGCTAGAATGGAAGCCTAAGCAGAGGTTGGTTGCTCTCTCTCTGTTTCTGTCTCGGTTTCTTTTATATGGGTAAGAGGAATTTTAAGAAATTGGGTATTTTTGATATGAATGTATTCTTGTGATGCACTCATTAAAATACTTGTGTCCTTTTAATTTTTCTGTAATAGTGATTTGTTGCATTTTTAATAGGACATCTTGGGTTCTTGTGATAGATCAGTGTGATATCAGATCAAGATCATATATTTTTAAGCAAAAGTTCCTTCTGTGGTTAATGGTGAGTTCTGTTTAACAGGCAAAGTTATTATACAGTCTGAGATACTGAAATAACTGCATGCACTTAATATTTCATAGAAGTTATTACTTATTTTTAAAATAAAAATGGAAGGATTTACACAGAAGGATTTGTTAGATGTATTTCCAACATCACAAAAATAGACAAATCCACTTATTTTAATACAGTTTTGCAACAAATTTGCCAGATAGAAGTAAATGACAAAGTAATAGTCGCTTTCTTGAACTAATTATTTATCTCAGTTGTGCCTGGAATGAAAATGATTAATTATAGGGCACTCAGATTAAGACATTGCTTTTTTGCATACATTGCAGTGGCAGGTATTGTATGATCCTGGTAACATTACTTCAAAACTAATATAGATATATTCTTGTCTGACACACAGTGGCACCTTTATTTTGAGTACATCCACATAGCTTAGTTGTCTTTCCTTCCCGTAGTTTTAAGTGCAATGCCTATATAATGAATACACCACAGTTTTAGGGCAAAGTTGCTATTTAAATTTGGAAATGGGTTTCAAAGGAATTTAGCAAAATGCAGATGATGAATAATAAATGAACAGAGGATATGCTTGGGAGAATGTATCTCAGCAAGACATGAAGTCTTAGTGCACTTCAAAAGAGTTATGACTGGATTGTTATTTCATCCCAACTAGGAGACAATTTAAGTAATAAAATATTTAAAGATAAATAAATATATAAATTTGGCCCTTTGCAAGGTGTTCTATACTTAGAAGGCACAATTTCATTAAACTTTCTTTGCTCCAATGAATTAGAAGAAAGCCAAAAGGATGAAAGTTCCATTACATTATCTAAGTGATATTCATTATGTTCAGGTCTCCTATTTCATTTCATTCCATTAGTGGCAAATAAAACTATAAAGCATCCAGAGATACGAGAAACCTTCCTATTTGATCCTTGAATACCTATAGTAGCTGTCTTGTGGCCACAGAGTCAGAGGGAAGACACAGATGAGATGTATGCATTCTGTGCTCTATGAATAAGATTTCTGTCAAGAGTAAGGAAAAGTGGCAGTTTATTGTCTGGACTTCTTGCTTTTTTTTTTTTTAAACACACCTTTTAACAACTAGGATTGAGGGCCAAACTCAAGGGAAAGATATTGAGTAAACTGTGTGCTTCCAGAGAGAAAATGAAGAGCATGTATTCTTAATGCTATTTACTTCTTGCACACTGTTCTTCATCAATACCTTTAACTAGGCTTTAAAAATTGATATTGTCCTTGCCTTATGCAGAAGAAGCTGCATACGGAGACAGAAATGGCATACATAGGTCATCCTATGTATGCCTAGGAGACAGAAGTGGCATACATAGGTCATCCTGCAAGCTAGCAGAATGCAACCTAGATCTCTTTCTGACTTGATGCATTATAGTGTTTCCTTATCACCAACTTCCTGCTGCGTTGTCTGATGTTATACCTTGGAGGAAGTCTGACTCTTTAAATAAGTCACTGTGCAAAGATAATACATTTAATTTCTGGTTCTAGTAGCTTCGATGAAAAGCTGTAGCCAGTTTCTGAAAAGCTGTAGCAGTGGATTTCTTCATATGTCAGTGAAGGAGGTTTTTGACTTGTTTGCCCTTGGCTAATGTGAGCAGAGCCTGGGATTACAAACCGCTGGGCTGGCATCGCTGTGATGGCCTGTGTTGACGGATGTACCCTGTGGTTGCGGCAGCCTTGCAACTAGCACTTCTGGCCATCAGCACCACAGCAGGAGGCTATGATGAACAAAGGAAAGAAATCAAAAGGCAGAAAATGAGGCAGAGGCAGAAAAATAAAAGCATTAGCTTGGGCTTGATGAAAATTGAAATGGAAATACTTTGTCTTCTCTTTTTAATGTATCAGTCTGTGCGTACTGAAAAAAATTACATTTAACAATCTGAAGTGCAAAATTATTTGTGATAGAAACAAAAGTGGTCTGATTTAAAATCTCTGTTCAGTATCTGTTCAGTATCACTAATTACCATTAGATTACATGAGACATGCACAGAAATAAACTCTCCTAACATTACCAAGAGATTTGTGTTGCAACACATGCTGATGCCCAAGTGTCATGACCAGGGCTAGTGGTGTGGTTTTTTTCAATATATTTAGTTAGGGTTTGCTCTAATGAAAAGTAGAAGGCAAGACTTGTTTGAATTAGTGCAAAAATTTACATTTTCACATATGGTCACTGAGAACAGTAGCAATGAGATTTTCAGGTTATGTGAGGTGGTATCTCAGCAGTGTTTCAGTTGAAATTTGCTTTGAGATTTGTGAGTAAATTGAATAAAAAATGCTGATGGGAAAAAAAAAAACAAACCAGTGAATCCTTATTCAAAACTAAGGAGGAAACCTCATTTTAATCTATACAAATAAAATCCGCCCCTCTAATAGGCATTGGATCATGAATTGGTTTTCTCCATAATCTATCTCTTAAAATCAGATTCTGACAGAGGCAGAGCTGTAAAAATCTACGGGGACACAGATAAAAATAATTTGTGGTGATGTTTTCAGTTACACATATTATTATGGAGCTTTCATTATAAAATTAGAATATTTACTCATGATTACAGTCTGAAATAACTGGGAGTAACTGCTGATTCCATGGATTTACTTGTAATAGGCTCTGCTGTTCATGGGTGTGGTTTTTGTTTTGTTTTTCCTTGCCCACTGCATAAGAAAAAATAGGTTCATACAATTTTTTTCTATTATTACATTTCTGATATTTCTGCACATTTCTATCATTACATTCTGGTAGCATAGAAAAAAGAACAATAAATTTAGGAGTTTATAATATGATTTCTAAAACTGATCTTATTTAGAAGGTGGTTTAAAAATATATGCATGTTCTTTATCTGATGTCTATTTATAAGTATTTGTTATATGAAAAAGTTTGTACCAACATGTCCACCATGGTGTGCGACCTGGAATTGGTGGGAAGCTGGGAGGGTAGCAGGGAAGACATCCATGTGCTCACTGCATTTTTATACCTTCTTAAGTCTCTGTTGCTGTAGGAGATGGGTACTGGGGTAGGTAGGTCTTTGGTCTGACTGGGTATATCTGTCTCACAGGGGACATGCAGAGCAGCTTTCAGCTGTGGGTAATCAGAAGAAAACCAGAACAGACATGTGGGAGAGATACAAGCAAAGGTTAATAAAACCTTTCATCCAGCTTACAAAGCCTGCAAGAGTGTTTGCTATGTATGAGAATCAGCATTTTGTCAGAAAAGCATTATCTGGCTTTTCAGCCAGCAGTGTGACTAGAGAGTCAATGTAAGGAGAGCAGTGTGAGGAATATGTCAGTATGGTTTAACACCACCTCTAATGAAACTGAGAAAAGTTCGGGAACCAGCTTTATATGTAAACGGACCATGGGCTAGAAAAAACTGTATTCAATATTTTACAATATCAGAAGTATTTATTGCAACATGACTAAAGGCTCAAAGCAATATAATTGCTTTGTAGAACTTAGATGCTCTATTTCTCTTTAAAACATGCTGGTTCAATTAAATATTATTTTTTCGTATTCATTTAGTATTCATTTTGTCTGCTACTGCTATTCTATGTAAAGGCAAAATGAAGAGTAAGAGGAACTTAGGCTAAAAAGAAAGTTTTGGAGGAAGGATTGTTTTAAAGTTGGATAATGTTTTGAGAATTAACTGAAGTTTATAATAAGCCTAAAGGAGAGGATTTAATTCCAGGTGATAACAACACCATAAAGCCAGATAATTCTGCACTGTGAGCTGTCAACCTTTCATGTTTGTGTATGTGCCAGCATATACTTCAGACAAACATGTTGCACCACTACTGCAAGCTGGAGGCTCTTGATAGCTTTGGTGCAGAGAGCAATTTTCAGGATGTTATGCCGTGGTACAGTTGAATTACTTTGGGAAGAAATCTGGTATGAAATGTGGACCTTGAAACAGATTCTTTACAAAATTGAATCTGCACAGCCAAGGCAACAAAATAAGTATTAAACAGTGACAAATACAACAAGATCAGAAGGTGGTTTTCTTTTTTTTTTTTTTCCTTTTAAAAAAAGTCTTGAATTAGGTTCTCAGGTCTGGCTCTCTGGGCTGAATCCAGAATTAGCATTATATTAAAAAGAAAAGAATTTTGAGACCATTTTTTCTGTGTTTTAGTTTAATTGTTTGGGGGTTTTGTACTGTAGAAATAGATACTTTTTACCCCGTCTATGTGTATAGCAAATGGGAAAAAAATAAGTCAATATCTATTACAGTTTTCACAATGTTAAGGCACAGAAAAAAGCAAAAAGCAGCCAAATAACTTCTCTATACAGTGAAATGTGGTGTTAAAGTACCATGAGTTACAGCACAAGAAGCCACTGCATCAACATTGGGAAAGCATGTTAAATTCAAAATTATTTTTTTATGGAATACACAGCCGTGTCTTAGACTCACCAGTTTTCTAATATACAAAATTTATTTTCCTCCTTACTGGAAGAAAATAAATAATATCTGGTTCTAGTAGTTGTGAGGTTCTAGTATGACAATGTTGTTAGGGAAACACTGAATAAATGTTCTGGGTTTTGTGATGTTGATGTCAGAATTTAAACTGGTATGGTTACTCTTAGGTTTATTTCATGTGTATTACATTCATGATTTTAAGAGAAGTTTGAAAGCAGATCCATAATGTTAATTACCATACAATGAATAGTATCAGGAGCATGTGTGACTGTATTTTTCCAATGGATATTAACAGGGAAAAAATTAAAAGGGCCCATGTTTTATTAAATACCTTAATAATTAAATGCACACCTAGAAAGATAACTAAATGGGTGATTTTTCTGTATTTTGGTTTACCTTTATTCCATCATTTGAAATTATGCTCTGGAAAGGTGGAGAAGCAATGTGCAATTTATAAATGAGATTAATTTACATTACTGGTATTTTTTTACATTTCATTTTTAATTTCAGAAATTTCAACAACTCATTCTTTAGATCATGAAATTCTTTGAACTACACCGTGGCTTACACTCTCCCTTATACTATTAGGAAATAAAAAAAATTTGATCTAAGAATAAAATCATTTGTAGGCCTATGTTTTATTATGTTGAGAATATTTTCCCTTTTTTTGTCTCTTTTCCATATCCTGAATACATTTTCTTTGATGCAGACACTGCCTTGCATGTTCTTTTCAACCTCTGAAAGAGGAGCCAAGAGAGACAAAAGCATTTAATAGAAATGACAGTCAAGGTGATCCATAGCGCTCCTGGAGGGGCGAATTTGCTGGCAAACAGAGCAGGCAGCAAGTCATACAGCACCCAAGGAGTCCTGCCACGTGTGGGAAAGATGCGAAAATAAAGGTTTTGTCTTTACTGTCTTGGCACTCCCAATAGTATAAATTTCAGAATCTGTCTATCAAAATGTGGCCAGCTTGTTGTGTTGACAGCATATCAGACTCTGTATTTAAAAAGAAAAAAAAAGATATCAATACTTCATGTAGAATTACAGCATTTTGCTGTATTACTTTTTATAGGTAATGTGTCTGTGTCTGAGACTCAGTTCCCTGTTTCATACTGCCTGTGATAAAAATATTTTGTTGCAGCAGCAGTTGTTTTTCCTTTGTCACTGTAATTGTGTTAAGAATATATAGATAATATACTGTACTAAGTTACAGACATTCTTATCATATTTTAATTTTGCCCAGCAGATCTGCAAGTGATTCTGCCAACAGCTCTGAGGCTATTGTATTCTGGATGACCTGCTGTTCATACAGCTCCTTGACCAGCTCTGCTATTAAGTGCTGCAGTTTGCATTCACTGTCGTCTCCCAGGTTCTTCAAATATTTCTTGATCTGTGTCTTTCTGACCTCTTTCAAGATTTACTGCTTAGGCTTGAACTGTATCTTGTAATACTCATGTCTCTCTGGCTCTCAGCCCTTTTATCATCCAGTTAAACTCCTTGGCCCTCAACACAACCTTTTCATGATACAAAGAAATTTGAGTTCTGCAATATTGAGCAGGTTAGCTTGTTTCTGAACTTAGAAAAAGTAGATTTCTGCTAATCAGTCTCTCAATATCTCTTTAAATAGAATCCTTTCAAAATACTGAAAACTAAGCTGCTCATTGTCTTGTGCAGTCTGAGTCTCTCTGGCATTAAACTGTTAATGCTACTTACAGGCTCCGAACCAGTAACGCAAAATGGGTCAAAACCAGTTCTCACGGAAAGTACAGCAAAGTTTAGCTGAAATCAGTGGTGCAACCCTCATTTGTTAAAAATGGGAGTAATGTCTTGCTCGATGCTTGATGCTTTAAGATATGTTTGGAGCTTTATGTTTAGGGATACTTGGATTGTTTTGTCTTTCTTTGTTATTTGTATGAGGAGAAAAGCTTAAGGGATTTTCAGTTAACCTTATTTGCCCTGGATCAAAGTTCAAAGTAAGTTCTTTCTTTGTCAAACAGTGATGATTTTAATACCTAAAACAGTATTAAAATATACAATACTAAATACTATGATAGCTTACTTTGTTCTTAGTTAGCTGCAAAACTGTCAGTGCTTAAGTGGGGGTTTAGTCTTCACTTTTTTAACTCTATTGTTATCAGTCCCTGAAATTTCAGAATAAACTTGTGGTAATGAATAATTCACTTATGTTCCTTCTCCCTAAAAAAAAAAATATGTTAATCCTCCAGAAGCTTAGAGGGAATCTTAATATTGTATTTTACAGTAATCTCTTTAGAAGACAAAGAATTACAAATGACATTTTAAACTCACTAAGATGTCAGTGACAACTCCCAACAACAAAGAGAAGTAAGCTTCCTATTTATTTCTGCAATTGCCATTTGTAATATGCTGATTAGTTAGAGTGGATAAACCATAGTATTTTCATTAAACAAGTTTAGCTCACTACAGGAAAACTATGATTCGTTCATCTAAGTATCTTTAAAACAAAATCCAAAGAGAAACTACTTTGTATTCCCAGCAGCAGCCTTTTCTTCCCAGTGTGAATGGTTTGAGCACACATAGATCCCATTGGCAAGGCGTAACTGGATCAGCACACAGCAGGGAGAGCAGAGTAGCAGTGTGAAGACTGCTTCAATGGGAAAGAGAGAACCTAAAGAATATTCAAAAAGAGCAAATTAAAATATCATATGAGGCCTTGATTAGGTTTGACAGCTTTCCTAATACATTCTTATTGTTACTAATATTTAACATCAGCTGAGGATTTGTGAAGGAGAAGCCACCTTCCATGTCCTGCAGCCTTCAAGCAGTGGTGGTGGGTGAGACTATACATTGTGTTCTGCTGATCTCTTTCATTGTGAGTTGTATATCTATGCTACATTAATGTAGTGTGGAAGCACTTTAGTTTTTTTGAGGAAGCTCACTCAGGAAAAAGCCGAAACAGATCCCTGCCCCAAAGCTGTGGTTCACTTTTAAGCCTTGTCATAGTCATATAAAGAAGTGTGCAGTACAGTGAAAATTTATGCTTTTGGTGTACTTGCAGTCTTGTTCTCTGAATGGGTTCTTTTGTATTTAAACTTAAAAATCAACCCAGTGTAGGTAAGTGAGAAGGTCACTGATAGCTCTGTGTCAACATGCACATGAACACAGAATTGCTGATTCGTAGTTTGTCCATGTAGATGTGGTTTCTTGGTACTCACTGGTAATGCTTTTATAAAATGGCTTGCTACTTCACAGCACAAGCCAAATAACAGTATTTACTACGTAAGCTTATCTGTGCACCTCATTGTTATTTTGTATTCAGTTCTAAAAACCACATACTTGTAATCTAATGACAGACCTTATGTTTGCCTAGTTGTCACAGTCACATACAGACTTTTTGTTCATATTTAAGTTGTCAAAAGCGGTATTTATTGCATCAAGGCTGATATTTTTAACATTTGCATTAGTATAAACCTATCTGAGAGCTGGATTGATGATACTTTGATGACAAGCACAATTTTTAGGTCCAATGTGATTTTTTTGATCATTGATGACTGGAAATTATATTATAGAGTCCCAAATGCGCAAAATTTTCAGCTGAAGTAAAGACCTGACCTTTTAAAAGAGGAATTTCTTCATTGCACACACACAGTGATACACAATGTATAGTGACCTGGTAAAAGAGAAATTTGCAGTTTACAAGATGAACAATTTAGCTTTATTTCAATAATGATTTTTTTTTTTTGTATCTTTGCTCTGGTTGAAGATTCTCTGCAGCTTTTATTCTTTAAAAATTGGCAAGTGTTCAGTGGTGTTCTGAGGAAATTATCTCTCAACTCTGTGTAAATACACTTAAATTAAATAGAATGGTTATGTATTTTATAGAAGGCTGGTTAGAGATATAGTAGAACAATCTTGCTGAAATGAAAACTGAAATGTAGTTGTATCTAATATACTTTGGTTTTTCGGGATAGCTAGCTGAATCTTGGAAACCATAATTCAAACTCAATTTCCAAAAAAAGGGGAAGTTTTCAGGGGCTGAATCTGCTACCGAAATTGCTATTTAGTGTACATTCTTAGGGTTGTAGAACTACAAATAAACTGTTCAGCCACAGTGTCTGCTTAAAAAAGAGACAATGAAAAGCAGAGGCTAAGTCTATATAGCCTGTCATCAGCCCATTCCCAAACTAGCACTGAAGGTAATGTTGGATGAACAGATGAAAATTGTGTTGAAGTGAATAAAAGTTTTAAATCTCATAGGATTTAGTAATAAGATGTGGCTTCATATTACTTCCAGTCATTCAATAAGAACATGTTGTAAATAATTTTTATCTGTCATAGTTCCTTTCACTTGCTCTTGTGCAGACTAAAATTAGGCTGTTAACCTGCTTTGGAAATAGCAAAGACTCAACCCAGCTTTACTCACACAAATAGTCTTGTTACTGGGGCCAGTCAGATGAACGGGGATTCTGTGGCCTAG
This sequence comes from Hafferia zeledoni, assembly GCA_035583235.1. Lineage (NCBI taxonomy): Eukaryota > Metazoa > Chordata > Aves > Passeriformes > Thamnophilidae > Hafferia > Hafferia zeledoni. The sequence goes on along the minus strand of JAWWEV010000083.1, from coordinate 26,346,684 downwards.
CCCCAGTTTCTTCATGTAACACAGAAAATGTCTTCTATGTGATTAAGTGTCTGCAGATAGACAGATTTGCTTTGATAAATGATTACAGGGATTTTTCTGAACTGTTTGTTCTGTTGCTCTTATGTATTAAGTCAATGCACAGTGTCTATGACGGGAAGTCTTAGAAAATCTGAAAAATATAGTGGTTTTAACATTTAATTTGTGGATTTGTACGTTGAACTGGATGAATATTACAGTTTTAATAATGGAAAAAAACAACTACATCAGCTTTCGAGGATATAGGTTTTTATTGATTTTTCTTGATGTTTATTATAAGGATGTGTTGCATGTTGAGTATTTAACATAGACATTGGAGAATAAAAAAGCAATGGCTACAAGTTGCTTCTGGATATAGCTTACTTTGGGAGATACTCCAATTGGACGCAAGAGGAAACTCACAAGGAGAATAATCAGCAATTGGAATAATCTCCCCGGGAAAGTGATGGATTCCTCAACACTGGACACTTTTAAGATCCAGGATGCTGAGCCATCTTGTCTAAACTGCTCTTTTCCCAAGTAAGGTTGAACCAAATGATCCTTGAGGTTCCCTCCCAACCTTGTATTCTATGAGTCTCTGATTCAATAACTTCTGTTCTTTGGAGAGTTACCAGCTGGTACATCTCTGTCTTCAAGAATTTAATCTGTTCTATAATAATATCACAGATTGTGTGGAAAAAATATTTTTAAGTGGCTTTTAATATTTATTTTAGTTATAATAAAGATGAGAAGTGGCCTACTTGGAATTACCACTAATTTTCAAAATGTATACTGGTGTTGTTCTAATTTTTGTATAAAATATAGAAGAAGGGAACATGATATTAATTGGCATCAAGGTATAAAGTGTAGTGCAGGAGAAATGGGAAGCAGAAATAGAACAGTCCAGGAAAGGATATTCAAGCAGATGACAGAGATTGGATTCATGCCTTGGCGAGGAAAGTTTTGGCTCCTATCTTGGTAGTCAAAACTAAGTGATGACTTTGTGGTTGCTCAGTTCTTAGTCCTCTAATGTAATTAATTCCGGTGTATTCTCTAGAGATTAAATATTCAGTTTGTCTGGGATAAAAAGTGAAATATGTCCGTATTAAAAACAGGAGATGAAGAGTAGTCCCATACTTGTGTTTTCCAAGCTTGAGTCTCTCCAAGAATTAAATTCTTACAGATACAGAGCTTGCTTTTGCACTATAGCAGAAAAGTAAATTAAGTGTGCACTGTTAGCATCTTTTCTTGTTTTTCAGGTCCCTGGGGGAGATGCATGGGAGATGAATGCGGTCCAGGAGGCATCCAGACACGAGCGGTGTGGTGTGCCCACGTGGAGGGCTGGACCACTTTACCCACGAACTGCAAGCAGCCAGAGCGGCCGGACAACCAGCAGAGCTGTTTTCGGGTCTGCGACTGGCACAAGGAGCTGTACGACTGGCAGATTGGCAGCTGGAACCAGTGTCGACCTGTCCTGTCCCGCAGCCACGAGAAGCCCCTGGAGTGCCTCAGAGGGGAGGAAGGGATCCAGACAAGGGACATCACCTGTATCCAGAAGTCCAATGGGGTTCCAGCCGAGGATGTCATCTGTGAGTACTTTGAGCCGAAGCCCCGGCAGGAGCAGGCGTGCCTCATCCCGTGCCGGCAGGATTGCATCGTGGCCGAATTCTCCCCCTGGTCGGAATGCTCAAAGACCTGTGGCAGTGGGCTTCAGCATCGAACTCGGCACGTTGTGGCTCCACCGCAGTTCGGTGGGTCTGCTTGTCCTAACCTCACCGAATTTCAGATCTGTCAGTCTAGCCCATGCGCTGTTGAAGAAAGCCTGTATAGTCTAAATGTGGGACCCTGGAGCGCATGCTCGGTGCCCCATTCAAGACAAGTAAGACAAGCAAGGAAACGGGGGAAGAACAAAGACAAGGAAAAGGACAGAGAAAAGACAGTTCGAGATCCTGAGGCTCGTGAGTTAATTAAGAAGAAGAGGAATCGTAACAGGCAGAATAGACAGGAGAACAAATATTGGGACATACAAATTGGGTACCAAACAAGGCAGGTCACATGTACGCACAGAAATGGGAAAACTGCTGCTCTGAGGTAATCACTATTTATGAATTTGCGTATCTTAATTTTTATCTGTTTAAAGTAAAACATACGTAACTGGATTCTTCTGCACAAGTCTGAATCTCAAAACAGGGCTCATGCAATTTCCAATTCAACAGCCATCATTAAGCTCAAGTTTTTTCTGTGACATGAAACCTGCAAACTGTTGGGGATCATACTAAACATCACATTCATGTGCACTATTAAACTATGCTAGCTCCCTAGCCTCTGTTTGTCTAAATAGATTTCCCAAAAAAGCCTGAATATATTCCTCAAATGTTTGCTGTGTTTCTGTGTGTTCAGGTGGGCGTTTGCTTTCTAACAAGTCATGCATGTTTGGAAGAGCTGATGATACTGCTTTTAAGGCTCTGGGCACAAAGAGTAAAGGAAACTGGGCAGGGTCAGACTTACAGTAAAAGTAGAAAGCAAGAGAGAAAGAAACGGCACAGGAAGGCAGTATCTACTCATTCCAGTAACTTCTGTTTTGAAATAGAGGAGCTTGATTCCTACGGCAAAATATCTGAAGGAGAGACTGTGAAACCTCTTAGTTTCTTCCACATACCTCCTCTGTTTCTATCTCACCTGCACCTTTAGTCTGGCTATCTACTTTTGTTTGGTTTTGGTTTTCCCCTCTCCTTGTATTTATTTATTTTTTGTTTGTTTGTTTATTTATTATTTTGCTTTTCAAGAGTTCTGACAGTCATGGATGTTTTGATAATCTTTTCCACAGGCATCTGGATGCATTTCTGAAACCCTATTATAGTTATTTTCTTTTATCTGGCTTTCTCTTTCTAGCTCATGTATTTCTTTCCTATCCTCCAGAATGTTTTTGTCCAACTCAAAAATCTTCTTTCAGCCTAATCTTCCCATCTTTGATGTGATTCTTTCTTTTTCTTGACCCCTAGTTACATGCCTGATTAATCCATTTTGCTTCAGCTGTGAAATGACTAAAATATCTTGCTGAATGGGGCTGACACGCATTGCTTCTATGTTAGCATTTATGAACTTCTTTCAGAGTATTTCACTTTAGAGTTTTTGTTGTGTCAGCTAAATATTGTCACAGAACTTGTAATCGTTTCAACCTTTTCTATCAAACCCCTATATTAGACTTTTTTCAAGTGTAGAAAACATTTTTCAAGTATATTCCTTTCAAGAGAGGATCTAGCAGTAAAACAGGAAAAAGATGAGAGATGCCTGGCTTAAGGAAAGAACTGAAAGGTTCATGTTGTTTAGTTGGAAGCAGGGACATATGAGTGAAGATATGAAGTGTCTATGAAGTGTCTTCCATCACAAGGAAGAATGGAACAAGCTATTCTGTCTCTATATTATAGATGTATTGGAAAAGCAATAATGGACTAACCCCAGCAGTGCTGAATGAGGCTAGGCTTCTCAATTCTGGGAATAGTGAGGCTCTGGAAAAAATTCTCTGGAGCATATGTGGCACCTCCATCTTCAGAGGTTTGTAAGAACAGGCTAGTCAGTGACGACATACCTGCAGCAGCTCTTGGTTAATGAAGAGGGGCTGATATATTGGTTTTTTACAGTCTCTTCTGGTTCTGGTTTTCTTCAGTTCCTTGTGATTTTGATCCGCACTTGGTTAAAAGTATGCACAAAAAATCTCAGAACCAGTATGCTCAGATGGGTATTCACTGCTGCCAACGGCACTGTCAGTGCTGGTACAGGAACAGTTTCCCTTTACTCATTCCTTTTCCAGCCTCACATCATGCAGCCCACACTGTGCCTAGACTAGGATCATTACCCTTTAAATACAGGGAGTAATTTATTAAACATCAATTGCTATCAGATAGCAGCCAGCTGCTCTTTTTGAAATTCCCTCAGTTTTTGAAAGGCTAAAAAAAATTATTGAGGAAGAAAAAAAAAAAAGGAAGGAAGGAATGGCACAGTTATGTGCTGAAGCTGAAGCTGTGATAAATGGTAAAAGAAAGTAAAAGTACAGTTGGAAGTCAAGAGCATACTTTATTCATCATCTTTACACTTACTCTTAAATTCATTTAGATCAGTCACTGCCCTGTCTTAAGTTCAGATACCTCAGTGTATCATGAACATTTCAGTCTGGTGCAGGGAAATGGATGAAACCCTCTTGCCTGAGGCAGTGAAACAATAGATAATACAATGTAGGAGCAATTCTTCATAAGGAAGAAAATTATACAAATGATGCAGTGGGCATTTTTATGTCTAATGGATAAGATTTTGTGTTGTAAATGCACAAGGGATTTCTAGTGGTCTTCATGTCAAGTTTAATATAGAATATTTTTTTCCAGATGCATAGTATAAACAAGAATATTTGGTTAAATGACTCATATGAGAAACTCTGGCACAGATAACTTAGCTTTCAGGGACCTATGTATGTGTATCACATGTATATCCATTTGCATCATTTACATTTCACTCTTCACTAAGCGGTCAAATGCTTTATTCTATGGCTGGCATTCCAGAAACTGAAACAATGGAATTATTTTTCTACCCAGAGTGTCAATGCAGCCAAATCAAATGATTTTATCATCAGCATCACATAGTGATTGTGTTACTAAATAATATAGACAAGTAAGGTAACTGGAAAACCTGCCATTCTCATGTGAAATGCTTTTCAGCTTGAATAGTCCATTTTCAGTGAGTTTTGACTTTAGCAATCAGAAACAATCAACCCCCTGGCAGCATGACTGAAAAATGAATAAAAACCCTCAGGCGAGTAATACTTTTTGCAGAGGTGGCAAAATTGGTATAGTATAAAAAGGGTTTTAAAACAGAACAACTTTCAGAAGGGTGCCCCAGAGAAAATGGTTCTGTAACGCGGTCAGCAAAACTTCAAAAAAGGCAAATTCTCTTGACACATCAGCACACCAGACATAGTAAAGAGAAGTGAAATAAGAAAATCAAAGTTTAATTTATACACTTTATTGCTGAGTGAAGAATAGATGGTCTCCGTGAAGGATGAAATATTGGATTTTGTATTGCTCATTCTGCAATAATGTGTGTGTTACATGGCCTGTATTTGCCTTATGTTCCCCTTAGTCTGAAATTCTGGTGCACTGAAAATATTTTAAAAATAGAAATGTTGGAAAAAAAAATAAATTTTAAAGGGTTATAAAATGACTGCTCCAGATAGTTAACAAGATCAGGACAGTGCTGCTGTTAGTGTAGAGAACAAAACTGATCCCTTGAAATGTTTCCTCTTTGGTGAAAGTGGAGTTTGCCAGAGAACCCAAAGAGAGCTGTTAGACAACAAACTGTCAATGTAGAGAAGCATAAAACATATGTAAAAGTTCATTTTGAGTTGCAAATCTGTTTGCCCTCTTACAAGGTGTAATGATTATGCTTCATGTTAAGCCTATGTAATTTTCTATTGTAGTATAGACTTTGGTTTTCCTTTATTCTACTCTGCCAAATTGTTATTATTGTGTCTCAAGTGGTTCCTCGTAATTATCTTCCTCAGCAGACCTTTTCAGGAAAGTTTGCAAAAACATTTGCCTAGTTTTGTACAAGTCTAAGAATAGGTTTTCTTGGGGTTTTTGGTTTGTGGTTTTTGTTTTGTTTTGGTTTGGTTTTTTAAGCAATGTTTAATTCATACAACATTTATATTGAGGTGCTTTGTCGAGAACCCACTGGATTGGGGAGTTCAGTATTTGGAAGGACTGAAGCATGGACATTTATAAGTGCAAGAACATGGAACAGAACTAGCTCTTGGTCTGTATGCTTCTGCACTTCAGCAAAGAATTTGAAATCCACTGATAAAGCACATCATGTTCCCCTGAAGCAGCTGGTCCATAGGCATGGGGACAGCCTGACACTGCTGAGTCACTTAGCTCAACTGGCTGGAAAGGGGGCTGTAGTTGAAGTAGTTCTGCAATCATATAACTGCCTCTTATAAATAAATTTAAAAAAAATAAATTAAAAAAAATCCCAGGAATTTCTACACTCTTTGCTTTCTCTTTCTCCATCATTTGAATATGGCTTGTTTATCTTAGGCTGGGACCAAAACAATCCTATCTGAATGGGGAGAGAAGTAGTTACTATTCTCTTGTCAGCATCACTGTAGTAGAGACCTGTTTGTGAAGCTGAACATTATTGATGACCTGAATAACCTAAAGGGAGAATTCAAGAAAAAACACTTAAGATGCGGAATTTTTATTTCTTTGCTGGGAAATAACCTTATGCAATTACAATAGTGTGACATAGTGGTGGGGCAGAAAAAATGATCCAAAATTTTAGAAATGCTTAATTAATGCTGATTAATTCCTTAGCAGATTGGTTGATCCTGTTTATGCATGTGATCATATGTTCATGTTTCATTTGTTTCACATCTGTCCTTCTTAGATAATAATTATTTCTTTTCATCCTCCTCACTGATTCTCTGCATTCATGGAGTATCTAGCAAACTATATCCACATCTTGTAACAGATTAAAATCTCTTGAAAGTTTTTATAATGGTCTTATTGTAGTGCTTTACTAAATTTCAAGTTTGGGAGAGTTTGAACTACTGAAATTACAGTAGGATCAAAATTATTGAATTGTCTTCCTGATTTGGCATATGCAGTTTGAAGATATATAGTGCATAATTTTTCAGCTTACTTCAAGTAGACTGGTATCTGCTTAAAGCAGAATCACTATACTTGCTACTGATCACAAGTCTTAAGCCGGATACTCAGGAACTGAAGAATTCAAGAATGACCAACTAAGTATTTAGACTGATGAGTAAGTGATATTCAAGATGTATTGGCAAGAGAAAAAAGATGAGGAATCTTCTCCTTTAGAATGGCATTGTAGCTTTGTTTTCCTTTCTGGGTCCTGAAACCTCTCAACCCAATGCTACCTTCCAAATCACACAGAAAATGTCTCCATCCATGGACTTCCACTCCTTTTAGATTATAGGCAGTATAAAGAAGGAAGATAAAAAACCCAAACCAAGCCAAACCAGCATAAGCCTGTTGCTTTATTTCTGCCACTGATCTGGAGAAGCAGACAAGTCATGCTGAGGTACATACTGTCAGACAACAAACAGAAGATCCAAACATACAGTACAGCAGCTCAGTTTGTTGGACCCTGTAATGTATTCCTGGCTTAAAAAGATCTTAAGGTACTCTCTCTACTTGTCTGAGTGCCTCCATGAGCCAACAGGCAAAAAGGGTGATGTGTATGAATGTGGCAGTGGTTAAGGTGGAAATATCTTCAAGGAGATGGGCTGCAGGAGAGTGATGGAATAGCAATGCAGAGCAGAGGGGTTGTAGAGATGAAGGAGCATAAGCAAACTTTTGTTTGTTCATGGAGGACCTGATGAAAGCATATATGTCTGCATGTGCTTTTTATGTTACTAGAAAGGCAGCTCTACAGCTGTTTTTATAGAGGAAGCCTCCAAGCTCACCACACTGTAATGGTTTAGAAGCCGTAAGTGGTTCACTTACAGAACACCTGTACATATCACATATTTGGATAATGAGCTATATACAGTCATCTTGATTCATGAACTTGGAATCACTTAGAGCACATGCTGTTAACAAATGGAGAACAGGGAAGAAGAAAGTAATCTTGGAAGAAAAACCTCTTGATAACCAAAAATGGCAGTGTTAATTGTCAGGTGCATTTGGGTAATAAAAATGTAAAATATTTTTAGAGGAACAGGATGCAAACATTTCTTTCCTACCATTTTCCACTGTGCCTTTAGAATTTCCATGAATTTGAAAGTCAGAAGCATCCTGTAGTTTTTAATGTGATTTTGGTGGAGACAGTATTTTCTGTGGATATTATTCAATGGGTGTTTCTTTCTATTCTAAGTACCTGCTCCATCATCTTACCGAGGCTGCTGTTTTGACAGTGGTTTGTCAGTATTGCTACACACTTGACATACCATGCCAAAATCTGGATTTAAGATGGAAATGTACACACTGTGCTGAATAATTGAAACCTCAGCAATGAACAATTTCTTTTTCCACACCATATTTTAACTCCTTTCATACAGTGAACAGTTGTTCTGTCATTTAGATGTATGATATTCATATATTTCTGTGCAAAGCATCAAGATTACATGCTTGTGTAGAATATGTTTTTATTCAAATAAAAAAATCTTTCTTAGCAAAATATAATAGCTAGTAATGTAATGAGTGTTGAACTACATGTTCTGATAATCCCTTGTGGCCATAAATCTTGTAAGTGAATAAATGAATTCTATGAATGAATGCAATGTTGAATTTCTAGCCTTAATCTAGTAAGAGATTAAGATGCACAGTGGTAACTTGAATTAGGCACTGTGGTCTTCAAGAAAGATTCTCCTGCAATGTACTTTTATGCATATTTTCTTCCTCATCAGATAATTTTAATGTTAATTGACTTCAATATGACTAACCAAAAACATATGAATCAAGCAGTATTTTTCTAAATTTTAGACTTCTTTAGATGGGTATTATATGAAAATAAATATTTCCATAAGGAACAAACTAGAATGTATTACATTTTTTAGATTTATTTTGTGGTTTGTCTTTTTTTCCTATTGTGTAGCTGCTAAGTATAGACAGGAACATAGAGTATGCCATTGTTTTCTTGATCAGCTTTATAAAGTTATAGTACAGCAGTACATGAGATGAGCGTTCTCCTGGGACATACTGTCCCTCAAAGTGGGGACTGCACAGAGTGGGAAGTCACAGAGTTCTTCCCTTGCAGATCCCCAGAACAGCAGGGTTGGGTACTTCAGTGCCTAACTTTCAGTGGTCCCACTGAAAATAAAATGTACAGCCTACATTCTAATATTGACCTCTTTCTTCCAAATGTTGCAGACTGAGATTAAGCCAATGATACTGTCAAATCTAAGCATTAGTAAAGGGAAAAATGTAAAATAATACCTGAAACACAACTAGTATTAGTACTATAATTTTCATTAATATATTTTTTTACATCAACTCATCAATATTGCATATTTTTACTCACAAAGTTTGGCATTGTGTTTCTTTTCTTTGCTAATAACTCCATGAAACTAGCTATTATTTTTGGGTCAAAATAAATGCTGATTAATGCTATGTAACAAAAATTCCCACTGACGAAGGGAAATCCCTCCCAAAAGCTTTAATAAGTGAATTATGTAGACTCTTGCCAAAAAACCTGCTCTACCAATTTTAAAATTCTCTATAGCATGGGATGTACATACATGGCACCATGCTTCTGGACTGTGAAAGATAGCATGTCTCACTAAACCCTTCTGCTTTCTTGTCTCAAACACTTACAGTATCTGTGACAGCCCTACAGCAGCTGTTGTTGACACTTGTTTGGTGTAGTAGAACTTCTTTTTGCTTTGCCTGTATTAGTATATTTTTTCTTGGCACAGTACTTGTAAGCAGTCTCTATCTTTTCCTGTGATGTGGAAGGCCTGAGTGGTTTTGTTTATTTCAAAACTGTTTTGGCTGTGCATCCTTGTTGGCAGAATTAGCTAAAGTTGTGAAAGGATCATGGGCTAGTCTTGTGAAAAGCACTTAGATGGACAGTACTTGAATTGTACATAAAAAAGTGGCCTCATTGTTTGTATGATTATAACAGCCTATTACACAGGGTGGTACTAATGGTTTCTCAGAACAATGCACAGTATGACCAATAATAAACAGTGCAGCTGTAGGGAAAATGAATCAGGACTATGTCATTTTCCACTCGGAAAAAGGACAGGCACTGTATTTTTGCTAACTTCTTAAAAGAAACAAGCGTGTACCAACCATAAATTGAATCTCTCAAGGATGACTAGACTCTACAAATGACATTCTGTATCTTCAGACTAGCTTGTGGGGGTTATCTAATATCCAGATTTAAATCACTTTTGTATCATTCCTGCTGTCTAGTACCTGCAAATTAAACATTTTTTTTCTTAATGATATGAAAACCTTTCTTTTCTTTATGCCAAGTAGTTTATCAGTCTCTTTCAAAATCCAGCTGTGTCTTTGATCTGGGAATGGTATAGAGTTAATTTTACTATTATTGCTTGATACCTGTATCCCTAAGTTAACTCCAAAATCCCTCTTACTTGTACAGAGCATCTTTTAAGGTTTCATAGTGCTCATATACAGAGTAAACATATACACATTCAATATTAAGATTTCAATTTAATTCCGGATAACTAAAGTATTAATATTCAGCATGTGCATGGCTCTATTTCCCCAGGCCTCCTGACCACTAGAGTGATTATTCAGAGTTGCCAAAGAAAATTGCACACATGGGTACATATATTTCAAAGGTTGAATTGACCTTCTGACCCAACCAGACTATTTCTGCAAGGTTGTTCTGTTAAGGGTGTGAGTATCTTGGCTGTGGGACTGCCTATGTGTAGTCAGATTTCTCAGCAGTGTAAGTCTGAGCTGTTTTAGGATGTGATACTAATGACTGGTGCGGTACAGGTTTTACCCCGTCCTTCCCTGTAAGGTTACAGTTATGAGGAGAAGATGTGGTCGTTGGAAAGTATTCCTTACAGTCTCCCATTTCTTGTAGCAATTTACTGAGGTTCAAGCAAATTTTAAGCAAACTACTGATACTCTCTCTACTGGGAAAAGTAAAGTATGCTTGTATTCAAATCCTGCTTTAATTTCTTTTCAGTTCTAAGGATTCTTTGGGATTTAGGCCAATGTTCATTCATGCCTGTAGGTTGTTTTGCAAGTTTGCTGTCCAACTTAGTGGTTTCTTTTAGTGGTATTTATAATTGCTATTATTTTCAAGCACAAATTTACTTTCTGATTCTTTTCCAAAATTTTCCTCTAGTTTTAGTTTGCCCTTCAGTCTATAATGGCAGCCTTTACAAGCCTGCTTCTGTGTATTTGTGTTTGTGTGTGTAATTTTGATTTTCAAGTGCTAAACTATCATGTGCTTTTGGTGTTGTATAAGAAATTTGTTACTGTTCTGAGGCTTTCTGAAGACAAGTTTGTTTGGTCAAAAGGGCTTGTATGTCACTAGTTCCTATCTTGTCTAGTGGGAAAGATTGAAGACCATTTTGCTAGCGGTATTCAGTGATGTAATGTCTCATGAGATCAGCAAGAATTCAAGAGAGACTCTCATAGTTCCTGCTGCAACTGGTTGCAGGAGGTCCCTGATGGTGTGCAGGATATTGAAAGCTAGGAAATGGTTAAATTATTCTGCTCTGAGGGAGCCCACTATGGGCTTTTTTTTTTCTTTTTTTTTCCTTTTTTTTTAATGTACCTGATAGTCTTTGTTCTTCTTCCTTACTATTTAAATGAAACTACATAAAAATCTATTAAAGAATTCTGGATTTTCTTAGCACGTTGATTGTGCTTCAATCTGAAACCCTTGGAAGCAGCTCCCTTTTTCTGCTGAAATGCTGAACTTTATCATATGATACTCAGTACAGGTTTCTTCCAAGCAGTTAGCCTAGGTTTTGGTTATGTCGTCTTCAAGCATCTGAAGTTTTTAATTCATTTGTTCAATCTTGTGGATTGAATAAAAATTGTATTATGTTGTTGGAGTTTTGCTTTGGAGAATATGGGCAGACCTGTTATTTTTTACTGAAAATGAGGTAGTCTTCTTCAAAAAGAGTAATAAAGTTCCTCCCCAAAAGGTGCCGAGGTTTAAATCTCCAGCAGACAGAACAGATTCTGAGTCCACAGCCCTTTCTGATCATGAAGGGCATGTGATATCTAGTCATTGCGATGCTATTTAATAGGAGAAAGTCAATCGGAGGAAGAATGCCATTTTTTTCCTAGGTTTTGTGTGGTGTCTAACAATACAGATGCATGTTGAGTGTCTCTTAATAATGCCCTCTGTGCTGAGCACTCTGATGTGGAGGTGTCTGCTTTCCCCACTAGGGTACCAGGACTGGAGCAGCCTGGGCATGTATGTAGGTTCACCTACAAAGAAGTTTAGAGCCACAGGACCCAAGAGCTTGTGGACATAATCCACTACCACATCAAATAGTGATCCAGGATTGAAAGATCAGAGTTTTCAATTTAAAAAGTTGAAAAATTTCACTTAAGTCCTTTTCAGTCGAGCCCTACCCCATGGCTTTTGTTTCTTGTGAATACCATAAGTTTATGTTGGCATCTGTCTCCTGAACCATAGCCATGTTATTCATTTCAGAACAATGGAAATATCTGTATGTAATCAAATGGAAAATCAGCTAAAGAAAATATAAATATATCAGAATTCCAGGAGAATGCATATAGTAAATGAAAATAAAGAATAATAGCTGTGAAAATTTCATAAATGAAAATCAATGCTGAATGTTGATAACAGTGAAGGAATAGGCAAGATAACACAGACAAAAAATATTGAAGAGACTATTTGACTTGCATTAACCTTGTCAGTTGGGCTCCATTACTTTACATTATAGTCAAAACCAGTAAATAGCCATTCTTGTTAAATATCAGCACTGGGTGAATTAATTGAATTTATTATAAAGGACATATTCTTCATTTTTCAATTTTAGGTTTAAATTGCAAACCTCACATTGATACTCTATTACATTTGAGCATGAAGAGCAGCTGTACTGGGAAAAGTACAAAATCGATCTTCAAAATGGTGTCTCCAACAGAGACAGTCTAGGGAAGTGCATACAGAAGTCTGTAAGCTCAAAAATGCCACAGAGAAAGTGAATATAGTTATGTAAGGCCTGAAACAAGAAAATTAGGTTAACTGAGTGGTTTTAAAGCAAAAATAGCTATCTACAGTTATTAGTGAGTAAAAAAGGTGTGTAATGCATTGTTTCTAAGATGATGTAGGTACCAAAATCTTATCTAGGTTCAGAAAGCATTTATACTAATTCATGGAGGAAACTCTGTAAACGGCTCTTCAGTGCTAAGATACGGCTTGTCTTCAGGAAGTCTGTAAGCTGTAGTTTTCTGGAAAACCAGAGGATATCTTGAGAGAGTGGGACCAAATACTTGTTGTCTGTCCATTTTTGCCCTTTTTTGCTGCTGCCAAGGCAGGTTTTGGACTGCAGGGACTATTAGTTAGAACCTCTCAGCCATTCTGATGCTGCTCTTCATCTCATTAACTCACCTTTCTAGTTATCAGTCCAATATAATATGGAGGAAACAGCAGCAAAAGTAGAAAATCTCTTAGTTGTACAAGTAAGTTATGTATGGAGTATGCTCATGACATAGAGTCCTACGCCTAGTTTAAAACTTATTTATTTTTTCTATTCATCCTACATAAATTTAGAGATTTACTCTCATGCATTACCATGTGCTTGGCTTTATGCATGCAGTATGCACGGCTTTATCTATTGCAAAAAAAATTAAAATAAAACCACATTTTTTTATCTTGTTGAATTTGTAGAGGAAGAAATTCCAGTGATCTCCTCCATGACCTTTCTACACAACTTAGATTTTGAGACTGAGTTTATAGACACTCACAGACGTCATTGGCATACAAAATCAAGTGTTTTTCACTGTAATAGAAATTTAGAATACATCAGGAAGAAATTTTATCTTTTGACTAATCCAATTTTATCACACCTTTAAAAGCTTACCTTTGGCTGAAGAGAGAGCTTTCAACTGCACAACTTGCTCATTTGTACACAGGTATCATGGTGTAATTTTCTCCAGGCTTATGCCTCAACCTTTGTTCTCCATGTGTATGTAGCCTTAATTATCTCATAAATTACTTTGAAATCCCAGGCGTAACCTTCCTATCCAAAGCAATATCTAGTTTTTATTTATTGCTGTAGCAGCAAAAGTGAGGCTACGGAGCATGAGTAGACACAAATTCCTGACCACACATCTCCAGAAGAGGCTGACCAGCAGTTTTGTTCTGTAGGTTGTCCTTTGAACCAGCACTGCCTTTTTCTATAGTTTTGTTTGTTTGTTTTTGGTTTTGTTTTGTTGTTTGTTTTTTTTTTAATCTAATCTAAGTCTTTGAGGTCAGAAATAAGCTTAATGTTGGCTTAATAGCAATAGGGATCATTTATCCCCTGTGATGTTTTGTTTTGTTTTGTTTTGTTTGGGACTGTTTTGTTTTTCCACTGGGTGATTTAAGTGTTATATACCTTCAGTTCCCCACTATAACTGTCTCTTGTCTGCAACAGTCCTTCCTCAAACCACAGCCTTACTTCAGGTTGTATAATGCCTTCTTCCCTGCCAAAAGACAGATGCTTAGGGCACTGTTCTTTGAATATATTCACTAGATTGAGAGCAAGTTCCTGCAAACTTTATATGTTATCACTATGCTGCTACTTCTTGGATCCAGTCTGCTCAGTTGATTTTTAACACCATTTTAATGCTACTCGTGTTTTTCTTTAACCATTCCAAGCAAATACCTGGACAGAATTGTATAGGCTAATAGTGAGGACTTACTTGTGCCCTCCCTGTCCTTTTGAATGGCTAACTTTGCATACAGTGTGGACTTAGATGTTACTGAAAGGACACAAGGCATGGAGATGTTTGATGCAGAACTTCTAATGAGTTGAATGCTATCATGAAATGAATGTTAACTGGTTTTTTTTATCTTCTGTTGTGTTACCTGCCCATTTGCCTTTTATCACGTGAGAAGTTTCCCCCAAGTTTGAGTAATTAAACCAGAGCAGAAATGTATCAGAAAATGCAGAGAGACTTACATGAAAGTAAGTTTTGCTTTCAACTGTTTGTGAAGATTAAATCTGTAGCATTAGAAGAAACTATTTTGTGTAACAAAGACATTCTCCGGTGTTGATTAGGAACCATTCTATGCAATTTCTTGGATAATACATTTAAAGGCAACGTGACCAACTTTCTCAATTAATGTATTGCATATACTGAGCTTTTTAGATGGTACATATATATTTCAGAGTTAGCATTTTTATACCATACAGTAAGTTTAATTATTTTTGTCTGTCTATATATAGTCATTTGCACTGAAAGGTCTGATGAACATCTGCTTCTTTTGGTAAAATAAAGTTTGAAACTATTTCAAAGGTGTCAAGAGTAGAAAAAAAATAAAATATATCTTTGAAAAATTATAGAGGACTTTAGATTATCAAATTCATTGTTCTCAAATTTCTTGGGAAAGGTGGATATGTAGAGATGCCACATGAAATTAGCTTAGTTTAGTTGCTGGTAACAGATACACATGCACTTGGGACAGGGAGAGGAACTGTAATTTGTTCTGGAAGCTGTTGTATTACCTTCAAAGAGAGCAAAGCACTTCCATAATCATTTACTTAACTGGAGTGTTTTAAGTGGTCTTGTTTTGAGAGATTTGTGAAACTGAGAGTTTCAATGTGATTCTTCCCTTCCTTACTTGATCTGTAGAGAGCAACACATCTTCTCCTGCTGCCTGCAACATGAGGGAAAACTTCATAACAGCCATTTCCAATTATCTCTCATTGTTTCTCTAACTTGCTCAAAGAAAACAAAGTGTTAAAAGAATAAACAGCAGCTAATTGGCTTCTGCAACACTTCTTTTGCTAATTGTAATTCTCTCCGCCCTCTCACAAAATAGTGTCAGTATGTGTAACAACAAAGAGGTTGTTTGCTGGTGACTTAAGTATCAGTTAGTTGTTGGTATTTATGTAATACTGCAAGTGATGCATGGTTTTAGTAAACAAGTAAGAAAATAAAAGGATAGCTCACTTTACCTCTTGTTTGTCTCCTTAGTAATATTGATGTTCTGGTTACAAAACTTAAGAGTTTGTTTTGTATTTCATTTTAAACTGATTAATTTTATAAGTAAATATTTGAAGTAAGGCATGCTTTGACTCTATTGCTTTACTTCTATCAAGGACCATAAATAAACAATGGAGTTATTAACATGTTACAATTCTGTTTGAGTCCTCCTCATGCCCACATATGGAAATAATTAGTAAGAAAGAAGATTAAAGAACCATTCCAATTATATAAGCTATAGCACCAAGAGCTTTTATTAAATGTAATATAAACATGATGTGGAAGGTACTAGACTGCTGAATCTGTGCCACTGACCCAATAGCTCTTCTTGAAGAACCTTGGTCTAAATTTTTAAAAACATTTTGCATCATAATTGGCAGAGGAATTTCAGCATCATGGCATTCAAGATTACAGGGTACTAAAAAGTGAGAAACTTCAGGAGGTCTCTTTGCATATATAGCAATTACAGTTTAAGGATTTGTGAAACAAAAATTTGCACTCTAAAATTGTAGTAATGCCTATATTGAATTCTTTGTGAATGATCTAGTAGCACTTGGAATCTGGAAAGGGCCTCCGACCTATAGTAGTCTTTAAGAAAGTGACTAGATATAGATATTTAAGAAGCAATAAATATGATTAATTTGCAGGGCTGGGCTTAATTTTAAATGGAGTTGATTGACAACTTCCTATTAAAATGATTTTTTTCAATTGTGGTTATGGGAAAACTTTTTTACCAGTACAGTGGCTCAATTTTGTCATTTAGGTGAAAAAATCCATTATTAAAAAACAATTTTCTCAAAAGCTTTGAGGGTATTTCACCCCAAACAGAGTGTAGTTTCTGTCCTTACACAGAATAAATGTTGACTATTGCGTTAGGGTTTCCCCACCACCACACCTTTGACATAATAAGAACATTAGAAAATCCTACTGAATAATCCCCTGTGGTCTGTCAATCCCAGCAGTGTCTCCAGGTTATTGTCTCAAGCAGCGGAAGAGATAGATACTATTTAAAGACCAAGCATTTAAGATCTGACTGCCTTTTGTAGTCCATTTCCTTTGTATTTCTCCAATATCCAAAGTAAATCTATTAGGGGTGGTGGCTACTATATCACTGCTTAGTCATTTTAATATCCATATGTAGACCAATAGCCCACCAATTCACTGACCTCCTTTTGAACATGCTGGCACTGTCTATCTCCACAACCAGGACCTCCTGTTAGCAGGCTGTGGAATTGCTCTGCCTCTTGTGCAAACAGTGCTTTCATTTATTGTGATTTTACATCTCCTTTTAGTGTCATTGAGTATCCCTAGTTCTAGTATTACAGAATTTTGTAAATAGCAGTCCAAAACTGTGTTAGATATATGGTAGGGCAAATTTTGTATAGCAACCAAGTAAGTGTAAACATCGATTATTCTGTATTATTTTGTATTCTTTTGAAAGGAAAAAATGAGCCTTTCTTGTACAGTTTATAGGACTGGTACTGAACAGAGCATTTCATTGTGCCATCTGCAGTGCCAGTAAATCTTTTTCCTGCCTGTTTAACTGGTTCAGAAGCCAGATCTTTATTCTAAGACAGATATGATTAAACCCCCCACCCCCCACCCCCCCCCATATAATTTATGAGATAAATTTACTTCAACTGTAGTTTAGCTACTCTTTCTCATTTTTCTATTGTGAATCAAGCTTTAAAGTAGAAATGTTAATTTCTAGTCAGAATATAACATTTATAATGCAGAGGAATTTAGAGGGAAAGGTGTCGCTGGTAACCTATATAACATGTGAATGAAGCAATCACATGGAGAATGGAAATGAAATTATGGGCTTCATAAGGAACATGAAATTGAGGCTATGGGTTCTCTGCAGCAGGGAAGCCTACACTTTAAGGTAGAGATCATTCCCTATTTAGACCATGAGACATCACTGTTGCAATATACCAGGTGTCAACAAAGAAAGCTGTTAGTGACCAAGCATTGAACATATTTGACACTATGTTTTTTAACAAATTGTAATCTGGAAATTAGAAGATGGCCCTGAGCACTTTTTTGTCTTCAAAAACATCTTTAGTCATCTTGGTTATTGTTCCTCCCTTACCTGTTCCAAGAAAAAAATTAATACACCTAAAAATAAAAGATAAGCAGTGAAAAACTGATTTATTTCCTCTGTTGTAGTTATATATATGTACGAACATTTATATTTTACCTTTGATCACAGATATGGCAATATTTTGATCACAGATATTGCAAAACTTACAATTTTAACTATATTACATCTTATGTATATGGTTTGATTCAAAAGCCCTTCTGCCTGACTTTTGGGGATCAAATACCTGTAGACTGAAACTTAACAGCTTTAAAAATATTTACTGACTTTCATGTTCAGTGGACATCACTGTTCCGTAGGAGTTTGTGACTGTCGGTGGATGTGTGTTCTAAAAATTGTAATGCTCTCTTATTACAGCTTCTGCAACCAGGACAAACTGCCCATTACATTTCAGTCCTGTGTGATCACGAAGGAGTGCCAGGTGTCAGAGTGGTCAGAATGGACCCCCTGCTCCAAAACCTGCTTTGACATGACAACCCCTAAAGGGAATCGCACAAGATCACGGACCATTAAACAGCTCCCTGTTGGCAGTGAAAGTGAATGCCCACAATTAGAAGAAGCAGAGCAGTGTGTTTCTCAAGGAGATGGCGTAGCACCGTGCATTACGTAAGCTGGTTCATTTCAGTTCTCCCTATACTAAAAAGAACAATTTCAATTAAGCGCACAGGGTCTGGTGATGGAATATCAACCAAATCATTATTAAAGAAATAATAGGTATGACTTTACCTTTTTTTTATCCTTTATTTCTTCAGTGTTCTTGAAAGCCTGAAGCCTGCAAATAGCTCCTATTATAGTGTAACCAGTTTCTCCTCCAAATACAGGAAAAACAACAAATTCTTTTGTTTTTAATTTGTTTCAGTTTTTAAAAGACAATATTTGTACATATGCAGGCTCAGCGAAGATGAAAATAAGTTAATTGTAATGATTTGTCAGTGTTATTTTCCCTGTATTTCTACCATAATCATTGTTTTCTGAAATACTTGTCTGTTTGCAGACAAAATGTTGAACACAGAAAAGAGATGATAAACATCTGGTTAGCAAACAGACTGGTTTAGTGAGACTTGTATTTAGCACAACAAAGACATTACTGGGCCCCAAATGGAAAGTGGGAGAGTCTAACAGTGACAGTAAATAGTTTAGGAGAAATGACAGCAAGCACTTTACAGTTCATAAGATTGCTGTAATCCTTGTTAACAAATCAAGATTAATATTAAAGTCCTAACTGTGCTTTTTCTTTATCAAACTGAGAATAGGGCTTGGAGAAATGTCATTTGATGTTAAGCATCTTGATTGTAGTACATATTTTTCATTTAAGAGTTGAAATGTCATCTTTCCCTATCTCCAGCTACATTAGGAAGCACTTTGCTTGATTTAGCCTTAAAGTACTTTTTTGGTAGAGAATTTTGTGGCATTTCTTGTAGTTCATAATCCCTACTGGGGTTTTAACTGTGAATCAAAGATCTGCTTTCCTGTGCACTCAGTGATTAGAAAACTCTCAGCTCCCAGCTCCTTGTTACTCATTCATCAGTACCCGGCTGGGATGCTTTGGTACTGCAGAACGATCTTCCTCATAACTGAAAAAGGAACTTGCTGAAAGGTATTTCTGTAGTAATAATAATTTTAAAAAATGCAATTATACTTTCACCTTGATATCTGGGACAAACTTTTATGTCTTCTATCAAACATGAACAATAGGCTATTTTGGGGGGCCTGAGCTGTTGTGGGGTATCCTCCTCTTTTCTGGCTCTTATATTTTTCAGCATTCACATTTCTTTGATATTTTCGCTTTAGTTCATATAAATTGCCTAGTTCTACACAAATGCTGACAGTCAAAATCTTTCAAGTTAGCTAATCTGAATATGAACTACATGTCTCTTTATATTGAGTTTTTCTTTCTTCAAATAAAATATTTATATATGTAGTATGTTTCAGGAATTGAACAGTAAAGATCTTCCTAAAGAGTAATGATTAAAGAAATTAACAGAAAAAAGTTTCCACCCACATAAAGTATGAGAATTAACACATCTCTGTGTGCAAGAAATTGTGGTGCTCTGGCCTTTCAGGAGATTAATAAACCTACTGAGGTGTTTCAACTTGTATAAATTTATGCTGTGTTAAATGGCTTCATGATTTCTAAAGACCCAATTAACCAAATTTGATACAGGTATGGTTGGCGGACCACAGAGTGGACAGAATGCCGTGTTGATCCTCTCCTTAGCCAGCAGGACAAGAGGCGAGGAAATCAGACTGCGCTGTGTGGAGGTGGCATTCAAACCAGGGAAACGTACTGTGTGCAAGCTAATGAAAATCTCCTCTCCTACCTAAATGCCCTCAAGGATAAAGAAGGTAAATTTGATTCAATTGCATTTGAATTTAGTGTGAAATCAGAGAATGTTAGCATTCCAGAGCTCTTTGACAGTAATTGTCTTCTGTCATTAGTGCCTTCTCTACTTTGTGGGTTATTGCTATTTTTTAATTTAGATGAAAATGTTTAATTGACGTAGCAGGGATGTCATTCGCTGTGCTACAAATATAGGTTCCAAGGTAAAAATTGCGATTTCGTAATATCTACTGAAAAATACTGCCTTATGTAAACAATGTCTTTCAGTAAGAAAGGGTATGAGAAGCGGCAGAAATCCTAGATTTGGTTCCTTCGTCTGCTGTAAATGTCTTGTGTGTCCTTTGGCTGGGTGATGAACTTGTGCTGTTTGATGTGCGGTTGGAATATGTCAGTTCTGGCATGTAAGCTCAATATAGAAAAATGTAAAAATATAATTATATTTCATTCTCAGGGAATTGAATGTTTTCCTTCTTTTTTTGATTTTGGCAAGTTCTTAAGTAGCTTTTAGAACTTCAAGTCAATATAATTTCATTGGTTTATTTCCCTGACTGAAAGAGTGATGAGATTATTCCTTGTCACTGTTACAAGCTTGTACAGCTTCTTAAGAAAGGAGAGAATAACTTCAGAAACAAAATCTCTAACTCCGTTGGTAAATTACGTACTTAAGAACAACATTTGAGTAGTTTGTTACATCTACTTCTGCATACTAATGCAGCACTATAGATTTAGAAATCAGTGAATTCAGCTACATGCATTTAGCTTTTTAATTAAATTTTATCCTCTTCTGTACCTGTTTCATACAAACACACATTATTAGTAGTAAGCGAATAAATAAATACAGCTACATACTCCAGCAAAAGCAACATCATTGTACCAACCCTGTGTAATACAACATGTAGACAAGCGATGGCCAAACTTCAGGCTAGTGAGGTTTCTGCTTGGTTGAAAGGTACTCTCAAACTTGCCATGGGGGTAGAGTTTGTGGGAAATGTTAATGCCGACATCCATTTCAGCGTGACTGCTTGGATCAGTAGCAGAGAGCTGCTGAGCATTGTGAGCTCCGCGGGCCCCACATCTGTATTTATAAAGGAAGCAGCTTTCAAGCCTCTTTGTTTAATGCAAATCAGCTTCTGCCCAAGGGCTTTTTAGTAAATCGCTTCTGTGGAAGAAAGTTTAGATGCCCCTGCAATAGTGTGAACGAGAAAAACCTCCCAGCTAAGAAGAAGTAACAATAACACCAGCGGCAGCTTACTGTTCAGAATGATGATTAGGATTTTAGTAGGCTGTGAAGTCTCTCCGGTTTAGGCGTGTGTGAAATCTACACTTATCAGACTGTGACAGGAATACGCAGAGCCCATCAGGAGGTAATCTCTGCAGGCCCCGGAAAGCTGATTAAAATGTAACTAGTCTTTGGATGCATAAACATGAGAACAGTTTTTCAAGAGCTCAAACTGGGGGTGAAGTGGGTCTTAGTATAAAAGGGAGCTCTGGATTGTTTCCATATTAGGGGACAGATTTTCAGAAGAGTTGCTGCGCCGCTCATCTTCCCTCTCCTCTCCACTCATAGAAACATACTATAAAAGAAAACTAAAAGTAATTTGAGGATGGGAAAAAGGCAGGTAACACACCCATCAGATTTAGCTGTGGGAAAACGCCTTCATTTCAGTGTAGTTTGCGGTCAGTTGTAGGCAATGCTGTCTCGGTAAGGCTGCTAAAGACCTCCGTTCTCATATACTCATGGTGGCGTTTCCCTGTTATTTCAGAAAGTCAGTCACAGAGCAAGTCGAAGGCTAGTGCTGCACCTCTGCTATCAATCACTTTTGAAATAACAGGTAGGTAAATTAAGGCCTCTGACCTGGCCTTTTGATTAAAAGCATGCAACGGAGGCAATGTCCCTTTTGGGAGACCTTGTTGGCTATATGTGTGTAATTGTTTATGTAGCTCTGAAATAATTAAATGGATTTAGGCATCCTCAGGAAATTTCAGATCAGTTTGAAAGTGACAGGCCCAAACTCAAACTAATGAAGTTGATGAGCCTGCTGGGATGCTGGGGCAGTTCCCTGCTTCGCTCCTGAACTGTTTTAGCAAGGAACTGCTTTTCCATTCAGTTCTTAGCGCTGGGAATTGTTTAGTGGTTTTCATCATAACACCTGTTTCCAGTCCCCACTTGTAGATTTAAAACACTGAGTTAGAGCTCCAGTAAGAATTCGAACTTTTAATACTTAGCTGAACCAGAATCCCTCATGGCATTCAGATCAGAAGGAAGAATGTAATAATTAAGGAGGTGGCAATCGAGTTTCGTAGAGGCCACTGTCATTCTGCCATTTACTTGTCACTGATTTAAATTGTTTCATCTGTATTCACCTACTTAACTGGTTTAGTCATGAAGTTTCTCTCACTGTAAGATGAGGTAGATTTTGTCATCTTTTTCTGAGTACCTTTAAAACCCTCATTGTAGATTAAGGATGGGAGGAAAGTTCCTTTATGGGCATGAATTTATTCTACATCTGCAAACACACAGTCGTTGCCCTATTAAACAGACAGAAACTGCTTACATGCATAGAATTGTGCTGTTTTTTAGAGCGTCAGGATCTGAATTATGTATTGAATTTTGATGAATTCAGCATTACAGAAAATGAGAAGAACACGAATTCTTTAATTGTTAGTCATAATGTGTTTTGGGCTTGGGTTTTTCTTGATGTTATTGAGTGAGTGCTGTACTTGGAAAGTTTCCTCCTGTTTGCTATGAAACCAGTGTGACAAATGACCAGAAAGAGAAATGTGAAGTTGTGTTTGCTTATACTGATGCAGTCATATACAAATTAACTCTTTGCCAGCCTGGTCATTAGTGGGCAGTAGTCTCTTGAGGGTTTCTAGAGAAGGTTGGGGAATTTTAAATCTTGATGAATGTAGCTAATCCATAAGAACAGAACTGTTCTTTTTACTTTCCGCCCTTTTTAAAGTGCTCTAATTCGAGGAGATGTTTTACCTGGGCATAAAATATATTCAGATAAAATTTCCTACTGTAGCAGAGTTGAAGACAGAATAATTGAATCTTATTTTGGTGTTTAGGTCGCTACCCTCAAATCTGAAATTCATTGAAAACTGAATGTAGTTTTTAGTTAGACTGATGAAGAAATTACCAAAATACATTCACTTTTGTCTCCATTCTTGGCTCAAAATTTGTTCAAATTTAACATAGATCTTGTCGTATTACACATTCAATATCACTTCCAAGGAAGAAAGAACAATCCTTACTGCTGCCACAAGAAAGTATGAAAGGACAGAGATAAGATAAGGTTTTAAACTAAATTTCTGCACCCAGCATCATCTTCTCTCAGAGTGTCTTTGCTAAACAATAAGAATCAAAAGCTGAGCTCATTTATACTTTTTTGATGCTGAAAGGAGTCCATTTAAATTGATGGGAGCAAGATGGTCATAAGATACCTAGGCAAGGTTGTTTTCTTATTTTACTGTCAGTTCAAGGAAAGAATTTTGAGTAATACTGCATGAAAAGCATCCTGAGTGCTCAATGATGAAAACATTTTTTAATAACCTGAAAGATAACTTATCCATCCTACTGTTGGATTCTTTTGTTTTAAAAGCAATATATAACAGATCTGTTAGCAGACATTTAGAAGTCACTTATGATCTAAAAGCAGCCTTTCAAAAACATTTTGGCATATTTAGAGATTTATTGATGCCTGTGATATGAAAAACCTGCTATTTAAAGCTTCCTGATAAAGATCTTTGCTATTTTTCTGAGTAATATCCCAGAAACTAGTGTGACGGTAAGTTCTTTATCTGGATGCGGGCTGGAGATGAAGCATGGCATTTGTCAGAATACTTTCTCTATTTCCGGAAGCAAGGCTGTGTCTCAGGGTGTAATTGACCCTTAATTTCAACTGTCTCACTTGGGCAATTCCCTGATTAAATCAAGGTTTAAAAAGTACAGATAGCAATTACTTACTGTTTTTCTTTTTTATTAGAAAATGTTCAATACAAACTCAATTACAGGCAAATTATGTTTATTTATATCCATTTTCTACACAAAATATGTATATTATGATGATTATCATGGATGTTAGGTATGAATGTCAAACTTACTGTAAAATTCAATGTTCTTTAATAACATTTAATTCCAACATAACATTATGCAAATGTTGGAATATTTAGTTTTTTATTATTTTGTCATAAAAGATTGGTGAGCTGGAGGCAGTAATATTGAAAGATTACGTGCCATCTTCATGCCTTCGTTATGTAGACTACCATAGTGTAAAACTGCCAAAGGAGGCAACATGAGAAACCAGAATAGGGGGAGAATTTTCCATTTCCGTTTCCCCTTAAAAATTGAGAAATGAATGGTTGTTATTGATCTCGACTTTCAGAAGGATATTGTATCATATTCTGAGAGAGAGCGCTCTTTCCATCAAAAGAGATTATTTGTAGTGGTGGCAAAAAATTAATGAGGTAACCTTCCTGTGAAAAAAATGCTGAGGGAGTGGAATGAGAGCATTTTGAGTTAAAGAATAGCATGTTTCTGCAATCAGCCAAAGTGTATTAATGTGGCAGACTTCTCTTTGCCTTCTAGCAGATATTCTCTGCTTAGTGTACTATTTTTTTAAGTCCTGTATTATGAAAAAAAATTAAAGTCTTGCTTGCAATGAAATGGTACATTTTAAGTTAGAATTCTGTGCCTTACTCTGGCATCTTATAGACTTGTCCTATTATTTGTATGAGTGGGAAGTCGAATAAAGTATGGAAGGAGAAGGGTGATTTTGGCCTATCTTATTGGTCCTTAAAGAAAGAAGAATTTGCCTTCACATAGGTCTTTATAGACTAATAGTAATTTAATTAAAAATAAATAATCTTGTGCATTTTTAATTATCTTGAATATATTACTTACATATATTTATAGTGTAAGTAAACTATATGTATATATATCTGAAACAAAGCCTTTCTTGAACTAAAGCTGCTACTGCACAAATCTCACTGCTGCGTGTCCACTTGATGATCTTTAGAGTAAAAGAAAATACAAATTTTGGTCATAATTTTAAATATTAATTAACCAGGACTTTGAAGTTATAGTATCATATACTTTACATATACAAGTGCAAAGGTATTTATGCAGCTTTTTGTTCAGTTGCTTACGAAAAGAAGTAATAAGATAGCAGGACGTTGATTTACACAGAGCACAAAGTGAGCAATCATTTGTGGTAGCGTAATTTATTCCTTAAATGAAAGGTCTAGGTCCAAGAGGGTGCTGCAATATCTACAGTCTTCCGGACTCCACGTAATTGGATTTGGCTCTGTTCGTGCAGAGAGTAAACTGATCTTCTGTTTCATTTTTTAAGGTGGGCATTTTTCCATCACTTGATCAGACTAAAATGATGAGATAGAAGCATTACTGATTGAAGGATGGTTCTGTCCACTTAAAGCTGAGCATCATGACCACTGACGTGTGAGAAATGTTTTAACTTTGTTTTGACAGCTTCAAGGCCAGTGGACCGTAAACTGTGTACAGGACCTCTCCCCAGCACTTCCCAGCTGTGCCATATTCCCTGTCCTACAGAGTGTGAAACCTCAGCATGGTCAGCCTGGGGACCATGCACCTATGAAAACTGTGATGACCCTCAGGCCAAGAAGGGTATGTAAAAATTCAGCAGAGCCTTTAAATGGAGATTATTTTAATATTCCTAAGTCACTAGGAACCTCTGGCTATGCAAGCCCACTAACTTTTGTCCCAAGAAGTGCCTCTGAGCATCAAAGTAAGGTCATTGATACAGGACTATATTTAACATTACTGTTACACCAAAGCTGGCAAAAACGTAGCCTGTTTACTAGGCTCTCAATATCAGTCTGGATGTTTACAGGTTGATTCCAGTTTCAAACCTTTCTCTCCAATTGAAAGATATATAGTTTGTCTACATGTCCAAATCAGAATTCTGGCACTGTCTCGAAAGAAGGACAGAGGCAGCCTTTGAGGTGTGTAGTGTCCAAGTCACTCAAAGATTTACAGTTCAGTAATAGCTTAAGGATTCACCATTACACCATAAAGTATGATCTGGCAAGGAAATGGGACCATTCATTGTTGATACATGACACTGTTTTACTAATAACATATGTGTTGGTTTCAATTTCAGCATGTTTTACAGCTTATTCCCATGCAGAACAGATTGTAGTAACCTGACATCAAAATAGGAAAGCAAGAATACAGTGACAGGGACCTCATGTTAGAAGTCTGCAGGTTTCTGGCTGTAAATTAGGAAACCTGGCCAAGTCATTTCTGCAATATGATTATCTCACAAAAGCTCAGAGTACAGACGCAGTTCCTTGATTGAAAACGGCCATAAGAAAGGGCAACTACATATGTCCGTCCACTTGAAGGAACAGCTATGTTTAGTATGTTAGCTTAGTTGTGTCTTTCTGGCATACTGCTAGTTACACTTATTTCTAGGCAGCAATAATGCAAGTTTTACAAAGCTGTTTTTGTACAACTCATACCCAACCTTGATAAATTCAAGAAGGAAAAAGCAGTTCAGTGTCTAAGCCTGTTGGATTAAGTCTCCTCTGAGTACAGCTGTCAAGTAGTCTGTTATTTCTGTTGCTGTTCTATCACTGAAGGATTTGTTACATTTTGGGGGTTAAAGCTTACATTTGTGAGACTGATTTGTACATCTGCCTAAAGGAAGTGTATTAGGATGTATTTTATGCAAGCCTTTATTCCTGCACACATGAGCCGGGATCTTTTCTCAACTGCCAATGTTTTCCTCTTATCTGGAAATCCTTACATTTTATTTTATAATTGCATCAACAGTTCTTCTGAGAGAATGATGTAAAAGTTTTACAAGCACTCCTACTTTTTAGCAGCATGTCTCTCTACATATTTTCGGATCACTTGCCTCCTTTGTTGCTTTAGACACTAGAGGTCTTTATTTTTGAAATTATATCTGCTTTTTCTTTCATTTGCACATAATTTGGCTGATTTCTTCAAATTAGAAAAAAAACCCCAAAATAAACCAAAACAAACCAAAAACAACAATTGAAGATACATGGAAATGTATTTTTAAAGTAATGTTTAGTATCATTTAAGACACATGTCTTCGAAGAATCAGTTCTTGCACATATATGTTTGAAAATTTTCCTGTTTAGTTTGTGTCCTGGTAGAAATGGAAGAGTTGCATGTAGTATTTTATAAAAAATATCGGTATATTACTAGCCTGCCTGAATACTGATATATATATATATATATATATATATATATAAAGAGACTGTGAAAAGATACAAACCATTGCCAAAGTTAAAATACTCCAATCAGATATATCAGAAACTATAGAAAGCTATTACATGAGAAACTATTTCTTGAATTCATTCAATTTGGTTAGGCTCTTCTGACTATATGTACTCTGTCTCTCAATATGCAATCCTGAAAGTGAGAGAGGGTTTTGCTCTTGATCACTGACTTAGACCTAGCAGATACACTGTGTAAAGGCCCATCCGTTTCTCCATTCCAAAATGAATTTGGGTAGTCTTAATAAAATTTATAAGTGCTTGCAAGGAAGTATTTTAATGTTTATTACTGATAATCTTTTCATAGAACTTCTTGGTTTCATTTCCATGCCTTCCATT
>JAWWEV010000083.1:26276707-26318827 GCA_035583235.1 Hafferia zeledoni | reverse complement strand
CTCACATCTTCCATTGTTTCTTGCTTTGGAGGAGGGGAAGAAGTGTTTATAAGCTGATTTCAGGTGATACTCCATCCCTGTTGGAAGATACCTGAGAAGAAAATAAGCAATGTACTTGACAAGTGGCAACCAAGCTGTCTAGTCAAGATTTAATAGATGACATGGATCTGGCATGAGTGATGCCCGGGAAATGAATTTTGTCTCTCTCCTGGAGTATGTATGAGTATGATAAACAGGGGTTTAAGGCAAAGCCTACTGACTAAGCTCAAAATTTTGAATCTCTTGTTAAATTTTACCTCTAGTCCTTCTTTAATGAGTTCTTCTGTTACCGAAAATGCAGTGTTTTGCTGAGTCTCTGTGGTATGTTTTACACAGAAGAGGAACAGAACTATTCACTCAGGTGTAGGTAGATAAAAAGTGCTTCACTTTGCATTTTAGAGTTGAGTTGTTACTTTCATGGACATTTCAGGCTTTAAACTAAGGAAACGCCGCATCACCAATGAGCCTACAGGAGGAACAGGAAACTGCCCTCACCTGCTGGAAGCCATCCCTTGCGAAGAACCCTCGTGCTATGACTGGAGAATCATGGGGCTGGAGGAATGCATTCCTGACAATGAAAAGCCATGTGGCCCTGGTACACAGGTTCCTGTTGTCACCTGTGTCAACAGTGATGGTAAGATGCTTTTTTCTACAGTCCACATCAAGTACAGTTAATATGCTGAAAAATAATCCAAAAGGGTAGCAGTTTGTGTTCTCAGTGTTCTTGATCCTTAAAACCAAGTTGTCTGGAATAGAGATAAATGTCTTTTAGTACTGGTTAGGAAGGGTAAGACCTCTAGGATCAAGCTCCTTCACCTGCATGCTGTAGGTTTTCAAAGCTTTGTGAAAGGACTTTGAGAAAAATAGAAAATTGCTGTTGCTCATCAGTAGATTAGACTCATGCCTGCAATGGCATGACTGAATTCCTGATGTAATCCCACTAACAAAGCTGATCTTCTCAGTCCAGAAACAAATAAAGTGTGAGTAAAGTAAGATGCATTGCAGTAAGTAAAGCTGGAAGAAAAACAATCATGTGTTTATTAAAAAGCATGGTTTGATGTGTGTTATGGAGTTGGGTTGACAGTCTGAGCTGTCTTGCTTCTACAAAAGGTCAAAAAATATCACTATTATTCAATTATCTTCTGTGAGTGAAAACAGATTTTGCATGGCATAGTCATAAAAGCCAATTTTGAAAGCTGCTTACAGAATACTTTAATCTACCTAAGATTCATGAATTACTGTTGCGAGAATATTCCTTATTCATTAGTGATATTATAGTCTAGAGCAGCATGTAAATTAAAATAATTGTACTGACTACAGTGTAGTATGATAAGAGGCTTTTAACTCCCTACAGAGGATTAAGGAAGAGGACACCTCTGATGTATAGCATCTGCACAAAATATTTTGAAATTAAATTGGTCAGAAATAATAAAAACTGATTATAGAGATATTTAAATCTTTAGCTTTAATGTTGGAGAATTTGGGTCATAATTGAGTTTTGCGACTTAAATATAAGAGCTTAGATTTAGAGTATAAGCTTTATTTTTCTGCATTCACGTAAGAGAACTGGTAACCATTTTTACAGCTCAGGAAGAGATCAGCCTAAATTACCATATTGAATCTACTGTATTTTATGTCCTTATCTCAAAAAATTTACCTTTGCAATGTAATGATTTCTTGGCGAAAACACTGTAACTATTTGCAGTTTTGTTTGTATTCATTTTCAGGTGAAAAATGGTCTTTTCCTCATAAATGAAAGTGTTTCCTAAATAATTGTGAATTTCTCTTTTTTTTTTTTTTTTCTAATTGAAGAAATGCTGTAAAATCAAAAGAAAGTGTTCTGCTTTTGTTTTTTTGTTGTATCTTGTGTTGGGTTTTTTTGGTTGTGTTGTTTTTTTTTTCTTTACGAGATTTTGGTTAATTTGGCTTTTTTTTCTCACGTGTAACCTAATTTTGTACTAAATTATAATATAGTAATTTATATTGACTATAATTTATTGTATATTTGGAACATACAACTGAGCCACTAAACTTTGTGATGTCTTTTATGTATATGGCATTTTCTATTGAAAACTCACAGGATCTGCTCTTTGCACTGCATGGGCTTAGGTTTTGGCTGAATTTGACTTTGAAGACTTGTGATTAACTTTTTTACTCCCAGTATTAATCTTTGTATCTCTGTCTTTCTGAATTGTACAGCATTATATATTGGTGTAAATATATGGCATTATACATTGCCTATATCAACAATCTTCCCCAGGAGTGAGAAGTCAGGCTTTCTGCCACATGCCTGTCAGTGTTTAACATTAAAGAGTTATGAGCATAGTTTCAAAGAAAGGAGAAACCAAATTGTAGTTATGGCTTGTTTTGAAAAGATCCAATCACCCACAAAGATACGTGCTCAATATCTTTTGACAGAGTGCAAAAGCAATGGAGAGTAATGTAGTGGATTGTCCCAACGCTTCTTTGAATCCTGTCTCTTAGTAAACTCTGTTTAGTGCACTTTGCCAGTAATATCACGTCGTTAGCTTAGATCTCTCCTGAGAAGGATTAGCATGATGCACTAGAAGCAAGCAAAGTACAAATAAGGACCTCAGCAGTTTCTCCCTTCAAACTGTCTCTGCTCAAGCATCTCCTTACTTTGCCTCCCACAGCACCAACCCAGTAAATACCATGTGGACAACCCCTAAATACTTCTGTAACGCACTGTTACCTATTACTAGGTAGTTCCCATCCAGTACTTTGGCCTCCTACCCTGGCAGTCAACAGAATATCCATGGTGTCCTTCACCAAACACTTGTAGCCATCTAAATTCTGCTCTGCAAAATAAAAGAGAGCAACACCTTGCATTCAGGCAGGTTTTGCTTCAAGCCCTACATCTGCAGGGTAGTTTGCAGTAATATAAAATTTGAAGAATGCTACTCTTTCATTTCCTAAACATCATAATTTAAATTACTCATCACAAGAAATTTGTGATATTCAGTGTTCTTTGAGTACTTCTTGGAGAAGGATGCATTGACTATCAGTTAAAGACTGTGCCTCAATTAACAGGATACATAACTTATATAATAATCATGTGTTGCTATAATTTTGACCTAAATAGCACACAGGGAATTTCATTCAGTTTTACATGTAAAAATTACTCTAAAGAGAAACTGTGCATGGAAGCCATTAATTATTGCCTAAGTTTATGTTGCTCAAACTGAACTAATCTTTGCTTAACAATATTCTCTTCGGTCTCTTCAAGAGCTTTTTTGTTATTATTATTAATGAGCCTATCTTAAATCTTAAAGTGCTTGGATAGGATGTGTTGGATTGAAGGGACCTAAGTGTGTTAAAACAAAAGTGTATTTTCCCCTTGGCTTCTGCCTTATAAAATGAAAAAGCCTAGTGGTGTGCTTCAGAGTAAGCATTGTACCCTAAGTGTACTGCATTGACATAAGATAAACCCAACACTGATTGGTATCTTCTCTTCCTGTGCACTTTTCCATCGTTCTGTATGTTCAAAGCATAATTAGTTGAGATAATGTGTCTTGACCTGGATGTTTTACTTCACAATTAGAATCAAGCAGTAGTATTTGAGAGATCATTTCATATAATTGGAATGAGCGTCTCTCTTCAATTTGGTGTATAGATAAGAGTCATTACAGCCTTTGAGACAATAGCAAACAATAGATTATCCTCCTGTCTCATTGCTGGAGGCCTGTGATTGTCATTCTCTTTCCACAGTGGATGGTAGTAATCGGAATTTTCATTCAGGCTGAAAAAAATGTGACAGTCAGTACCCCAGGTTGGCATTGCACAGGCTATAATGAACTTTGATGTATTTTATTATATAAAAGGAACTTCAATCCTTTACTGTGGAAAGAACCTTTTTAAAAATAAATATTCTTAGTAAATCTTCCAGGAAATTTTACAAAGGATCTCCTTTGGGTGAAAAGAAAACCTTTCAGTTGTAGCAACTCCCAGACTGGACAGAAACTGATCAGAATTCCCCCATTGTATACATAGTTTTAAGAATTAGAGATCTGTTGCTAGTGTTCCATTCTACAGATTAACTTCTGATAATGATAGAATGACTTTTTAAAAATAAATTATTTTTCATCTTTTATATATGCAGGGCATACTTGAATGCACGCACACACACGTATGTACATATCTAGTATTAAGTCTTTTAATACAGGTCAGAAGACTGATTTTAGAACAGATTAATTTGCTCTGTTTCTCTATGACAATCTATGAAGAATACAGTTTCAAAAATATTTCTGTGCTATTTAAAGTATGTAGTGGGAAATCTGGCTACTTCTGCACTCCATTAACAGACACATTAGTGTCAATCATATGTAAATAGGGCAAACTAATTTCAGGCATAAAAATCTGCAAAATTAACTACTGCTGAAAATACCTACAAAATGCTCATTTAATTAATTTTTGTTTTTTATCTTTGAGCTGAAGTCTGTAGCATAGGTATTAGCAGTGGCTGTAGTGTCAGTAGTGTGCTCCTGATCCTCAGACAGTTGGCTGAAATGACTCACTCATCTAGTAAGAAGGTGTAAATAATAATGGTTTACAGCCTTTATAATATACTGGGCTTTGTACCACTGTATGTGTTACTCTTTTTAAAAGAGATCTCACTTTTGAAGGGCAAATTTCTTCCTCATCTTGTTCAAGCTCACTAATTGTTGGGTTGCAGCTAGCTTGACAGGAGATGGACAGGATTGGATGCATTGCCATCTTCTGCCTCCCAGCTGGGAGAGAGACTCACTGTAGAAAAGGGAGCCATGGCAACAACAAGGCTGTGGTGTATATGCAAATTCCTACAAGTCTGTGAAGTAGCAAAATTGTTCCTGAAGTTGCTTAGGCAGAGGTGAATGCTATGATGTACCTGAGTGCCAGCTCTTTTCTGGTAGCTGTGTGTAGGTGGGTGACACGGGTCTGGTCTTCCTGAGACAGAAGCACAAATTCAAACACCAGTGACATCAGTATATTCTCATGTAAATGGTTGCCTTTTACCTGTTTTGCAATACTGGGGGATAAAATAGTGTTGGACCTAATTAAAAGATAAGGTAGACTATGTTTTGTTCATATACATTGCAAACAAATTAGTTTAGCTATTTTGTCTGGAGCTGAAGCACTGTACTGACCAAAACAGAACAGAGTACATTTCCAGGGTACATTTCCTTTATTCTGTGTTTATTCTCAGCTAGTGAGACTGGCTGAAGACACCATACTTCAACCATATGGACATCCTATATATTTTGTTTTATTGTTTTTCTCTAGACTTAGAATTATTTTTGGAAATATGTCTTCTCTTTTGTTGAATTTCATTTTGAAGTAAATCTTACAAAATTTCTTCATGTAGTTTACACTTTCTTCTATAGTTTTCTGATCAATATCTCTATTTTCTGTCTTAATTTTTGGCTTGTGACTTTATATCATCTTACAATAGACAGCTAAGGAAATATATACAATAAATTTCAGGAAAACTGAAGATTGGCTGGTGCAGCAATTTCTATTTAAAGTATTTTGGCTGTTTTAGGATTTGGTTCTTTCAGTATATTTATGGCTTGAATCAAATATATGCTAAATGAGTAGCTGCTAGTCTTAATTTATTTTTGTAATGGGAAACTTTAAGAGAATCAATGGAGCTGGGCATAGGTATTTTATATGTATGCCCACACATAAGTAATCTACTTTTTCTGCAATTTCTATTGTGCATCTGTTTGCATGGAATGAAGAAACCATCAGACTGGTTGGATTTTTGATGAGTATTTTGAAAAGAAAATACTACTTTGTGTCACTTTATGACTTAGTTCTTTAAAAAGAACAAAGAGCCAGATTTTAATTCAAATTACATTGAATTATTCAGTTAATCCTGTAAGAAAACCCAGATCAAAGTCTGGTCAATGCTCACCAGTCAAGTAGAAAAATACAGTAGTTAATGACAGTTTCTTTCAGTTCATACTGCCTTATGCTTACAGGAACTTGGTTATATAGGCATTAGTCATAATTTCCTAATATTTATGTCGTATCTAATATCATAACAGAATTGTTTTAAACTGTTCTTCGCTGCTGACAGCTTTTTGGATGACCATCTGAGGCATTTAAATAAAATGTAAGATTCATACTTTGTTCTTCGCTGTAAACACACAGGCTATGAAACTTATAACCAAGTCCTTCCTTCCTTTCCTTTAATTTTTCTGCTTACATGACAAGATATTGAATATGTTGATTGGATGTTTGGTATACGTAAGCATTTCTTACTGAGGGTAAAATACAGTCAGTTTAAAGGACCTTAAAATTGACACTCTCACGTTCCAGAGGACTAGATTTTTAAGACTTTCACTTTTAACAAGATTCACTTTAATACAAAGGAATATAAGGGAAAAGTGGTACACAGTACTGCTTACACTATCTCATTCGAATCTCAGAAAGTTTGATAATTGATAATTCTTTTGTCAATAAAAGGTCACATTTAATTGGTAACACCAATTCCTTTTTGTCTCTCATCTTGTCATTATGAAAGTGAAAATGTCACTATTGAGTTTCATATAACAATGAGTGCTTTTAGCGTTTATGTAACATGAAGTGATTTAATTATACAGGATGAATTAAATACATAACTTTCTTTGTCCATGTCTCATAGTTGCCTTGTAATTTGATGCAATGATTCCATTTAAAGAGATAAGGAAAACAAAGTTATGTTTCACCTGTCTAGTCCAGTAAACAATTGTCACTTATGACAGTGCAATAGACATTTGTTTCTAATTTATCATTCATTTTTGAAGACAGAGTTGCACTTGGTATAGACAATGCCTACAGAGACGTTAATGTCCATAAATAATATAATTAAGTTAAAAACAGGTGGGCCAACTTAATAATCAAAATCTTTTTCTCATGTCATAGATCACAATTTGACTGGTCAGATGAAGCTGCACTGATGTAAGATGTATCTGACTTCTAGGAGTAGAAGTTGCTGTAGTGGGAAGTGCAAGTGTTTTGGAAATATACCACCGAGAGTGCAATTATGTGTTTCATATGATGCATACTCTTAGTAACTTGCTTTAGTTTTTGATGGCACAACCAGTATGATAGTGCAAAAACTGCTTGCGGCGGGTAAATTAGAAGGGGGAAATTTTGATACATACATTTTGATTTAAGTAGTGCTCTGCAACACAGGAACCCAGTTCCGAGTAGACTCCAACGTTTATCATGGTAAGAATACAGAGAGGGATAATTGTAGATACACTTCAAAACAATTGTTTGGGTTTTTTTAGGAAGGTCAGTTTAATGCTTGACATTATTTCCGTTTGTTACTTCAAATTATGCTG
Organism: Hafferia zeledoni; assembly: GCA_035583235.1. Taxonomy (NCBI): domain Eukaryota; kingdom Metazoa; phylum Chordata; class Aves; order Passeriformes; family Thamnophilidae; genus Hafferia; species Hafferia zeledoni. Next base: position 26,311,457 of record JAWWEV010000083.1, on the reverse strand, counting down.
TTATGAAACAAGAAAGAGAAAGGGGTTTTTGCAGTTATAGATGGATTGTAAAACTGGATTTATAGACCTAGTACCAAACTTCTTTGGTTTTGAATTTGTATGTCAATGTGTTAACTCTCTAGAGCAGACAGAGAAAACACTTAAAATATTTTTACAAAATCTATTCAGAAGAGAAAATGTTACATCTAATACTGTTATATATAAAAATAATGCTACATAGTTAAGGTACAAGTCATCAATCTTTGTGATAAATTGTTCTAAGATAGTATGCTCTCATTAAATTTGATGGGCGTCAGTTTTCCATCCAAGAGAAAAAGGTTGCACAGGCCTATTTATATTTTCCAATGACCTGCATGCTAATGGTACATTTTCTAAACAAATGTTATCAAATTTCAAAGCTGTGAAACTAGTTTGTTGATAAATAGCGTCAATTAAAACATAGTCATGAGCTAGTCATTTTGAGCCAGAATAAATGGGAATTTTACTCTCTATTTCCAGCCTTAAGCAGCTCATTATCTGACATTTCTTATAGATCATAATTTGTCTTCCGCACTGATTAATGAAAAACCACTCTTACCTGCCAAAAGTATTTGATTTCACAAGATAACTGTTCCAGTGTCAACTTAGTCTTAAGATAATCTGTGTCATTTTGAAATTCTTGCTACTCCTGTACACTGCACAAGCACTATCTCCACTGAATACCTAAACCTCAAAATAAAACATGCTCAGCCACAGTGATTACTCAAAATCAAGGCAAACATTTGAGAATATGAGTCTCTCCAATGTTGCCAGTAATCTGTTCCAGATTTTGGAGTGCAGGTAGTCTATGACTGTAGCTGAAACACTCGAGGGAAAGGAATAGGTTTGTACCTGGGATTCAGTGAAAAGGGGGATGGAAGACAAGAGGAAGAAACTGGTTCTGACCAAGCAATGAGATTACGAGCTGAGGAATGGTAGTATTTTACCCTGGTTTCCAGGACAGTTTACTGAGATCAAGTAAGGAATTCAAAGTTATAAAATATCTCTGCGTGGCAGGGATTAGGAATGAATTTGGGGAGGGATTTAATTGGTCAGCCCAAGGGAGAATTTGTCAAGCAGCTGAAGAGAATTTGGCAGGGCCGGGTAAAAAGGACGATGAGGTGACAGACTGGAATTAGTGTCTGGAGAAATTAAGGCTGGATAAGAAGACAGAGAATGGGGAAGAAAAGAGGAAATTCATAACTTACGGAGCTGGAATGCAATGCATTTTAGTTTGCTTCTGTGTCTGTCTCGTGGTCAGCAGGCACAGCAGCAGCATCCAGCATCTGTGCAACACCCATGGCATGGCAGAAGTACTATTTTTCATTTGGCTTCTGTTGTAAACTAGAAAATTGGAAAGAAATATTATGTCAAAATTAAGTAGTTTAGGTTGCAAAGGCAAGCTTTCAGGCATTAGGAAATTACAATTGTTTGTCTGGTCCTTATGCTAATGTATCAGATGGAAGTATTTAATTATTTAATTGTGCCAACAGGACGTTTTCCCTACAGAACCAGCTACTTATTTGTGGCACAGACATACCTCCTTTGGTGATTAAGTGAGCGTTTTTGAGGAATAAACATAATGTCTTTGATGCAACTAGCCTTATTTTTCTCATTCTTCAGGGTATAATTTTGCTTCACTTTTGTTCAGCATCAGCAAAGTATAAATAATACTGATCTATCACAGTTTGAGTGTTCTGAAAATAGCACTCTATTAGTAGGTCTCTGATAGTTATGACAGAAAGATCATAGGAAAATACCAATTCTGTTTTAATAACACTTCTAATTAGTACATGGTAAATAAAACATAGGCTTGTGCCTTGAACAAAGAGAATAAAACTAAAAATACCAAATAACTCCTCATTAAGGAGTTTCCAATCTGTGAACTGAAGGAGGAAGGGACCCAGTGGAAAAATAATAAGCACGTGATTATGCAATTAAAAAACCTTTATTATATGAAGGCAACTTTAATTCTGGCATTTACTCTGCTTTGGTTTCTTGACATAGTTTTGGGAGTAATTTATGGATTAACTATGTAAATCTTTCCCTAGGAATTATCAGATGTTTGGCTTTAATTTTACTGATATTAGACATCCTTTATTGGTATTGATATTATTCAATAAATAGCAAATTGCTGCATTAGTGTTTTCCAGAGAAGAGATATTAAGCAGAAACTATATGAAATCTCTTTTTCTGAGTGTCTCAGAATGAATTTTTTTTTCAAGATATGAAAAAAAAAATATTACACTAGCTAGAAGCATCTCATATATTATAGGAGGCTTCTAGAAAACCAGTGATGTCCTTCCAGCAGGGAAAGGGAACCCTGTTTCCAGGATACAATTGATTTGAGTAGGTATAAATCTACACTGAAATCTCTCAGATTTTGTTACTTTAGGACATTAGCTTGTATAATGTGTTAATAAAGTAGGAGAGTTGTAATATCCCTATATATTGTAGATGTGCTCCTGTTATTTCTTGTTTAGTTGTGACGATATTGTTATATTTCCTTAATTTAGCACAGGGTTATAAGATGTAGTGATATTTAACTCTGGCTGCTTTCCTGACATCTCTTTCTCTGAATCCATATGCTGAGAGGCTTGGAGAAAGGAAAAGTCAAAAAGAAGGGTTAGTTTTAGTCTTCTGGAGAGGAATCAGTTATGAAAATGTTTCCAAAAGAGAAGTTTAATTCACAGTCTGAGCTCCCTGAAGGCATGCTGTGCCTTATACTTGTAATGATGAGAAGATAATCTTTGCAAGATGCATTAAAAAATGTTCTCCAAAGACTGCATTTTATGTGCCAGTAGTAGGACACAAACAGAAGGAGCCATGAAATTAATTTTAAAACCATTTTGCAGAAATGTGTAAACATAACAGTGGCAGTGATCTCTCTTACACCTCTTGGGTCCTGTGTTTTAACTGTGGTTGAATTGGGCTGTCAGATTATGTAGGGAATGACAACTCTTTACTAGCTACAGCTGGATGAATAATGCAAAGAAAATGTTTGCAATCATCTTTTCCTATATAAAATAATTTTTCTTACTCTCTTAAACCCCCTTTTGAGTTACATGTATATTAGTGTGCCAAGAGGTATGACAGATATATATGAATGCACAGTTGTAAACTTGCTGTAAATTCACTGAATATTTGTGAAATGTTAGATAATTGACAAACTGAAAAAATTCACCAAATATTCTGTCAGGTGCATACCATTAGTTATTCTCTTCAGCAATGGATTAAGCTTTTGCATTGCAGAGAAGAATAACATTAAAATGTTGGTGGCCAAATTCTAGGAAAATATTCAGTGTTGAGACTGCAGTGCTGGAGTATTTATGAATCAATTTATAGTGCTACTTTTTGAACCTTTTAGCTTAAATGTATAAATTTCCTAACTAAAACTCATATTTATGCAGAAAATGAGAAGCCTGAAGTTTTTGAAAGTTTTGATGTTTCTTGAAAAACCAGGCCATTTAAGGTAGCTGCTGAAAATATGCAGATTAGTACCTCAGTGTACAGAATTTTTGGAAAGATTGTGGTGAGCACTTTCATTCTATTGACGTTAGTGGAACTGTCATACTTTTCATGCTACTGTTTTTCTAGTCTTGCCTATTATTTCAAACTGGTTTGAAGTTGTTGACATTCCCTTGCCCTTCCCAAACTGCTTCTCTACTTAATTTTGAGCTTATTGGAGGGAAGGAGGAAATGCCTCAGAAAGCAGTTACAATAAAATGCATGTGAAACGTTTGAATGGCTGCAACACTCTATTTGCCTATATCAGATGAATTAAAAAATTTTGTGGGAATATTCAACACTGAAAAAATTGTGCCATAATTTCCAGTGAAAAATTTCTTATTTTCTGAATAGGGAAAAAGGCATATTTCAATAAAATACATATATGTTGCATTTTCGAATACATGTAATTAAAATCCTACTGTTAACAATGTTGAAATAACACTACCAGTATTTCTAAAGTCTGTGAAAGGATTTTTCATCACTTTTAAACTCAATAGAGTTTCTGTAGCATTTTACAAACAAATAGAGGAAGTATTTTTTAATTTTTTTTTAAAGTCATATTTTTATATATTTTTTTCACTATATGAATTGCAGCTTGATTGGAAAAAGCTTATGAGAAGCCCCAGTTGAACTTGAAATCAGCTGTATCTTTTTAAGGTGACTTGGTGCTTTAGACAAATGTTTTTTTGAAATACAGCATGAATTTTCAAGTGATCTCATCCTCCAGATTCACACTGTCTGTTTCTTTATAGCTCTCTCAGCATTTTTCCCTCCTTTCCCCATCCTGCTAAAATGGCCTATTGGTCTGACATATTGATCCCACTTGGTCCCATGACTAATATTGATTTTATTCTCAATGGGACCATGGTCTGTCATCAAACTTATTTTTTCTTTCATATCAAGATGACATTTGATTGGCTTATTTGACACTAGAAGGCAACTCTGCTTGGTTATGATCAATACGCTTGTATTCTCTGTTCCTTATCATTCTCAGTAAGACTACATTAGCAAATGAACCATGAAAATGCTTCAACTACCTGTCAAGCAGTAGAAAAATTTTACTCCTGTTGTCAGACAGTGTATGGCTACTCCACTGGACTCTTTATTAGAAATAGTGGACTTATATCCCTATGGTACAAGTCTATTATGGCATCAAGGTAAAAGTCTAGGAGGTTTTCAGCTGAAGGTATATCATGTTTCAGTTTTTGTTTTCTTTGTCTTATATGCATCGAAACACTCTAAAAAGTTAATCCAAACTAACTGCAAAAGTAATTAACTGTATTAAATGTATCTGTGAATCCTCTTATTCAGAGTTAAGGTGGCCTTAATTCTATTTGTCAAGAATTTTTTCTTTCATTGTGAATTAGGATAGCCATACAAAATGTTAATACAGTTTAACTAATCTCCTTCAAAGTCCAATTTTAATTAATTTGGATTAATTCTTCAGTGTTCCTATTTAGATCAGGCATTTTCATTGATGCTTGCTTTATCACTAATAGTTCAGATACAGCCTCTTTCATGCAGGTGAATATTCAGTGGTATCAGAAGTAGCCAAGAATCAAAGAAAGTATCATCTGTTATAAGAGTTTTCCATTAGTCTCTATTTCATACTACAAAATATGCATTCAGTAGCTTATAGGGTTGTGTCAGCGATAAAAAGGCCGTGTTATTTTTTTAAGCCAAAGTGCTGTAAGACCCTCTCAGTGTGCCTCTGTGTGTATACTGAAGGAACGTGACTCATGTATATATATATATATATATATATATGTATATATATTCTTTTTTTTTTTTTTTAATTGAGGCCCCACAGGTAGCTAAGCAACTGCTGTATGCTTTGGGAAACTGGTACTGTGGCTGTCATCACCACTACCACTTAGAAAATTATGTAAATAAATACATACAGGGAGAACCGGAAAACCTTTTTCTATAATTTTTGAGTGAAAATATGTAATTTTGGTTTTCAACCTGAGTAAATCTAGCAAAGAATAGTGAGAATTTAGAGAGGGGATAAAGGAATAAGAAGTACGTTTTCAAAGTGGATACCAGAAAATGTTAAAGTGAGAAAAATAGAACCCCTCTTTTTCACTTTTCTCATTCTGATTGAGTAAAGAATTCAAGCACAATAAGTTTACCCTTTAATGCATTTAATTTCCGCAGCCAGGTTTCTGTATATATTTATATTAATATAGTTACAGAATATTATTTTCCATATTGTTGTTTAATCTGGCTAGCTGACATTGCATTTTACATGAAAAATTTTGTTTGGGTAAAGAAATACTATTTCTTGACCTGTTTTTCTTTGCTCTGTCAAATTTAGACTGTACCTACATGACTGTAATCATGATAGATGATTCCAATATAAATGGAAGTACATATGTTCTGCTATCACCAGCTATGGAAATGGGATTACTGAAAGCATTAATATTGTATCTGAAGATGTTAGTTCATTATTTTAAACCATTATTTATAAGTTACATCCAAAAATATGCAAAGATGTTTCCCATCTGAAGCAATTATATCAGGAAATATTCATCTTTAAAATATGTTCTTAATTTTTGTGTCAGAGTTGTCCCTTTATTGTTGTCATTATTTCAAGGTATGGAGTGTAAATTTGGTTTTGGTCATTCCTGTAACTGTTTTGTATATGATGCAAAGCCTTACCTGATGCATCAGGGAAAATTGACCTGGATTTTTTAGCCACGAGTCACTTTTCTTGAAATTTCCTTGGTTGAAACTTGGGAAGAAACTTGTAGCCATAACTGTCTTACCTCTGTAACAGAATGGGTCTCACACCTTTTAGCTTTCATATAAACCACTTGCAAGGGGTTATCTGCTTGTGCATTCTTTCTACGCAGCTGGTAATATGCTGTGTTGTGGGAAGGGTTAGCGAACATATGCTACTCTGTAAGCTGTTAACAGAGCTGGAGCAGTAGCATTTACTGGTTTGGTTACAGAGAAGGAGCAGAAGTGTTCAAGTGGTGTTGTTGAAATTAGATTTCTGTTTGAATGTGAGTGTTCTTGAAGCCACTGTCATCCCACTCAGCAAAATTTCTTTTCCCATAAGATGAATACATGAAGAAAGAAGAAAATTGCACATAATCATCAACCAGAAGTTACTACTTGTAAAATGTGTTTCATCTCATTAAGGAATAGAAAACATTAAAGAGGTCATGGTGGGTCATTGTCTTCATTGAAATACTTAGACTTCTTAGAAAAAAAAAAGACTTCAAGAGTATTACCACCAACTAATTAAGATGTACTTAAATGCAAATGCTACTTAGCAAAAGCAATTGAGAGAAAGGCTTGTGATTAGGGAATTAGCAACTGATTTAACACTTGGAGCTACCAGCTAGGCACCTAAGCATTAGAAATGAATGAGGAAACTTCTCTTGATAAGAATAATATGAGGGGAAAACACACCATCTTTTCGTGTTGTGTTTGTTGAAAAACTTAGAAGTCAATAAAGTAGAATATATTGAAATCATAAATTGCAGTTAATGAAGATTTATGTTCAATAACTAGAGAGGTTAAAAGTTATTCCAAATGTTGGCAATTTATCAACCTACCTCAAAGCGAGATATTTTTTGACAGCTGGTCACTCAGGAACTGTAACAGAAAATAATTACTGAGGTAATACTCTGTTGCTGCTCTTTTCAAAGACACTGCCATTTTACTAACATTAAAGCTTACACTGACAGACTTTATCTTCGGAGCGGATATGAATAAATACCATCAAGATGATATGAAGGCTAATGGGATTAATAAAACATAGAAATCTTCCTATTGTCTATCAAAGTATGTGCTATATGAAAGTATTGAACTGATTCAAGAGCAAAAATTGTTCTGTTAGTGAGGTACTTGTTTTTTCCTGCAAATACTCTTAAGATTGTTGGGCAAAACTAGATGGTAAGTGATAAATTGCATGTAAATATTATTGTTTCCCCTTTCTGTGGCTTATTTGATTAGGTTTTCAGAGATTAACTCCTGAATTCTCCCTGCTGAAAAATCTGGGTCAGCCTTTCACAGTTGTGTATACATTTTAATTAGAGATGTGCTCTGAGAAAGACAGCATTCCTCAGAGAGTCACTCCTGTATAAGGAAAACCAAACAACTGAGCAGAATTGCAAAAAAAAACAACAAAAAAACCCCAAACAAAACAAAACAGTAGTGGTATGAGACTGAATTTCCAGCAGTTCTGATAAAATAGAAGTATGATGAGGTTTGAGGAAGACACATTGAAAGTGTCTGATTATGTAAAAGGGCAGAATTTGAATGAAAGTATTATGGGCCCCCACTTTTTTCCTGTGTGTAGTTCACAACACAGTTCTCTATGTCTTCTGGTCATTTTAAAAAGAAAAATCCACACTACTGCTGGAGCACTGAGTTTTGGAAGGAAAAGTTAATTTCTGTGGCATTAACTTGCATGCAATCCATGCTAGGCAGGCAGGATTTATTCTTTAATTGGTGGACTTTGGGGACAGGTGATCAATTAGGGATTTAAAAGAAACACAGAAGTAGTAGAAATTTAAACATAATTTCAGTTTATCCTGGTGATTGATTACCATCTGCTCATTTGTAAGCAGAGAAGGTGTCCTAGCATGTGAAAAATTAGAGGTTTTGATAAATTTGATAGCTTTTCTGTAACACGAAGAATTTCCATCTTGCATTAGACTAATCATCCAATGCATAAATAAGGTTATTATTATTTCAAATCTAGTATGGAACTTCACATTTGAATATGTTTGTAAGTTTTCTTAATTAGTGATTTTCTTGAAGTTGGTTTTCAATTTTATTGTCTTTAGAATAATGACAGTTAAATTCATTAATATTCTTTCTATACTGGTGCAGTCTAATCATAACATTCCTGTCACTTTGTGTCAGCTAGATTTTTTTTTTCTCTTTTTCTGCCCTGATTTGGGCACTTCAGAATTATGAGAAAATTATGAAAAAAAAACAAACAAAAATCTGCATATTTTCCCTTCTCCTTGTCAGACTATATTGTATACCACTACAGAGATAACATAAAAAAAATTTCACTGTGTATCATGTACAAACTTTTTACTGGAGAAGATATGCTTTATTAACTTCAACTGCAGGGAGTGATTAAAGTTAGTTCCATATGGAAAACAGGGCTAAGCACAAAGCACAGTCCTGGTTTTACTAGGTTTTGAGTATAAATAGGCATCTTTTTTTCTTGATGGGCAGAATCCACGCAGCAGCTTTGCCTTCTCAGCCAGGCTGAGGAGGTTGTTCAACACATTGTGAGGCTGATGAGGGAATGAGTGTAAGGACACACATAGAACCTCATGTGGGAGGAATGCATGGGGGAAACTGCATGTTTAAGACAAAGAACAGTCTCAGCCATTTCAGCCTTTACAACCCATAACCGAGGCAGTTCAAGACTTTCCTGTTGATTATTTTTCTTCCTGGGAAAGGAAGGAAACAGTCAATGACAATCAGCACAGCTCACAGATTTTACTATCCTGTGAACTAACTGTGTTTTATTTCTGCAGCCTCCATGTTTAGGGACATCACTGAAGGCAGTTGAATAATGACCAAGCCTTCTTCACCCACAAACACAGAGCACTTTAAAAATTTAGCTCTGGGGTGCCTTTTCAAATATTTTAGGTGCCCTGCAGTTTTCCAATGGGCAATACATTATTTGCCTCCTTTTCAGCTTTGCTGACAAGACAACTACTAGGAGAGGCATCTGCTGAGAAACGTTGCCTATAACTGATGCAGACACGTGCATGCAATAGTGTGTACCATAATATGTATAACCAGCACATGCAGATTCATGCAGTGCTCTGAACTGTCAGTCTTCTCCACACTTACTTATCTTTATGTCTTTGTTGTAAATGTGCAGTTTTAAAAACAGTTGAATGATGCTCTGTGGTTTGTTGTACTTAAAATCAGACTATCATATTTGAGTAGCCAGGAACCTCAAAAAAAAGATAGTGACATAAGTGAGACTTACTTTTTCATAGAGTTGAAGATAAAATAATAAATTTGAACACTTTAAATTAAGCAGTGCAGATTCTGACATCTGCAGTTTTAGTACTTGAGCTCAGTTTCTGTCACTAATTCTCTTATGAACTTTAAAATATAACTATAAGATTTGTTTTACCACTGTGTGATATTCCTGTCCTTTACTGATTATGCAGGCATATTAAAAATATTGTTTGATATTAATGTTCAAAGCACTGTCTTGATTTAATCCCATTTATTTTGATTTTATTGTCAGTATTTTACTTAGTTTATATTAAGTTATAGTTCAGCCTTTCAGAAACAATAGCTGGTTTCCTTGTGCAGAACTGAGACCAAGCTAATTTCATAGGACTCCAGCAGCAGGGTTTTTTTAAAGTTGTTCTCTATCATTGAATTTTGCACTGATTTTACTGCCTATTTTAAGGCTTTAAAAAAATTTTTGCCCTCTGTTAAGCACTTGCCTTTTTATTTACTACAGGTTAGAATTCACAGCAATTTTTTACTGTGTGCTGAAGCACTGTGCACATCACGTTAAAAGATGCACATAAGCAAGAAGGTTCTGTTACCACAGCTCTCTAGTGATACCAACTCAAGGAATGCTTCCCATTGGAACTTTCTTAAAGTGTTTTACAAGACACTTAAATACCAAACACATTTTACACTAGTAAACAAAACCACAAAGGACTGATATGATTCAGCTACACTAACCACAGAGTGTGGGTCTTCTGTGGTCTAGCCCAACCTTTAGCATCTAGACCAAATTTTCACAGATACCATATCTACTTTGTGAATGTAATAAAACAAAAATGTTGGTATGAATGCATTCTGATAGCCATTTCTTCCTGAATGCTATTCACAAGCTACCTCTCTGATCTGTAAAAATCTGCCTGTTCAGTAGGAGGTTTGAAGGTTTTTGTTTGGTTGGTGGTTTATTGTTGTTTGCTTGTTTTAAAGCAATTAAATTTTTCAGAAGTTCAATAGTGGTTCTCTTGTGTACACACAGTGCAGGAGGTCTTCACACCAAGAAGTTGGCCACAAAGATATTTTAATGTGGTGACTCACTTTGCTGATTGTCCAGCGGAATCCAGCACAACAGCTTGAGGAATGCTACCTACTTGGCACTCCTCACTAATGTAAATCTGTTAAAAAAATCCCAGAAAAGGTTTAAAAAATTTTAGACATTTTAAATTCTTGAAAAATAAAACCCCTTTTTCCTCCTGCCATTTCTACATGCAGTCACTCCCTTAAGTGCAATTTGGAGATTTTAGTCCAAAATGTGTGTCTGTTGCCTAAGAGAGAAATATCATTCAACATAGACATTGCTTCTAAATATGGACTATTGCTAGATTCCAGATTTTAAAGAACTCATCAACAGATAAATGGTGAAGAGTTCTCTTGACAGAAATGTCATATTCCGTTTTCATCTTTCTGCTTTTTACTTTTTGTCATTCTGTCATTTAGTGTATAAATAACCCAGGGCAGAGGCCTTTCAGTTATGTTTTTTGGAGTTCTGTCTTCAGCTCTGGTGCAACCTAAGTTTACACCTATAATATTCAAATAGAATCACAGAGTCACAGAATGGTTTGGCTTGGAAGGGACCTTAAAAAAAAAATCTAGTTCCAACCCTCCCTGCTACAGGCAGAGACACCTTCCACTAGACCAAGTAGCTCAGAGCTCCATCCAACCTGACCTTGAACACCTCCAGGGACAGGATATCCACCACTTCTCTGGACAACCTGTTGCAGTGCCTCACCACCCTAACAGTAAAGATTTTCTTCCTGTTATCTAATCTAAACCTACCCTGCTTCAATTTAAAGCCATTCCCTCTTGTCCTATCACTACATGCTTTTGTAAGAAGCCCCTCTCTAGGTTTCTTTTCAGGTACTGGAAGGCTGCTATAATGTCTCACTATAGCCTTCTCTTCTCCAGGCTGCTCCTCACAGGAAATGTGCTCCAGCCCTCTGATCACCTTCATGGCCCTCCTCTGGACTTACTTCAACACACAAGACAAACTTTTTCAAATGGGACTTTTTCTAAGTAGTTTTAGTCTTTACATTGGCATTGTTCCCAGCCTATGGTTGAGTGGTTCCTGGTCGTTGAATACATTGTGCATTTTAAAGTGGAAGGCAAAAAAGGTCAAGTTGTTCATAAAATCATTAGTGAAATGTCAGAATCAATTTAGTCTAAAAGAAATATTTCACTGAAGATAAGAAGTACCCATTAAAAAACATTCCTTCCTACTGCATTTCTACGCTATTGAATTCATCAGATAATAATTGGACAGTTGACAAAAACAAAATGCCAATATGTAAGATCCGTATCTCTAGAATATTTTCTCTGTGAAAACAAAGGAGAAAAGAAGACTTCGATTTTGAGAGAGGGCGAAGGCTTGGTTTTGTTTGATATACAAATTCTGAAAGTAATTTAACAGAATTTCTCATTGTGGCCTCAAATTTAGCTTGATATTAAAGTTAACAGCTAGCAGATGATAAATAAGCTCAATATAGTATATTCGAACACACTATGACACACTTTATTGTAATAGTAGCATTTCTTGCAAAGTATGAAAGTGTCCCAGCAGTTTACCTCACTGAGCCTTATCTAGCAAGGGAATAATTTGAGAGTAGGGTTAACCCCTTTTCTAGCTTTTTTCCCCTATCCTTTGGAAAAAAAGTTTGCAGTCTGCTCCTCTGTGTCTTATCCTTCAACCCAAACACATCCCGTTCTGATGAAGCAGAAAGGAATCCCTCCTGCACTGATGTCAGAGTGTGATAACCTGTGATAGAAGAGAAGGAACAATTGATGCAGACTGAGTCCAGTAAGAGAAGCAGAACTTGATGTGGAAGAGCTATGAAGCTTCACCAGGACTCAGATTTTTATTTTTAATATGGGAAAATAGAGCTGTTGAGACTGACTTTATCTCAAAGGTCTTTATAATTCAGATGACTATGACTATTTTAGGTTATTTTAAAAACATGAGCTGCAGGTTTTCCCTGATTTTCAGAGCCAAGGAAGATTGATATTTGCAGCTCTGTTGTTCCTAAATATTCTAGATGAATAAAATATTTGGCCCTGGTTAAAAGGATATAATAGTAGATGGATGACTCTCATCTTTTCCTCTTTTATAAAGAATTTGGTCATTAGTAGTTCTGGGACTCATAATATGTCATTAGTATGAAAGAAACTCCTAATTTCAGGCACTCAGTTTAACAGAGATTCTTATTTGAGAGATTCTAAGACTGTAAACCATGAATGACAAAAAAAAAAAAAAAAAAGCAGTTTATGTAGTTTCTGTTTAGATCAGTGTTTGATTTTTTTTTTTTTTTTTTTTGTTATATTGTATTTAGCAATACAGCCTAATGTGAGGCTTGGTATAGCCCTGTTTATAGAACTTTGACTTCATTTGCGGTATGCACAGTTCTCACTGAATTAGTTTTTAGAGCCCTGGTGGTAATTATTGACAGCGGCTGATGCATTTATGATTCAATTATTGAGTATTTAATTCAAAGAACTAATGTTTTATTATATCAAAGACTTATGTTCATTTGCACATTTTGACAAGACTTTATTTTGTTGACATTGGCTATTAGAATAAAGGGATTGACATGATGGATCTTGGAAAGTGCATGCTCTAGATGCTCCTGTTCAGTCCTGGCAAGATCATGTATGCTTCAATAGTGTTTCAGTAGGTGAATCATAACAGAAGGTTTTATGCCCAAATACAGCAAGCATCATATAGCACAAAAGGCATTCAGGTGCTTTGAAATGAAACTTTTTTTTTTTTTTCCCTTAAAAAGGATATAATGTTTGCAGATGAACTGGCTCTTTCCATGCCTCTATTGTACGTGGTTATCAGGGCCTCAGAAGTCCCATATGCACTTAGATGAAACCCTTTCACAGTTCCTTGTAACTGGCATTATGTATTGGGCTACAGCTCAGTTCCTGGTGCTTTTTCTTGCAAGCACTCTCTTTAATTGGTTTGTGTGATAACAAGGCTAGAATTCTGAAAACTGAACCCAAACCTTTTCCTGCTTAGTTCATTTTTTCTGTCATCTGCTCCAACATGAAGATTTATCATGAGGTTTATTGACATCAGAACATGTGGTCCTTCATTCATTCCTCACTTAATGAATATTAATTTTTTTGATCAAGAAATCATATATCACCTCAGAAAACTATCCCTTTTACGATTAGAGTGCTGTTCAGACACAGCTCAGACCCAGTGCTTCCATGAATTTCTTATTGAAAACAAAAGCAACCATGCTGCTTAAAACCCTAGCTAATATTTTATTAAACAATTTATACCAGCCTGGATCTTTTTATTATAATGAAATGCATACCATGATATGACACAACACAAATGCACAGATTTTTTTATACTTCTGTGACACAAAGAGTGATGTGTTTCTGATTTGCTAACAAATGAAGAGCTTTCTAAGCAAACGGCATTCTGACTACAGTTTACTGCAACTTTTCATATTTTGATGGCAAGCTGCAATTCAAAGAATAAATTATGAGTCATAGAATTGGCTAAGCTGGAAGTCAGGATGATTTTCCCTTTCTCCCACAAACATGGAAGAAGACTAGGTCATTACTTTCCATGTACACAGTTTTCCATAGATGTATTATGTACTCTGCTATTCACATTTGGATTTTCTGTGGAATCAAGTATTACCGAATGAAAACCTAAAGACCACCCAGGCTGGCATTCACTTCATCAAAATATCAAATTGAACTAGGTTTAAACATGTTCTCCTAGAATCAAGGTAGAGGAGGCAAGTAATTTTAATAAAAAAATCTATTTACCTTGTTTATATAGAAGAACAGAATCTAATTTATTTGTGTGCCCATCTGGACTAGATTGCTCATTTTAAGTTAATTTAACAAATGATGGACTGCTACTGGCCTTTTTTTTCCCAGGAGAAGAGGTTGACAGACAGCTGTGTAGAGATGCTATCTACCCAATCCCGGTTGCCTGTGAAGCTCCATGCCCAAAGGACTGTGTGCTCAGCATGTGGTCTCCATGGTCCTCCTGCTCACACACCTGCTCCGGCAAAACCACAGAAGGGAAGCAGCTGCGTTCCCGCTCCATTCTGGCATATGCAGGTGAAGGTAAGGTCACATACTCTTGCAGGCTCCTGTTTGACTGTGAACTCTCAGCTGTCTCTGTAATGTCGAAGCAGTTTCTTGATCTACAGAACCAAATATTAGATGGAGTTGTGTTTTTCAAAATATAGAAAAATTATTTTAAAGCTTATCCTACAGTACTGCTGGTGCCTAAAGCTGTTGTAAAGAAGAGATTTTATTTTGCTCATTTCAGTTAATGTTGCTATTTATTATTATTCTGCTTAATATTACTGGTTTTGTTTCAAATACGTGATTTTCTTGTTTTCTATTAAAATTAAGGGAAATGGTTTATCCGAAGCCCCATTATATGTAACTTATGTTATCTCTTGGACATTTTTATACATAGTAGGACTTTAGGGTTGCCCCGTGAGTCCTCACTTATAAATTGTTTGCATTCATGCAAATAGTCCTTCTGCAGCTAATGCAAAGCAAAGACAGCTGGAATATAAAGGAGAAGGAGAAAAATATTTTAGATATGGGTTCATAACTATTATTTGATGTTATTCCATGTTTCCTACAACAGGTTTTTCTTTGGTTTTAAGTAATTGCAGGGAGGGGAAGGGTTTTGAGTTGTAGAGCAAACGTATTCTATATATAACATGGTTCTAAAATGGCCATGTCAGGTGTGCCAGAGTCCAACTGATTAAATGCCTTGTGCAACACTGGGAGCCAGGAGACACCGCCACCAAAGAGTTCTTAGAAAATGTTTACTCACATGTGTTACTGGCAAAAAAGTTAAATACCTTCAATATGAAAGGATCACATACACGTGGTAGCTCTTCTTTAAAACTGTTAAGGATTTTATTACTTTAAGATGAAATTTAGCTGAAAAGTGAAAGCTGTAAGTATGGAAGCCATGAAACAGAATATCTGTACACCACTATTTGCAGATTCAGCTAACATCACTGCTAAAAGTGTGCAATGTATTTGATAGAATTCAGGTCATTGTTAAAAAAAAAAATAGCAGTGTAATTCTAACTTTTTCTGAAAAAACTGTTGCGAGAAGTTTAAGAAGTAATCAGAACTATATATTTTAGTAGATGATTTAGATAAGAAGTTGCTTGGATGGATTTATGTAACAAAATAGAAACTCACTTAAAATTAGAAACAAAATGGGGTTTATGTTGCTTCTTTTTTTTTTTCCCTAGTGCATCAAATGGACTAATTTTGAGGGAAACAGAGCCAGATAATTAAAAAAACCCCACACATATATTTGTGTGTTTCTTGCTTTAAGGCAAGTTTTTTATATACTTTTGTAGTTTTATTGGAGACAGAAATTTAAATTCCTGAAAAGCATGCCACAGAAGTGAAAACCTAAATTTTCAAAAAAACACTTTTCCTCTTCCTTATGCTTCTTAAAAAGTACTCTTTTTATTCTGACTTTGATGCTTAATACAACCTAGGTTAGTTTACAAAGCTGCCGAAAAAGCAAAGCTGTTCACTATAGCCTGGATTTTAGGTATATGAATTTTATTTATGTTTGTTGTGCAGTGATCAGAATCAGCACAGAGGGATTACGAAGAGGGACAGATCTCAAAGCACAGAGGTAGTAGTGAAAAGATCCCTAAACTAGTGCTGAGAAAGCTAACTCACTGCCTAGGTGTTGTAGTGCTTCATCCTCCAACCCCGGCCTCTTTACCACTATTCTGAAATGAAGTTATTCTGTGCTTTTTTTAAGGATACAAGCTGGTGTGTCTACCTACCTTATAGCAATTCACTCATATCTTGGTCAGATCTCTTCCACACTGTGCAACTTTTCCCTCTGTACAAACTCCAGAAAATGAAAATGTATAAATAAATTAAAGAACCTTGCAAGGCTTAGTATATTGTTACAACTGTAGCTGGAAGGTACTTTTCACCTTTTCTTATATTATATTCAAAATGTACCAGTTAAACTTCTATTTTTTTCCTGCTTAACTGGTATTAGAGTTATTGTCATCTTTCTCCTCATCCATCTCTTATGCCTTTTAGTCATTTGCTATGTGACAAATAACTGACTGGCTTCAAAAACTTAAAACACTGATTGGTGTAGTTGGTGCTGAGGTCATTTTATGTTCTAGAGGCACAGGATATATTCATATATCTGAACATCTGTATTCTGCTGATATAAAAAGGAAGCTTCTCATGAACGTTTGTTGACAAGCACACAGTTCTTATTTCTATTCAGAATATGAAAAAAATGCACAATACTGTAGATGAAAACTCTGTAAGCATCATGTATAACTAAAACTCCCAAGTCTCATAAATGTAAGACCGATAATTCTATTTACACTTTAAAACTGGGTTCTGAAAACAGCTGTCAGTGCTGTTCAGGTGCAGTCTCACAAGTGTTTTCTTTTGTTTTTTTGAACCTTTCCTTGAACTATAGGTATGAGAAACAGACCAGGATAGGTAAGCTATTTTTTAGTAATTTCTGTATAATGTAGCCATGATATCTGAGTTTTTATTCAGTACACAATCAGACAAATACATTGTACATAAATACTATTCCTAGTATAATTCAGGATTGGATAGTAATGAATGAAAGAATGTACAAGGCTTGCTAATCTATGAATAAGCCTAAACTTGTCTTCTAAGATGATGTAAGAAGTCAACATTTATCAATGTGAGTCACAGATCCTCCTGCTAATCATGGAGAATTCAATCCACAAGCATAGGAGGATCAAAGCATTGCAGGCATTTCATATGTAGGGAATACTGCAATTTCTCAAAGTACCTGAGGCACTTAATTCTTGTTCATTCATGTATTTAAACATAAAAACCCCATTGAAATTTTTGAGAATCTGTAAATACATGTAAAATAGGCTTTTTTATCTGGACCTCAGATGGCTTTCTTGTAAGTATTGTCTGTGATTGCTCAGTTTCTCTCCTCTCTGAAATAAAAACACTATATACTGTCATTTTGCTCGTTCATGTTGGCAAATGACTACCTGTAATAGATCCACACCCAAGAAATTATTCTTCTTCTTATTTCCCACATATCTGTGCTGCTGAATTGGTTTGACGAAACCAAAAAGTTAGTATAGCTGGCCACCAGGAAACTGCCACAGTATAATCGATTTTTTTGGACGACTTAGAATAGGAATAAATCAGTGGTATTATAATAATTCCTCAGTCACAAGAATAGTTTAACAGGAAAAATATAAGCCATATGTAAATTATAATAACAACAAAGTTTTCTAATGAGTTCTGGAATACCGACTGCCCCTCCAGCAAGCACCACACTGACTTCTGCTTGAGCCAGTAGCTGACCTCAGTTGTCTGACCCCTCATAATCATTTCCTCATTCAGAACAAGACCTTTTCTTTATGGTCAAAGCACATGCTACAGAGCCTCAAGAAAGGCATGGTCGTGCACATCTGGGATGGGCTTATTTACTTGCATTCAGTGGAGAGATTCTCAAGATAAAGACTTGCTGTGGTTTGTGAGATGACTCCCTGTGGAAATGGGTGTCATAATAACAATTTTTGATATCTTTTCTGAGATCACTGTCCTCATCTTGAGGGTTTGAAAGGCAGAGTGATTTTTAAATTTGCCTGTCTGTAAGCCTGCCTGTAGTGGTCACTAATTTGTGTCACTGTCAAATGTATCTTCATGGTACAGTAAGAAACTCGGGAAAGTCACTGTCTTAAAATATAAAATGACAGCGAAGGGCACAGTGATACTACTTGATGTATCATATCATTATTCTGCATGAATTTAATAAAGCCATCCTATATGTAGATCAGCTGATCTTTGTTGAATGTAATTTTGTCTAATTTTGGTTTATATTTGGTTTACTATGTCTGTTCTTTTAAAAATTTCCTGCTTACAATAAATCTTATATAACTGGTAGGGTGCACTAAGACTACTTCACATTACTATTAGACCTAAGACTAATAATAAAATACAATAAAAAGTACTAAATGAATGCTAGCTTTTCAATAAGTAGTATTTTTGCAGATTGATCCCGTATTGATTATAGACTGCCATAGATTGACAGTGTCATACTGCATAATACTAATGTTGTGAATACATTTCAAGTTTTAGCAGTAATGTTGATTTGGGAAAAGTGAATATTAAAAAAAAAAACAAAAAAACAAAAAAACAAAAAAACAAAACAAAACAAAAAAAAACAAAAAAAAAAAAACACACCAAACCCAAAAAAACCAAAACAAAACCAAAAAATGCAACCAAACCAAAAAAAAACAAAACAAAACAAAACAACCATGAGCCAAATGTGAAGAGAAAAATATTTTGATTTAAAAGCTTCATTTAATAAAATGAGAGTGAAGGGCAATTTTGTTTGACATATTCTCTTAGGGAAGGGGTGCATGTGCATAGCAATGTCTTACTATGGCTATTGTATGCTCATAGATTATCAAAGTATAATGCCAGAAGGACTATTTAGTGTGACCTCATATATCACAGACTATTAAACATCACTGAGTTAGATAGTATAGAGTATCAATTGTCCATCTCATCAGATACTCTGTTTGACAGGGACCAATAGCTCTTACTTCTTATATACCTGCAAGATTGATTTACTGAATATTTAAAGAATAGCTGGACCAGAGGAGTTTTTACTTTTTGTATATTCTTGGCTTGAAATAACAGTGCTTGATAATTAAATCTGAAAGCACAGAATTGAGTAGTTGTTTTCCCTGCAAAATTTCTCATTCACTAAAGAATAAGTTTTGGAGAATATGAGTTTTCTCAGGAAACAGGAATAAAAATACATCACTTAGTTTTGGAACTGTGGAACCTGAATTTTCAGGCAAGATTTACAAAGTGACCTGATAGCTGTGTGTAGAGATGAGCTGGGGCAGAGCATATTATTGTGTTTTGCCTTTTGTTCAGGAGCCCATCCACTGTGATTCCTGACTGTAGTGTGGAGTATCGGGTTCAACTTGTATCCATGAAAAGACTTGAGGACAGACCTCTCATTTCCCACGGGTGCACTCTGTCACCTGTCCTGTTGTACACTGTAGGACAGGTCTGCTTGGTTTGTGTAACTGACATACATCAGGTGAGGAAGCATCAATGTTTGCAGAACTGGAAGTCTTGGTTCTGTCTTCTGGAGGCACAGCTGCCTTCAGGAGTGCCTGCCTCATTCCTCCAGCAAAGAAATGAGCAACACTTCACTTGCTAGACTACAAGAGACACTTCAGTCACATCCGTTTTCTCAAATTTTAAGATTATTACAGCTGTTTTGAGATGCATTTGTAAAAATGAGTGATATCAAAATGATTAATTGAAATAATCTTAAATGCTTTTAAAAATGTTAAGCATTTTGAAATTTGAATGTTATCAAGTCAATGTCACAAAGACTTGTAAAATCCAATCACTGAATATCCTAGAGCGAGATGTCTTACCCATTACCAGCTACAAATCAGGCAGAAAAGCAATCTAAGCATATGACAATTCTGTTACGATGCTCGAGGAAACTGCCTTCATATCTCAGCTATTTTATGAATAATATGCAAGTCCCTCTATTTCTACTTTGCTTAAGTTTTCAAACCCAAAAAGAAATGCTTCAGCTCCAACTGGTTTTTGTACCTTGAAATTATTATTTTTAGTACTGCCAAGCAGTTATTTACTGTCATTTGATCACGTATTATTAAAGAATGTATTTATTACTGTATGTCTCTTTTTCACATATTCTGATGAAATCAAATGTCTATTTTATTTTTTTATGTGATACTTATTAACTTTTACATTCCTGTGAAACCTGTCCTCTTTTAGGGATATGCCCTTCAAGTTGAGCAGGCATGATCTCATTACCCCTACATGGATGTTGTAAAGGCAACTCTAACTGCCAGTTTTCTATCTGCTTTGGCTTTTCCTGTATCTATTTAAATTTGAGAGCGCACAGGGAAATGCTGTTTTCCTGGGGAGAATGAATAAATAGCTGGATTTTTTATGACAACATTTGATGCTAGCAATAGTTGGTTTTTATATTAGTAATATTATTTCCACATTTTGGTCAGTCTTTACATGTTTTTTTTAACTCCTGGTTTAATCTGAACAGAACTGGATCCCCACTGAGCTGCAGACATTCATACCCCAATGTTTTTCATTTACAAGTCAATGTCAGTCTCATTTTTTTCCCTGAATATACATTCTTGCATAGATGTCAAAATAAACCTAAATTGCCACTTTAATCTCAAATGCCTTAGGAACTGGTGGCTGTGGCATCCAATTCTAGAGAAACATTTCTTCTGACACACACCCCTTTAATTTATTGATTTCCTTAAGTATTTCCCTTGTGTTTCTTTTTGAGCTAGCATCAGATGAAAATAATTAATTTAGTAACCTTCCTTATGTCTTTTAAGTTTTCCTTTTTCAGCCCTATTACTGAGGGAATCTGTCTGGACTTCTCACATGGATCTATTTTCGCTTCTGTGACAAATAATTTCTGACTCTTTCTTTTTTCTTTTCAAAATACACTTACTTCCCTAATTTCCTTGCTAATATTCCTATCTGCTGGTGTTAGCTGGAAAATTTTTTCTCTCCTAAACAATTCTGACTACATAACTTTTTGAAACTTTCTACGTAACCATACTTTTATTTATTTGTTTTTATTTTTATTTTGTCTTGATGGTTTGCACAGTGAAGGATATTTTAAGCCATTCTGATAGACTTGAGTTACACCCATTCTGAACCAAAAAAAATTAAGTTATTCTTTAATTACCTTCACATATTTGTATGTTTTTCTACTAACCCTTTGCAAAATTTAAGATTAGATAATCTCAATTAATACAGTGTCTGCTGTTGCTTGATTGCATCAATATTTTTAGCCCAAAGCTAGAAGTTAGAATTATCTCTCAGAAAATAATTTGAGAATTTGGATTTTATATTGTGTTTTCATTAGAATGGAGCTTTCCTCCTGTTTGTTGCAGATCTAGACATCCTGAAAAAGCAGCTTGGGGTATAAAGTATTTTTGTGCTGGTGACTTGACTTGTGTTGGAGTATTTGAAGCATCTATTGTTTCTTTTATTACATTTACTTGTTTGTTTAATTTCTTGTAACAATGAGTGCTTAAAACCCCTTCCCTCTTTTATGTCTATATAGCAAGAGCTCAACCTGAAGTTCAAAGCTGCAATATAAAGGGAGATACACTCTCCCATGTGCAGTTGGTGTGAGCATATGTTTTTATTTTTAGAGAAAAGTTGTACAGCTCGTCTGCATTAACTAATAAAAAGCTCCTCTTTCCATTGTTTTTCTTACTTTTCCTGTCTTTTAGAAAAGGCTAAAATGTTATCTAGATTTTTTCTTGCCTTTCTATCAGTTGAAGATAGGAGTCTTGTTGTTCCTTGTAGGCCACAAATGTTTAAGTTAATTCTTAGGCCTAGATTCTTTATGTCTAGTAACACCAGATATCTAGCAGACATGCTATCTACTCACAGGGCTGGACATCTAGTGAGTTATGATCAAGTCTAGTAGGAAAAACTTCTTTACTTCTCATGAAGGATTGGGAGGCCAGAGTGGCTTTGAAGTGCTTGAATATAATAAACTAAGCATGCTATCTGAAACCACAGACAACAAAGATAGCATTATCTGAGCTTTTCTTCACAATTATTGACACTTGAATGCATTTTAATCTTAACCTGCAACAGCCTTTGTTATCTCAATCTGGACCTGAAATTGCCAGCTGTGCCATCCTCTTTGGTAATTACATAACATGGATAAGCATCCACTGGGAGCTAGGACAAGAGCTCCAAAAATCTTTTTAATTGATCTGTGAATTAGACGTAAACAGTGGTCTTTACACATGCATAACTGGAATAATTAATCATTTCTTCTGCCTAGAGCCTTCATATGTCCTTATGTGATCTCTTGCAGTCCTTCTAGAGAACCTCAAAATTATAAGGTTGTACATTACTCCAAGCACATTAGTGTGTTGTAGAAGTTATGATTATTTTGGCATCCTTATGGTAAAGATTTACATACTGTCCGTGAACAGTCTGTTCTATGTAGTCTCTTGACTGAAAATTGTCAAAGTCAAAATAGGGCATATGAAGAGGAGGAAAAAGGAACAGCATTTCTTTCATGTAATCAACTGATAATGTGTAACTAATAAGATTTGAAAGTTTTTGGTTTGTGTTTTTTTTCAAACAAAAAGTTATCTCCTCCCACTGAATGAATTTTGTCCCCTTTTGTTGTTGCAGGAGGAGTAAAGTGCCCAAATATCAGCGCTCTACAGGAAATGCGTAGCTGTAATGAACACTCCTGCACTGTGTACCATTGGCAGACTGGCCCATGGGGACAGTGCATAGAGGACACGTCAGTCTCTGCTTTCAACTCCTCCGCCAGCTGGAACGGGGAAGCCACTTGTTCCGTGGGGATGCAGACAAGAAAGGTCATCTGTGTGAGAGTCAACGTGGGACAAGTGGGCCCAAAAAAGTAAAGATCTTTAGAAATATCTTCATGCTGTGATTATCTTTGGATTTTACTGCTTTATCACTAATGACTGCTTGCAAAGGCAAAAGGACCCCCTTCCTTCTCCTGAGGGTTCTCATGAGTGAACACTTCACCTTCTGAAAGTACAAAAATATCACAACGGGGAACTACATAATACCTTTCTCACTATTGATTTTTATGGGTGATATTTACAGTGGTTATTCTGCTGACAGCTGACTAAATCCGGTTGGTTCCTTGCCATCATCAGGTTGAGCCGAGACAGAATTCACAGGGTATGCATGTGACATGCAGAGCAGCATCATTCCAAAGAAGCTGTGTGCTGTATGGATTAGTGCCGTTCCATGTAAAAATAGTAGTTTGGATCTAAATGCAGTACAGCATATGTAAGTGCTTCTTCTCAGAATCAGGCCAAGGAGGTGTAGCATAGTGGAACTCTGACAGGGCATTAATTTGAAACATTAGTTTGAACATTAGCTTGACAACCTCTGTGATTTTTTTTCCATGTATATATTTTATTTTTTCTTAAGTGATCCCTTTGGCCCAATGATTTAATTTTCCAGTTTAATATATGACCAAGGTTAAATACAGATTAGCTACTAGTAAATTGCATTTGATTATATCTGTATGGATTATCAGTCTGTAAGTATATTCCACTCAGGACGCATTCAAAACTGAAAGAAGTGATAATGGAGGTTGTTTAGAAAGTCTGTCAGGCAGCTATTCTTGCATAAAATGTTTGCACAGGGCCTGCCATTTGTTGCTTTGTTCTGCAGTAGACCTTAAGCCTAGTTTACCTTAAATGGAAATATGTGGAGAAATGCCAGCACATTGAGTAGTCAAAGTTGTTGTGTATCTGCATTAAGTTCCTCTTCTATTTAGTCACAATATCATTATATCTTTTGCTTGTTGCATTAACATTAAAAAGAACCAAACAACCCTCTAATGATTTATCATCTCTTTTAAATCTACTGTTAATGTCTCTGCCTTTGATTTGACCTTAAATTTTGGGAGGAGGGCTGTTTTGTTCTTTCATAAATTAATCATGTGAAATGAAAAAAAAGTCTCGGTTGATCCTTCAAATTGTCACATTAAAATCACTGAATCATTTTTTAAAGACCCAGCCGTTTAACATGAAAATGTAAATAGGAACCTTGTTTTAAACTCCCCTTAATAAAAAGGATTACTGTGGTACGATACAATCAATATTATTGGCCTTATCTGCCTCACAAGTTACAGACTTCAGCATGTATCTTTTCTGTTTAATTTGACCTTGAGTAAGGACTGCAAAAAAATCAATACTTCACTTTAAGCCACAAATAGTAAATACAAACAATATAAAGAATAGATATGGTGTTCTAATTGAACTAATTGCCTTGCCTAAGTATCCAAAGAAGAATTGTAGTGTTCAGTGCTTCTGAAAGATTAATTTCTCAGTGAAATGGTGAATGTGTATATTTCAGAGTCTTTTGTATGCTTTTAATTTCTCCTGTTCTTTAAGAAAAAAAGGCAATGTAAAGAAAGCCATTAGTAAGCCAATGTTCAGTACTTTCCAGGAACATTTTTTATTTTATCCTTAGAGAAAATTTCTGACAACATAGTTAATATACATGGTTGGTATCAGAGGGTTTTTTAAAGTGTACCTGATCGTAGACCCATGCATATAGAATCTGATTTTATGAATCACATAGAAACAAGGCACAATTTTAATTAAAAATTTAGAGAGAGCTTACAGAGAGCAGATAGAGATTTGTGGTCTTTCACATTGGTGGAAGGGGAGAAAAGAGTAAGAGGGGAGATGTTATAAGAGGGCGCCAAAGAGTTGGTGCTGGTTTGTGATAACGGATCATACACTGAGAAGCTTGTATGAATTGACAGGAAAATGTAGAGACAACTGATGAAAAACATGAACTAGGAAGTGTTATTGCTGAAGAATATACCTGTAAAGCTGCAACTCAACTTTCCTTCTCCTAACACAGCACAAGCATAGTTCTCCATTGATTATGGAGGCCACATTTTCTTGATAGTTCACCATTAGACTTGCCTGGACTGTCAGGAAAGATACCTTGCACAAGCCAAGCTGTCCCAGTTGTTGAAATCTAAACATAAAACTGGTCTCTCATATCTCTAGTCCCAGTTGCCCAGCAGCCACAAGAGGAAAAGCTAGTCATAGTAATGTTTTTCTGTAATGATGCAAGTACTCTAAATTATGGAAGTGATGTTTTTTCTTCTTTGCATGTTCTTCTGACGGTCCACAGTCTATATGCTTTTAGGGCAATAGTAATTTTTAAATAATTTTAAAGATTTGCAGTACTTTTGCAACAATTATTGCACCATTCTGAAACAAGTATTGCAGCATAAAGAATTGTTTGTGTTGATGAAAAGGGACAGAATCCCCACAGAATGGGGAAAATGACCTGGGTAATGAGTCCCATATGTGGCACTGCAGTAATCCTTTTTATATGCTGATAAAGCCTCTTCCTAAAACAAGTGAGGTTTTCTGTCTTTTCTGGCAATCTTTCTCAGTTTCATTGATCTGGTAGTTTCAAATAATTTTCTGTTTTCACTTATAATCATGACCAGCTTACACCTATTTGTTCCTGGATTAGAAGTGTTATTTTAAATATGCCTCCTTCCAGAGTTTATACTTCTGGTAAAGTGATGAAACCTGAAAGTGAATTATCCTAAGCTAAATGAGATGGCTTTTCTTCATAGTTATGTGGAAGTTTGAAAATAACCCTGAAAAGACAGAGTCTGGCATGGTGAGTGAGGAATGATGATTATTTAAGTTAAATCCCCACGTGCAGAATACAGCAGGTTTGGCTTGCTTTCACCAGATGTATTTAAATGCTAATAGTTTTTATTTCTGTGCTCCATTCTGGTTACTTCTGGGCAACTGGCACTGCCTCATGTGCTTGCAGGCGCTCAGTACCTCTCACGATTCACCACTTCACCGCAGAATGACTTTGATGTTTCTTTGTCATTTTTTTAGATGCCCTGAAAGCCTTCGACCTGAAACTGTGAGACCTTGTCTGCTTCCCTGTAGGAAGGATTGTATTGTGACTCCATTCAGTGACTGGACAGCATGTCCTTCTTCATGTCAAGAAGGTAATTTTATCCACTGTATGCTAGTAGACAGATTTTAGGGAAAAAAAGGGGAGTTAGACTAACAGTCACTTTTGGCAGAATGGTTATGCACATCTCTTTCTGACAGAGGACATGTAGTACCTGGTACAGCAGCTGCAGGGAGGACATAAAGTTTTTGCTAAAGAGAAGAGTTTTTTCTCTACATTTTCTATATGTATCTGCTTGGATACCTAATGTTACAAACTCCCATTTGCATCTTACACTGATAAAGAGATAACTAGACATGGACTAAACACATATCCCTTAATGTAACACCAAAACTGATACTTGTACAATTGTAGCAATTCAATTGTCAGATTACAAAATGGACAGATTTGGGGTTGAGAAATCCTTAAGCTTGTGCTACTTGCTCATCTGAAGAAACTGAGGTGTTATATACCAGAAGGTAAGTAGATAAATAAGTAGATATGCAGTTGTATATAATTTTGGCTGCTCATTTTTACTCCATGGAAAATTGAAGGAACATTAATAAAAATCAGTGGACTTTAGATTGATGGTAATGGTTTGATTTAAACATACCATACAATCCAATACCATTTTCATACACTTGGCAAAGCTCTTACAAACAGTGCAGGTCTCCTCTGTATTATTACACTGAAATCATACATGAAGTTGAGACATGAAATCACACATGAAGTTGAAGAGTGATGACAGGCTTAATAATAGCCACATTTTTATGTTTTATTTCTTTTTTTAAGCTTAAAGGGAGGTGTTTTTCTAATATATCGTATTACATACAGACTCTGTAATACATCATGTTCCAGAGGCTACTAATCCCTGTGTGGGACCTTGTGATTACTCACAGCTACCACATTATCAGAATGTAAGATACAGTTTCATCAAACATACAGACTTGGACTGTCATGGCCAGTTCTTTAGGCTTTATAAAGAACACAAGCATAAAGGCATTTTTGAATAATTCCTATTACTATTTAACAAATGGAAAAAAAGAGTTAGAAAGACTTAAATTTATAGTCTTTGAAAAAGAGCAGAGAATTGAAACCATTAGATCTGAATCCATGAAATAGTTATTCACCATTAAATATGTGTTATTTTACAGCAGTATTAATTGTTCTTCCTGAAATACTTTTGTTGGCATTGATCATCTTGGACAAATATGCCATCCTTTTCTGTTCTCATTTCAGTGAGTTTTAAGAAAAGTTTTGATGCAATGAACATATTTGCACAAATATTTGCTACAAACTAGTGTGTAGACTTCCATTAAACAGTATATTTGTGAGCTGGTACAGGTATCTTGTCTATTCAGTAGTCAAGCTCTTTCTACGCAAACAATTTTTATTTCATGGGCTTTACCGATTTGTGTCAACAAGCTGGTCAGTATCTTTGTTGGACTGCATATCTGTCTTGTCCCTTGTGTCAGATCCTGGCATCTCCTGGAGCTGTTTGACTTGGGAGTGAAGGGTTTCCTATGTGTTGAAAAGCAGCCAGGTGGTGGAGAGCCACCACCGGGATTCTCCTACTGCTTTTTTCTAATTACAATTCCTTGGCCGTGGTCCAGCAGGCTTCTATATTCAGACAGGCTGCAGCTGCTGTAATAACCCACCCAAAGCTGGTATCAAATGAGTCAGCCAAATATCTGCCCTACTGCTTGGGGAGGGGGGGGGCAGGGAGGGGGAAGAAAGAAAAATCCAAGATTTTTACTTGAAAGTCTTTGTGTATTAGGTATTGCTGTGGAACTAATACGGATCCGTAGCTTTTCTCTTAATTTTCTGCCTCAAGAACCGATACTGAGCATGACTGAAGTCAAAATTCCTACAGGAAGTATTTGCTGTTTATCATTAATAATGAATGACTATAATAATTAAAAGCTGTATACTGCAAAGAAATTCTAGAGTGGAATTTCTGTTTCTGGATTTACATGCAAATGATAAGGACAAGCTTATACATTCAAACTGTAAAGTGTAGCAGCAAACTGAACTGGTTTAATTTTTATTCACTTGAGCTGTGTATTGGTTTCAGCAGTCTGTTAACTTGTTCAGTCATTTGTTCAGTATTGCTGCTATTGCTTTCTGTTTTGTTCTGCTTCCTGGCTGTGAACTGAAAAAAAAGTATTTTTACTATTAGGCCTTAATTTTTCTGCTTATGGGCAAAATAGAATGTCAGTATTATAGCAATCAGTTCAAATATCTGTTATGTTAAGTCTTATTTTCCTCCTAATTACCTGTGTAATAGCAGGACAAACAAGCTCTTGTGCTCTTTGCAGGGGGTGTCACGCTGAGGAAGCAGTCCCGTCACCGAGTCATCATCCAGCTCCCTGCCAATGGTGGTCGAGAGTGTCCAGACTCTTTGTTTGAGGAAAGGGAATGTGAAGCATCTCCTGTCTGCCATAGCTACAGGTATGAGAGACAATCAGAAATAGCTCAGACGTGATTTTTGAACTTGTATTACCTCTAAAGCTTGCTGAATTCCAGTTCTTAACAGGAGGGGTTTTTTCCAACATATACTATTTAGAAAAAATTGAATAGATGCAGAACAGATATGCAGATTCAGTTGGGCCCATAGTGAATCACTGTTTCATTTTGTTCCAGTTCCTTTGCAGTAACATTGCAACAACTAAGAATTACTTTTCAGGATATATTTTTCCTAGAAACTGTTTTGACATTGTATACATGTAAAAAAAAAATAAAAATCTATCTTTCTAAATTACCCAAAGCACTGAACTTCAACCTTATATGTTTAGAACAGCTGAGTTCTGTTGCCACACTGTCCCACCCACTGTATCCTTCATTTTTCTATCCCTCTAAGCTCTGAGACAGTCCGGAGTTGAATACAGTCCCCATGTCCCCTATATCCTCTGCACTGTCCTGATCTTCACAGAATCTTGAGGACTGCTCCAGTAGGTGGAGGTGTGCACCATAACTGCTTAAGAAAATTTCGGACTAGTTCTGTAATATCCACCCGAGTAGTGTGAGAAGATCTAGACACAACCAGAAGACTTGGTTGTTGTTACAGACAAAGTTTAGAAAATTCTGATGCAACTAGTTAGATTTACTTGAGAAAATCATAAAAAAGATTTTCTTTGTTTTATGGATTCCCATGAAACTACTGTCTGTTGTGGATGCACAAATTGAATTTAAGCTTATTTTAATAAAAAGCTATTGAGATTAAAGAAATGTGTTGCTTTCATCATCCTGTAAGAATTATCATTGCAAATTCATTAGGAGATCACACTTTATTGCAACTGAAAGACATGAAAATATTTAAAAGAGCGTTGGGAAGCTACCAAAATCAGTACTCCAAACATCAGAGAAACAGAGCTCAAGAACTCTTTCTAGTCGAAACGAGAGTAGGAGTTTTATCTTTAGAAATGGTGGCTGCTTTTCATCTCTTCAGTTTCTTCAGTGTCTGAGCTGCATGATAATGTCCTGAGCAGAAGAAAGCAGTTTCTAGGGAGAGGTAGATGAGGTCATTTATATTTCATGACATGAACTAATACTAAACACATGTCCTGTTTATTTCTTTTAGCATATTTCTGACCTACACAGATGGACTCTCACACTCAGTTGGCTCATGTCATAGTTCAATTACTGTCCCATAGAGGCAAGTTGCAGTGAAATGAGATATTGAGATAGTTTAAAACATGCAAACTGCTGATGGTTGGAGCTGTGGGCAACTCTGGATTATTCTAGAGTTGTGATAAAAACATGCAAACTGCTGATAGTTGGAGCTATTTTGTGTGAATTTTCTGTCACCAGTTAGTAATGACAAACAAAAGCTTATGGTGGTTTCTAACACTATCTAGCACTTGTGCTGCCTCAGATTCTGTGGCTACAAGTTTAGATGGATTGTTTGAAGCTGATTAATTCCCTTCTCATTTCAGGTGGAAAACCCACAAATGGCGAAGGTGCCAGCTTGTACCATGGTACGTGCGCCAAGACAGTCCGGGAGCACATGAAACTTGTGGACCTGGGCTACAAGCAAGAGGTTTGACCCTTTGTTTCTGTCATTTGTTCCTCAGAAATCTATAGCTGCACTGGTGTGGGCATGCCTAAAGTAATTCGGTCATTATAACCTAATATTATTTTTATCTATCTTTATGTGCATCAGCAAAGCAAAATGTTAGTATGACAGGGTACATCATAATCAATATTTGGCAAATATCAGTTTTGATTTGTTTTGAAGTATAGATACCAGGTTAGTCACTAGTTTTATGGTAATTTTTGTTCAGTTTGTTTCACCATCCATACTTGAATCAAGTTTTCATAGATGTTAATAGAAAATATGTTTTCAAAAAGAAGAGAATGGCTGAGAGGCCATTCTGGAAGTCCTTGATCCAACTCTCCACCTAGAAGTGTTTGAAGAACCTGCCAGCATGGAGATCCTACAGCCTCTCTGACACTTGCTCCCTGATGCAATTTGTGTTTGTGACCCCTTACTCTTTCACTGTATGTTTCTGAGAACAGTTTGGCTATCTCTTCTCTATGCCCTTAAATTAAGGTAGTCACAGAGAGATATGGGAGCATGAGAGATGCAGGACTTTGTATTTACACTCTGAAAGTTCAGTGCCAGCCCATTCCTACAGGCTGTCAAGTTCCTTTGAATGGCAGTCCTGCCTTTCAGGTAGGTACTGACTGCTCAAACTGGCATTGTCCTCAAACTGACTGAGGATGCTTTCAGTGCAGGTTGTTAAAGGGGCTGACCAGAACTGTCCCGGGAATCAACCACTGAGGCACAACACTGTTAACCAGCTGATGACTTGACTTTGAAACAACTGACCCTTTGAGCCCAATGATCCAGACATTTTTGCACCAGCCATTTCCATTTTATAGCAAATTATTTTTCCATCTAAATCCAGCTTTACTGTCACCTGTCTTCATAGAGAATTTTATATTTTTAACAGAATTATGTACGTGTGATTGTTAAGTACAGGCAGAAGAAGGTTTTTTAGGTGCATTAAATAAATATAATATGAAAACAATTGCAGTTCCTACTTATTGTGTTACAGTAATTGAATTGCTTTGAACTATTAGTCAACCTTGAATTCCAGAAAGGTTTTTCTACTTTGCCTATTTTGAGTGCAAACTCCTATCCATTAAAGTACTATTGGCTCAGCAGATTGTGGCATTCCTGAGCAAGGACACTGCTAACTGTAGAAGTAAAACGTTCAGGTCGTTAACTTCCTTGCAGTATTAAAGGAGGTTATGGTATACTTTAAAAAGTCATAGAGTAAATCTTAGGCTAGTAGCTCCTACCACTTTCTCAGAAAGCATTACAGGAGATCAGTTTAGGGCTTACCACAAAATGAAACCTGAAGGCATTGTCTGCTAACAAAAAAGACTTCTGGCTGTGGTAATTATTTCAAAGGTCTATCACAATGCAATTTTTTCTAGCAGATCTGGAGGATACATTCAGATTGCATACTGAGAAAATAGGATTTCTGTCTTTGACAGATAGTACAAAGTGTTGTCTTCTGTACTTCAGTACCTAAATGTCTTGACTTTGCCTCAGAGTCAGTTAATAAAGAAAGATAGCCAATTGTTGTGCATGCAGATTTGGTTTTATTATTCTTGTGTGTCATGAGAGTTGCTTTTGTTTTTCTTTTTTAGTGTAACTCAAATCATGTGCAGGGCACACACATATAAAACAATATATGATTTTGGAATTACTGGGCATGAACTTTTCAAAGCTGGTAGAACAGACTGGCAGAATTTCCCTTTGGTACTATAGAGAGGTTGATCTTGTGAAAGATGATGTATTCAAGCAGTAATCTTGTTCCTAAAAGCAAATACAATGGAAGTAGCTCTCTAGTGTATAGTGATCAAGTGGTAGGATGAGTAATCATTAATTAGGAACCCTTGGAGCTGCTAAGCCTGAAAATGAGTGGGTTTGGTAGAATTCTCTGAGTACTTCTGAGATAAACAATTAGAAAGGAAGATTTTATTTGCTCCTGGCTTTTGTTAAATCTATCCCATGTATAAATTTTATTGTAGAATTCACAGAGCAAATTATTCAAGATGGACAACCTAAGTTTTTTTGTACCTCAGTCCAAGTATTTAAATATGAATCTAAATATTTAGGCTGCTGCAGGGATGAAAGTTATAGAGACACTTAAAGAGAGAGGGGGGTTTTGCCCAGTATTTTTCCCAATATGTAAGTGATGGAAATTAACATAAGTTAATTGAAGAGAAATTGAAACATAAGTTTCAAACATAAGTTATATTATGTATCACGTCTCAGTCTTTTACCTCACAATGTGTTGAATATATCTTTTACTTTTGTACTCAGGTATGTAAAATGATTATCTGTAGTAGCTAAATAAACTAGTACAGCTTTTCTTTAGATTCAGGCAAGTAAAATATTTTACCTTTCAAATGAATATGACTTGAAAGTAAAAGTTGAATTTTTGTAAGTAAATTTCACTTTGTAAAACACACTTCTGTAATTCTAGAGATTATCAGTTGAAGTTTTTTTTTTTACTTCACACCTCAGAAAATTGCATATTGAATATGAGTAGTGTGCTTTGCTTATTTAATATAGGTTATCTCCCACACAGGGCATCAACATACTCTATTTCCCCTCTTAAATTTCAAATTCTACCATGAATATTGTCATGTGTCATTTTTGATGATACGCATTGTTTTGTTTGATACTTCTGCACAAGAGTTGATTTCATGCAAGGCACTCACTGAAGGGAGACTGACCTGAAAGCAAGCATCTGTCTGACTTAGCTCTGTCCTCGACAGTGTTAGAAAGATTCGCCAGTTTTTAAGGAAGACTGTGGAAGAGGTTTTTTCTTCTCTCCCTGCTAATTATTGTCTCCCTCCTGCATACCTGGCTTCAAATAAATAAAGTTTCGCAGGTCATCAAAAATTTTGCATGACAATGTGTCATTAAAAAAATCTGTACTATAAATAATTTATTTAAAGAATATTTTATGATGTAGATACAGAGGCGACTGAGCTACTACTGTGCAATTTAACCATCTCCCAAATCAGAAAATGCTACAGATTTAAATATGAAATCCATTTGGTATAACATTCTGATACTGTATTAATAATTACTACTGGAATACAGATATTTTGAGCTTCGCATTTAACTTTTGGTGATTTCTGTAAAAATGTTGACCATATTGTTGACATTTCTTATTCTATTGAGAAGGCATTCTCTTTCACATTTCTGGTGCTCATGAATGCAGAAGTCACACATTCATTCTTCTGTTTGTGCTAATTTACTTTTGATGACAAAGTGAAACAATAATCTTATACAGATAATCTCTGCCCTTTGATTTGCTGTGGATTGGCCTTTCTTTTTGTGTCAACACTCAATAGAGCAAGTAATTGCATTCTTGTATGTGGGAAGAGTTCTCTGATCTTTTTCAGTTGCAAAGGGATGTTGCCATGGCTATCACTTTGTCCTATTTCTGGTCTGATTGCTCACGCACAAATACTGTAACATGTAGCATATCAGCAAATGTGTTAAATAAGAAAGAATAGGAATGTACACCAGGGGAAAGGCACACCTGACCATGAATTTATTAGCAGTTTATTTTGCACAAAATAGTCTGTTACTGCTAATATTTTAGTTAGAAAGATAACTAAATCTGAAGGAAAAGCTAGAAGTTAGCAATTGTTAAAAACTACTAGATAGGTGTCTGATCTTCAGTCTGTGAGTAACTAGAGCATATGCATGCCTTGCTTTATATCACAGCTTTACTATTTACACTTCCATTCTTTAGCTTGTTTAATTGCATTGGTCTTTCTTAGCAGAGGAGATACTTCAGTGAATCATAAAGTTTAGAATTGTGATTCATTGTTAAAGACAGCTCTGTTTCTATCTGTCTTGTATAATGAATGCTTTGTTACAAGTTGTGTCGGTTTAAATGAATGTTGCAAAACTGTAACTTGGGTCAATGCAGAGGAAAGAGAATAAAAAGGTTTGGTGGTTGTGAGTTTTGTTTTAAAAAAGTAATTTCTTTAGAATTTTTTTAATGAATTATGTTTGTTAGCTATTGATGGAAATAACGGACAACTATTTTTATATCATCCCAAGCAGAGTAACACAGCATTTAATACCTGGGCAGCAAATTTATTGTTGTAGTCATGAACTTTATTTGAAGAAGGCAGCTAGTCATTATAATTGTGTGGAATATCTATGATGAATGAAAATCTGAAGTTTTATCACTGATAAATGCCCTTTAACAGTGCCTTTTAGCAGAACAGGAATGTATTACAGAATTGAGGCAATTTAAGACTTCTGACTTACATTCAAAACTCTCAAGAGACGATGATATGGGTACATCTGCAAGGAGTTTGAAACTTCCTTTTGACCCTACCCCAAAAGAAAAGTAAAAATAGAGAAAAGACATATTTTACTGCAGCATTTATGTTGTGTTCATTTTCATAGGTTGTTTCTCAATTAACAAGAGTAAGTTGATCAAATGTCTTGATGAGTCCCCTGAAACCCAGGAAGGAGAGGCACAGAGTGTGGGCAGCAAGCTTGCCTTGTCCATCCACCCCCTCTCAGCTGCCTCCCAGAAAGGCAAATGCCCAGGTGAGACGTAAGAGGGACAGACCCAACCCTAGTGACAGGTTGGATCAC
>JAWWEV010000083.1:26229290-26276167 GCA_035583235.1 Hafferia zeledoni | reverse complement strand
GAAACAGCAACCAACCAAAAATTAGAATAAGAATGTAAATCCTTAATAAATCCAAGCTACTAATATTTGATGGGGATTTGGGCTATCACTTTCACCCTGAGAGAATTATGCTACAGTTAGAGTGTGTTAAGAGATACTGCTTTGCATTTTTAAGGCTGACATTTATTAGCACATACATCTCACTCCAGAATTACTGTAGTCTGCTCAATGAGATATAAAAATGAAGTTTGCAATTGTGAACAGCTTAAGCAGGTATGTGTTATATCTTAAATCTGTGTTAATAAATCTTAGTTTCAGTGACTTCTGAAGGAACTTAAAAGCACAGCTCAGATCCTTTTTGAATGATATAGGAAATCAGGGAGGCTTGGAGGCAGAACTGGCAATCAAGTCCTTTCCTCCCTCTGTAGTTAAGCAGGGACCGCAGCCTCCCTCTCTGGGCATCACTTATGGAGGTGGGGGAATTTGCTCTTGTGGGGGTTTCATGTTCTTACTGAAAACACAAGAAAGACAAAATCATGAAGAAGTGCTGCTCTTCATGGAGCTATGAACCACTATTCTAATGTCATTAAGACTTAACAGATGAGAGTGCCCTATTGCCTGCTTGGTATTTTAGTCACTGCAAAAGCCATTAGTCAACTTCAGTGTTTGTACTGAAGGAAGCATTTGGTCAACTGCTCAAAAGCAATGTTTACATGAGAAGTTGGGGGTTTTTTGTGTTATTTTGTGTTTGGTTTGGTTTGGTTTTGTTTTTGTTTTTTTTTTTTTGTTTTTTTTTTTTTTGTTTTTTTTTTTTTTTGGCAAAACAAGAGCCAGAATCTCCAACTTTATTGAGCAAAAATACATTGACATAGAATACCTTCATTTATGAAGTCATTTGTAGTATAGGAGTCACTGAATCTCACATCTCAGTGAAATCAGTGAATTATGTTAATGTTAACACTGGAAAGTTTTTTATATAAACCCACACATAACATGACTTGTTTAAATGAAGTCTCAATGTTTAATTATGCCAAGAAGAAAAATATTAGCCTGTAGTCCCCTATGGGTACTTGGTGGAAACAATGCTGACCGATAAAGTTTTAATTGCATCAAAGTCTCCCTTGTCTAGAAAATTTAGACTGCCATTTATTTCACACCTTTCTTCTGGGAGATAGCAGTTGTTAAATACCAAAGCAATTTTGTAAGTGAATGGTTTCTGTGTTAAATTTGATTTTTCTGTTAGCTGTGTTTCTGTTTTATGCTTTTACTTAATAATTACTTGCCTTTAATTCAGTAAAAGGGGAACCATGCTCTTTCCACTTACTGCTAATGTCTGTAATAAATATAACCTGGTTGTATAGACAAAATAATTAGCCTGTCATGGTATGGCTTTGTAGTTGAAGACACTTCTCTGTATAGTGAGTTAATATCAGCAACCTCTAAGAAATATAATTACAGCACCACAGGTTTGATCTCAAAAGAAAGGGATGAGTTTTCCAAGAGTAGGTTGTGAATGGAAAAAGTAACTCCTCTAAGTGTAAGAGCATTTCAGATGTCAAGACAGTTAGCTGGCCAAAGGAGCATATTAATGGAATTTATGCAGTCATCAAAATCCCTGCTTTAAGTAATGGAAAAATACCCACTCTTCAACAGTCATAAGGAGTATAAATCTTTCACATTTATACTTGAATCTGAAGAATAACAGTAAGAAAATGGAATACAGAGTGAACCATGTAGGTCTTGTCAATTAAAAATAACATGAATAGTTATGGACAGGCACTGTGAAAATTGAGATTCAGAAATTGATTTAGTATGCCAAGATGTCCTCTAATTTGTGTTGTCTCAAGAATGAAGAGTTTTCCTGCTCTGATTGCTACAGTACAACTGACAGTTAATCTGGAAAGAAACCCGAAGTGTTAATCCTCAAGGGAACTTTTCACCTGTGTCTACCTGATGTAAATTAAATGCATTAGTATGAGTCTGAAAAAATTTATGAAAGAGTGGATATCTGCATTTGGAGTAATGTTTAATAACTAGGAAAGATGAGGGAATGAATATTGGCTTTGGAGAAAGAAAGAGAAAGAAAAGGAAAGGAAAAGAAAAGAAAGGAAGGGAAGGAACAAAGGAAGGGAAGGAAGAAAGGAAGGAAAGGAAGGAAAAGAAAGAAAGGAAAAGAAAGAAAATTCTTCAATGGACAATGTTTGTGTCCTGTCAAAGGACTAGATGGAAAGTCAGTATGTAGAATAGGTATTAAACTTTTGAAGAAATATGTTAAATGTTATTGGCTACTTATTGGGCCATCTTTTAACCCTAGAGTAGGTATAGTTTTCATTTCTGAAAATGGTGGCCTGTATCACCCTGAGAATAAAGTGAAAATCATGCATTTAGTTTTGCTGATACGTGCACACACCAGGGTCAAACTCAAGACAGAGAATTTAGATTTGACTGTGAGTTTCCACATGGTAGAACTAGTCTGAACTATGTTTTTACCTTGGGGAAACTGATGTGTGCTATTAGCAGAGAAGAGTATCTCAGAAGAGTCCAAAACCAGGGCCTAGGCCTCTATTGGAAGATAGTAGTTTGATGTGTGTTTTTACAAAATATTTGTATAATCCTAGAAATCCTAAGTATTTGATTTCCTGATTGAATGACTATATCTGAAAATAAAAAAAATAAAAAAACACAATGAACCAAAATATTTCTTCATGTAAACTACACCAATAATAATAGGATTTGACAGAATAATTGTATTGACAATGTGCAGCTAGTTGGCCCCCCAATAAGCACAATTTAATGCAGTATTGAGCCTATTACAAACAATGCTGGCAGCCCTGCTCCAAAGGGCAGTCAAGGACCAGGGAAGCTGTTTGCTTAGCATCCCAGGAAGAACAACTCCCCACCCTTTCACAGTGTTTTCCCACATATGTGTGGCAAAAACAATTCTTTTTGCACTTCTCTAAGTATTTTAGTAGGCACATGATCTTGAAATGAACTTTCAAGTTGAGCTTCCTATGGTTATCATCATATAGAAATTTATTTTAGAACTAGTCAGACAAAAAAGCTTTTCTTTCAGAAATCGTAGGTCCATCTCCTGGCTCTTCACAGGACAATCACAAGTATCACACCATATGCCTGAGAACATTGTCCAAAAGCTTCTTGACCTCTGTCAGGTTTGGTGCTGTGACCACTTCCCTGGGGACCCTGTTCTAGAGTCCAACCACCCTCTGGGAAAGAACCCTTTCCTAATATCTAAAATAACCCCCACTCACACAACTTCATGCAATTTCCTCATGTGCTGTCATTGGTCATCACAAAGGAGTGGGTGCCTGCTCCTCTACTTCCCCACTCAGGCTGTTTTCTGTTTTATTTGGAAACTTTGCATTCCAACCCCCCTTTTCTCTAACAATTGAAATTGATTTTTTTTTCAATTCACATGCTAATGAAACAATTATTGTCAGCACACTTGAAATGCTATGCTTAAATTAGGGGGTGTAATCTGAAAAGTTGTATTCCCTCATATGTATACAGCATATTATTCAGATGCAATGTTACTGCAACAATTGGTGACCCAAATTATTTCAGTCTTGAGCTACTGCATCAACTGTGTGCTGTCAGATGCCAAGAAGCATAAATATAATTCTGTTGTGTGAACAAACAACTAGAAGTTTCCAAGCTTATTACTGCACAATAACCTTTATGTTGTCTTGGGAAAGGAAATAAAG
The DNA here is from genome assembly GCA_035583235.1 of Hafferia zeledoni. Classification (NCBI taxonomy): domain Eukaryota; kingdom Metazoa; phylum Chordata; class Aves; order Passeriformes; family Thamnophilidae; genus Hafferia; species Hafferia zeledoni. The sequence continues at coordinate 26,272,466 of JAWWEV010000083.1, read as the reverse complement.
TTAGGTTTACTAAGGCTTAGGATAGAATAATAGATAAGCAACAATGTTTTAAAAAACTATAGATGAGGAACAATAACTGTTGACTTTGATGAAGAGATATAGTGCCTTCTTAGCAAGCTCACTGATGATACAAAGCTGGGAGGAGTAGCCAATATCCCAGATTGCTGTGCAGCCCTTCAGGAGGACCTCAGCAGGCTGGGGAGGTGAGCAGAGAAGAAGCATCTGAAATTCAACAAAGGCAAATGCACGGTCTTACACCCTATGTTGTCAGCACAGGCTGGAAGCTGACCCGCAGGAAAGCAGCTCTGTGGTGAAGGACCTGGGTGTCCAGGTGGAAAACAAGCTGTCCATGAGCCAGCAGTGTGTCCTTGTGGCCAAGAAGCCAGTGTTATCCTGGCGTGTATTAGGCAGAGCATTGCGTTAGGTCAGGGAAAGTGATCCTGCCCCTCTACTCAGCCCTGGTGAGGCTATATCTGGAATACTGTATCCAGTTCTGGGCTCCTCACTACAAGAAAGACACGGAGCTCCTGAAGCAGGTCCAGTGGCAACAAAGATGATTAAGGGACTGGAGCATCTCTCTTATGAGGGAGTAGGGCCTGTTCAGACCTAAGAAGACTGAGAGATCATATCAGTGTCTGTAGGTATCTGAGGGGAAGATATGAAGAGGATGGAGCCTGGCTCTTCTTGGTGGTATGAAGCAATAGTACAAGAGGCAATGGGCAGAAACTGGAACAGAGGAACTTCCACCTGAACACGAGGAAGAATTTCTTTTCTTGTGCAGGTGACTGCCCACTGGAACAGGTTGCCCAGGGAGGTTGTCGAACCTCCTTCCCTAGAGACATTCGAAAGCCTTCTGAGCACAATCATGTGCAACGTGTTTTAGAGGACTGTTCTTGAGCAGGGTGGCTTCTCCAAGTGACTTCCAATGATCCCTTCCAACATTCTGTGATTTTTGAAGACTATAATAATGAAACAGCCCTATTCTTTGTAAATCCTTACGTTCCAATTTCTTCCTTTTGTGTAACCAGAAATTTCCTTAAGGAATCTTTTTTTTCGCTCTTAAGTAAGAAACGTTTTTTCAGGACATAGCTATCCTGTTCTAAAAAGTTGTGCCCCTCTTGGCTGATCCTACACTCCTAGGAAACATGCTTTGTTCTTCAACACTGTTTCAAGACTAAAAATTGCTAAAGAGCATCAGGCAGCAATACTGTTGTTATAAGCAGTTAAGTGGTATCCAGTGTTCAAATATACTTCTAAATTTTATGTCCATCCCTTTTTCTAAAATGCATTCTGCTGATAAAAATTTACAGCTTATACACAATTCAGTTACTTAAAATCGTATTACAAGTTTTTTAAAGTCTGAGAGGTAGGCTGTGTCTGTGGCAAAAATGATAGTGTGTAAAGTGATGTAACAGGTGTGGATAACATGGTGCCACCCTTATAAGATTTTTTTTTCCTGATAAGTCAGGATGAACTAATTTAAACAAAATATCAAGAAGTCAGAAATGTCAAATATATTCATTCAAGGTAAAACCAGTGGCAAGTTGTTGTATAGGTACGCTGGGCTTTCAATGTGTTTTTGTGGTAGAATATTGTAGAGTTTACTAAATTGAATAGAAGCATTAAAAAAAAATACTGAATTAGACTTCATGTCTTTTTGCTTCCAGCAATTACTTGTCGCAGACAAGATGGAGGACAAGCTGACATCAGTGAGTGCCTTAAATATGCTGGCCCATTACCATCCTTAACACAGATGTGCCAGATTCCCTGCCAAGATGACTGTCAGTTTACAAACTGGTCAAAATTTTCTCCCTGTAATGGGGACTGTGGAGGAGTCAGGACAAGAAAACGCACTCTTGTTGGTAAGATTAACCAGGAAAAAATGTATCTTTTGTTAATTATTAATACTGTTTTTTTTAAAACCTGAGGACTTCTGAGGTTCCCTATGACAAGCGTTTGTCATAGTGGCAGAAAGCAGATCCAGTGTCGTGCTCTATGCAGTATTAGTGGAACAACACCCAGGAGCAAAAACTCCTGCCATATGTCAGAGACTCTTGATCATGGGTAAGTGGCTAGAGAGAAGATGGGAGAACATAGGATGCCAGGGTTTTTTCTAAATGAAGTGCACATAGTAGTTACATATTTTATTTCATTTCAACAGGATTGGGTGTTAACCCACTTGCCTTCCTCTTCCCACATCTGGTCTTGGCTAAAAAAGGACTTGAATGGTGTTTTGGTGCATTTAGAACCACTATGGCATCTGAGCATTTTTCAGCCTTTGGTACAGACCACCATTGAGATTTGATTTCCCTCTTTTGAATTTCTTAGCTGCAGTCTTTAGTGTCAGATTTATGATTAAGCCAGTCCTTTCTCTGGCTGAATGTGTGCTCTCTGAGTTCTTTTTGTTCACTGTTCTTCCCTTGCCTACATCCAGCAGCACAGATCACCATGAGGCAACATGTTGCATAATTTTCTGCCTTATTTCTTGACACAAGTAATAATACTGTTATTTTGTGTCCCATGAAACCGTTTCAGGTTTTAGTTAACAGAATAAAAAAGTTTTCTAATGATGTCCAAACCCTTGCCACAATTTTTTTTTTTGTTCCACATAGTGGACACCATTCCACTTTGAAACGTTTTTTTCTTCAACTTCTTTTTAATCTGTTTTTGCTTTCTTTAAATTATTATTTCTTCTATGTGAAATGAGGAAAAAAAGCATGCTCTGTTTCTAAATTATAATTGAAACCTCAAGAGTGAGACTTGGCCTCTGTCACAGCACTCTGCCAATTAGTCTGTATTGTCTGTGGTGGAGGAAAGTTGGCTAAGGGGGGTGCCCATTAGCGACATCAGAAAGAATGTGATAGGATCCAAACCCTATTCCCCACTCCATCCCCTGTAAATCAGACTAGTCGACAATGAATAATTCATGAGCTTCAAGAAACCTCACTGTGACTGTCTAATAATGCCAGTAAACTTTATGTCACATTTACTTCCACAAGAAAAAAACCCCAAAACCTGAGTAACATTACTTTTTTTTAATTTTAAAAACTAAACAAGAAAGTACAGATTCTCCTTCAACACTATTAATGCTTTGTGATACTTCCTATCCTTAGTTTTTACCCCTTCAAACTTGCTAACACTGTGATGTGCTGTGGTGCATTCTCTATGGCAATGCGTTACCCAGACTAACATGTAAAGCTTGGAGTAAAATCATAATTATTTCCGGTGAAGAGGAGGAGGAGAAGTGCGCATTTAATAAGGAGTTGTGTTGTAAAAAGAATGATAAAGGCATTTATTCTAAATAAAGGCAGTACTAAATACAAGAACTAAGGATGCTGCAAAGTTATGTCCAGTGCCTTTTTTTTTTTTCTGAATAGCAAGGAAAATACTACAGAATATTGATTTACAGTAGTATCTAAGTAATAAGCCTTTTTAAAACTACTTTTTCAAAGAGTAGTACATTAATTTATGTGTACTGTGTGGTGTGGAAAGAAAAACTAAGAAAACTTTACCAAAGAGGTTAAAAATAGTTTTAATGGGCAGGGGAAGTTGGATCGATGGCTCCAATTAAGGAAGAGAATTGAAAAGAAACAAATGCACAGAAGGAATTTATTCTATTAGAGTGAAAGAATGGTAATTATTAACAAATGTACTACAACAGATGAATTAATTAAAGAATTCTGAAATTTTGAGAGAAGATACTAGTGTAGCAAAGACGCGTGTTACTTCCTTCTGCAATTTCTTTCAATTTAAGAAAGCTTGACCCAGACAGAAGTCTTGTAATTGAACTGCACACTGTGGATGAAATAAGAGAAAAAGGGTATATTTGTTTAATTGCTAACATTTTCAAATTGTACTCCTCAAGTATTTTTACTCAAAGTAAATATAAATTATGTCTTTTCTAAAGAACAGCATTGTCTTGGCGCAAATTGTGAGTATCCACTACTTTAAAAATCCCAAGTCAATAACCTAAACATATAAAAAAAACCGTAACTAATATTAGGCGTATGTATGTGATTGCAAGTACTAGTTACAGTAGTCTAAATGAAATTTTGGGGGGAGATAAACTGTAAACTGATACAAACTTGCTAAAAGAACTATTTCTTCTTTCTAGGAAAAAGTAAGAAAAAGGACAAATGCAGAAATTCTCACTTGTATCCTCTGATTGAGAATCAGTTTTGTCCCTGTGACAAGTACAGTGCTCAGCCTGTGGGAAATTGGTCAGACTGTATTTTACCGGAGGGTAAGATGGAAGTATTGCTGGGAATGAAGGTACAAGGAGACATTAAGGAATGTGGGCAAGGCTATCGTTACCAGGCCATGGCATGCTATGACCAAAACAATCGACTTGTGGAAACATCGCGATGCAACAGTCACGGTATTTAGAAACCTATTTTCTTTCATTTATTTACTTATGTGATTTATTTAATTTAACATAATATGTGTACAAGTAGAATTAGCAGATTAATATTTATTGCTTAGGCTGCATTTTATCCCAGGGTACCTTCAAGCCCAGCACACGTTTTTGCTGACTTGTAAAATGGTAAACTTATTTTTTACCAATCATTATAGTGCAATATCTAAAAGTTAAATCATACTAAGTTACTAACTAGGTATTTTAATTAAAAAAAAAAAAATCCTGTTATTTTTTCTGGTAACTGTATCTAGAAATTTGAGAATAAAGCCATTTAGAAGGGTCAAATTCTGAAAAACTAAACAAGCACAGGACTATTTTTGAAAGGCTGAAATTATTTCCATAAATTCTTTAGATAGCTTTAAACATGTTATCTCTCTCCATTTGCTCTTTAGCACTCTGCCAGGAAGGCATGCATTAATCTGAGTTCAACAGCACACAACACTTTTTCTCTGTATAAATCTGTCATATGTAAAACTAGGATGGTTAAGGACTTTATATTATTTGTGTTTATATTGCTCCAGCTGGGAGACTTGTTCCTTCCTAAAGAGGATGCATGTGTAGCATTAGGATCAAAACTGGCACTTTTGGTTTTCAGTGAGGCAGAGGTGTGCTAATTGACATCACTGGAATTTTTGTGTTGACTTTTTTCCTGCTTGAAGTGAAAAATTGTGCCTGGGCAATCGGTATGAAAAGCTGGATATTACTCTCGGTGTCATTAAAAGGTCAATGTAAGTTTAATTTGTATATGTACTCTTAAATTAGAGATAACTGAAATTTCATTTATTTAGTTGGATAAACTCAAACTAGCTAATCAAAGTAATTGAATTAAAAAAGGAGATTTTAATTTGAACTATTAACTCCTGGTTAGAGCTATGATAAATTAGAAACTCAGTGTATCAACCCAAGCTGTTAGTGTATCTTTGTTATATGATGTAAAAGTGAGCATTCAGCTTAATTCCTCAAAGCAAAGCTGAAAGATAATTTTGTGGAGAATCTTCTCCCATGTTTATTTTTATTCAAAATCATCTTTTGCTGTAGTTAACTCGTGCTGGAAGATATGTTTGTTGAAATACATCTGAATGACAAAGTCTAAATCTTAAACTCTCATGGGACAGAAAATCTCTCCTTTTACTCTGAGAATGTTCTTTAATTCTGTTCTCAGTTATTTGCTCTGGGTTGAGGTCTGCAAAGATTTAGTTTTGTTTCTGTGTAGTCTAAAGAGGACGTGCTGTGCTTGCTTTGCCTGACCAGGACCACTTGCCATCTTTGTAGTACCAAAAGATGCAGCTGCCTCTAATGACCAGCAGTCCTGTGATCACAGATCTGCCTGGGCTGGGTAGTTGTCCTGAGGGAATTAGAAAGCTCCTCAGAAAGTTGGCAGGGAACACTCAAAAAACCAGTCATGGAATAATCTGATTTGTTCGGAAGGCACCATTATAAAATACAGAACAGAAACTTTTTCTTATTTCTTTGCTGATGTTTTTTAAAGTTTAACTATATTTGACACTATGTTAGAAGTTCTCTGAAAAGTGGAAAACTATAAAAGAACTGAAGTTTGTGGGAAGGTAGGGGAACTGATGACACACTGCCAGTTGGTTTTCAGTGACTTGAAGAATGGCAACTGTCAGTTTTTGTGTCAACAGCTGTGGGGAGACACATGAGGGAAGAAGCTGTCTCCAAGAGTAACTTGAAGGTGATGCATGTGGTAGGGAACATGCTGCTTGAAGTAGTTTGCAAAAAGGGATATAATAGGAATAAAAAATTATAAAAAACGGATATTCTCAACCATCTTTGTTTACCGTAATATAACTCTTCATGATACTAATTTCTGATCCAATAGGTTTTATCAGTGAGTGTTGCTTACACTCAGAGTGACCACAATGGATAATAAATGAGTGGAAAAGCTACTAAGAGTGTATTATTGTTATTCCTACTATAGCTAGGACTACTGTTATGTGCTTTTAGGACTTACAGGCATCCTTCCCAAATCACAATATAGCATTGCTTTGTAGTGTTTTTTCTTTCTGCAGTTTCATCCTGTTTTTCTCAGAGGAAATTTGAAGCCTTTTTTTAACTCTCTTTGTAAACTGCAAGTGTTTGCCAGTCAGTGCTATATTTATTGTAGGTTGGGAAATGTCAATGTTTTTGTTTTAGGTGTTGTTTTCTTTTGAATTCTTGCTCTCTAGGTCAGTTCATTAAGGTGTCTGGATCTTTGATATTCCACCAGGCCACTCCCCACCTCAACCCCACTCCCTCCTCTTGTGTGTTTTCTCATCAGTTCCATTTGAGGGAGAGAGTGCAGTTGATTTGCTCCATGGTGTAGTGTACAAGCAGATAAAGCTTGGAACTAATGCTATATTCCTTGCACTTTCCTAAAATTGTTCGACAGGAATTTCTTGTGTACAGGGAATGAAGTAACTAACATGACTTTAATGGTAAGGGATTAAACTGATGCTAAGGAATAGGTCACTGAAATTATGGTTTCCTTTCCAGCAGCTCCTCTATTATTAATAGGTTTTGTATATACATATAGCATAGGCTTACCTTATTTATTGTCTGCCTTCAGCATTTTTCCAGGTTTAGCGTACTTTTGCAGTTACAAGGGAGCTAGGGAAAATAATATAAATATTTTCAATCTAATTTCAATGTATTTCTCTGCCTTTTCTGAATATCTGCTCTGTATCTCTGGATGATGTTCTGATTATTTGTTTTATTTTTTCTCAATGTGTATAAAATGCTGTTTTGTCAGTTAAATATTATTTTATATCTTTCCAGTATTTCTGATGTTTTTCATGTTATTTTCATGTTGGATGTTGTATGATGCTTTTCATGTTGTTTTCACCTTGTTGTATGACATTTCTTCAGTTTGGCATCATCTCTAGATTTCAGTGTGCTGTTTGTAGGTTGTTTTTTGTTGTTCTGGTTTATTTTTTTTTCTCTAAGAATAAACATAAAAGCCATATTATGCCAAATCTACAAGAGACTTCTGTGATACAATAACAGTACTTCAGCTGCTAGCACATAAAACTGCCTAGTAGCTTCTCATCAATCTGTGTTTGGTTTTTCAAGCTGAACTGAACAGAACTCATAACTCAAGCCTACTTGGGTTATTTCTTTAAATTTTAGCAGAGTTGCTTATTTCCCTACAGAAATGATAACACTGGATTTTTCACTAATTTTATGAATGATCCAAAGTGTCATCAGGTTTTTTCACCTACATTATCTGTTTTACTCAGAAATTTCTTTTACTCTTTCTTTCTGTGGATTTATTGTTTCTTTTCCAAGAGTATATGTAATTGCAGTTTTTTATAGGATATGATTTACTGAATTAGCTTTTCCTAGTAGAGAAATCAAGACCTCTAAAGAGAAGAAGTTTCCTGGGTAGTATCCAAATTTTACTTGAACTTTTGTTATCTTCTGACACTATGAAATCCTGAGATGGGAAATGGAGATAATTGATCTTCACCTGTGGCAACAACCTCTAAACTTGAGAAAAGGGACAAACTGCATGCATGTTGAAGTTATTAATATATCATGGGATATTCTATGATATATTAAAATATCACAAGAAACTCAAATTGAAAGACTGTCAAAAATTTTATGTAAATATTGCCATGTAAATTTATAAGGCAATGAACAGGTCAGTGTTGCAAGTCGTGATGTTTTGAGGGGAATGAATGAGAAGACAGACCTGCTCTACAATGCCAAAAAATTTGTAAGCTGTTTTGCAAAATGTTATGTGCTTATAATCGCAATTCAGTTGACTTAGAAAAGATAAACAGGAGCAGAAAAATAAATACTTCAGGGCTCTTTTTACTGCTTGTCATGTCTCATTTTAAAATGATTGGAGAAGAGTTAGCTGACAGATTAACAGTTTCACAGACACCAAGGAGCTGAAGGACAGGTGTGACACAAGAACAGTGCTAATTTAGCAGACACATCAGAAAATTCTTGTGATAATTTCTGAAATGTTGGGGGCATTTATAAGGTCCCAAGTACAAACAAGTTTCTTAAACTGACAGGAGTGACTGTAACAAAAAAGGAAAGGCAAAATATGGTTATAAAAATCTGTTGTTACCGCTGGGTGAGAACACTAGAGAGCACAGGGCAGAGTACTTCTGAAGAGGGTCCTTAGCTTTCTGTAGCTCAGCAGGTGCTTCAAAAGAAATCCCTAACAAACAGCTGAAAATAGACATAAGTTTCAGCTGCAAAGAGACAAGGCAGTTTAATTTTTTCTTTAATTTTATCTTTCGGGGGGTTTTCCCAGTGTTTCATATGCCCAATATTTTGATTTTTCATTTCAAAATATTTTGTTTCAAATTTGAGCTAAATTTTCTGGGGAAAGATTTTACACAATTCAGCAGCCATTTGAAATATTCTGCCGCTGGTATTTTTCAGCCATTCCAGTTTTTCAGAGTGTGGGGAGGAGCTAGCAGCTGCCAGCTGTCAACAGATATGGTAACTGAGCTGTTGTTTACCTGTTTTCCTTAATGGAAGACACATAAATTGCACTTTCTCTGGTTCCTGCTTTCTTCAATACTATATAGGTAATTTTACTGGAAAAACACAAAAATGTATAATTCACTTGATAGTTATTTGTGAGAGGTTTGTTTTTTTCCATTAGAAAAACAGCAGTTGTTTTTTATAGCTTTATCCCTGTCATTGCTAGCATACTAGAGCCCTGTGGATAATGACATGTGTCTGCCAACAATCTGTTTCAGTGCATTTGTGAAAAAAAAATGAGATTCTCTTCATTGTCCCTTTAAACTGTACCTTGAATTTTCATGACAAAAAATCAAAAGCAGGCCACTGTCATGTGGCACTATGCTATTTGCTCCTCAATATCTAGTTTTTCTCCATCATATATCAATTATGAATCATGACCCACAAAAGCTGAGCGGTGGTTGTGTTTGTGAGTGCCTACTGGAGGCAAACACAGTAGTATGGCAGACAGAGGCAGCACTTTTATATAGGTCGTATTACACTTCTTAATTCATGTCCATTTACTGTTAAGACCTTAGGCATAGTCAAGCAGTCAGGATAGTTTGTCTGCTGCCTTATTAGTGTGAGATTATTTCCCCCTTTAGCATTAATTAAATGAGATGCATTGATTTGTGCTGACTCTACAAAGCACTCTGTGGCTACAAGGCTTATGTGCAGGATTAGAGTGGAATATCTGTGTATCAGTGAATACTTTTACAACAGCTGTTAGAAGTATCAATGTGAATCAAGGAATTTTGTATTTAGTTGCTTATGTGTGTGGTAGTAAAATCTTGGATGATATAACAGAATCTAGAGGGTCCAAGATGTCCGTTAGAACTTGCGCGATCCACTTTTATTAGGATTTTTCACATATGTTTTTTTCACTTTCAATATTCTAACCTGAAGTAATGAAAATTTATCCAGAAAAAAATATCAGTGTTAAAACTTAATTGAGAGTTTCTGTTGAATGTTTATTCAAGAGTAAATTTATTTCCCATAAATAAATTTCCCTCTAATCTAGTATGGTAGTAAGCTTAGGTTCTGAAATTGTTATTAGGATGCTTTGATGTTTCATAGCTTATATATTTTCTAAGATTTTCTTTTTACATATATTATCTATATGTTAGGAATATGCTACTTACTGCCCTGCACCACAAATCCTTCCTTATGCCTCTGTGTTGTGGTGCCACCACATGTGCCTTTTCAACAGGACATCAGTCTTGAAGCAGTCAACCATCAACCGAAAGACCTGTAGTTAGTTCACCAGAGACAGAACTACTGATGCAGAAGGTAGTTTAGCATGAATAATTGCTCTCAGGTTTTGAGGCTTCAAGGGGTAATTCTGAAAAAAAAAAAAAAAAAAAAAAAAGAAAAGAAAAAAAGAAAAGAAAAAAGTCTTATGGTGTTCAGACTGCCTTTCTATGGCTCAACATAAATACGAATAGTCTTGAGAAATACTTCTGTTACAAATGAAATGCAACTACTTGTATATTTCTTTATCCTGAAAAATGTTATCCATGAAATTTGTATTTCCTTGAAAAAAACAAAAAATCTCTGTTAAGAACATAAACCATTTAGATATTGCAGGTTTTTCTTGGAAACTTAGCATGACATTTAGCCATGAAAGCAAGAGCATAACTCTGTCAGTCCTAGGGACAAAAGACTTCATGTAAACACTTTGTAAGATGTTTATGTTTGTACCTTTCGCACCCTTCAACTCAAGTAGTCTGTTCTTACACTCTGCAGGTGCAGTTTGTGGGGAAAAATCTTGTATCCACCTACTTAACCTGCTTTGTCCTTAGAAAAAGCTTGAAGTCCATTAGAGTCCTCCGTTATAAGTTATCCATCACATCAGTTAATGGCTTTGTTCTTAGAGCCCAGATTTTATAGCCAATTAGCAATGGGACAGTAAACTTTTCCCTTTTACTAATGAGTTCTGTTCATATTCCTAGTGATCCAAAGCCATTTGTTAAATTGTGGTTCAGTAATCTTTAATGATAGAATAGCCACGTTCCCACTCATAGTAGACAACTGTCCATTTCACGTCCTTGTGACATTCAGCTGATAGAAGCTGAAATAATGGTGAAACTGCTGCCCTGGGAAAACACATAGGCACTTAGAGATAGGCATCTCTTTCCAATACCTCTCTGGACCATGGAGGGCCTGCGCTCTGTACCACAGTACTCCAAGGCCTCATCACAGAAGGAAATGATTCAGGAAGCATGCAGGCAAAAAGTGAACTGCTGATGTTCAGAGAACATATCTTCAGCATTTACAGTGTTGGTATTCTATTTCATTATCCTTCCCTGACCTTCACACTTTTTTCCTCAGCTCTTCTTCATAGCCATTTCACTGCTCTTGTTCTTTCCTTCTCTCTGCATCTGTTGTATTTCTACCTTGGCAATCTCTTGTTTGTTCTTTAAACCTCAAAGCTCTGCTATGACTTTTGGTGCAGTTAAATTAACCAACCTGTCTATGTGATATCATCATGGCTAGCCTTCGGGAACGAAGATTTGGCAAGGGCTCTACCCATGTGGGTGTGCCCTTCCAGCCTGCGCAGTGGATTTTTTAGGTGAGGCACAGCGTGCACAGAACTGGCCCCACCCTTTAACTTCTAAGGTTCATCTGCCACAGCCAAGCAAGCTTGGATGGTGACAGTGAAGTCCTCAGAACTAGAACCTACAGCCCCCGATAATCCCAGGAGGTCTCCCCTCCAGGTACTAACTGGGCCTGACCCTGCTTAGCTTCCCGGACCTGACAGGATTGGGCATCAGGGTGGCATGGCCATAGTTCTACGTGATATAAGTGGGTGTTATTCCACCATACAGACACTCAACCACACATTAAAGGCCTGTTTCTTTAACAAGGTTTTACACTGTCTAACACAAGTGGCATCCTTTCAAGGATGATTTCATCAGAATGAAAGCAATACTGAAAGTTAAAAAATGGCTCATTCATGTCCTTTTCATTTCAGAAACTATGTATCTGCATCACCAGTCCTATTTCCATGTAATATTTCTGGTTTCTGTTTTTCTATGCTTTTTAACATACTTTTTTCTATATAACAACATGCTGTCTTCTCACTTCCTAAAATTTTTTACAGTGTGAACAAAGTTTACAAATACAAACACCTGAAATTTAACAAAAACAAACAAAAAGAGTATAAACTTTTCAAAATTCCTAAACCTCTGCTTTCTTGGATTTGAGGGAGGGTTGCTATGAATTTATAGAGCTTATCATCCTTAATCACTCTGATGTGATATACTGACATCATACATGCACAAATGCATCTGAGGTGATGACATGCTCCAGGGAAGCTTTTTCTGAAAATTACTATTTGATAGGTAGTAAATGGCGTGGAACAAGTCATTTGCAACAAGTAATTTGTTTTTTTAACTCACTCTTCTTTCTTGACTAAAGTACTATCTGTAAGCAATTTGAAAGTCTGCTTCTACCTCAGTTCTAGGGGAGTCCAGTGGCATAGCTAAATGCTAAATAGTCTGTTGATCAAAATAGTCAGGCCCCTGAGAGGAAAAGATGCCAAGGGATGAATATGCCAAAACATTTTTGATGTCAAATGTAACAGGGTAATTTTCATTCTGCATACTAATTACATATGGAATGCAAATCAGAGACCACAGTGGGTTTTTTTCCTTTTGTCTTCTATTTTGATTTGTGAGAGCGTTCTTCATTACATTTCACTCTCTGGTCAGGGGATACCAGAGTAAGCTCCTCTGAGCTTTTTGTTCTGCTTGTTTTTCACCAAGATACTACTTTTCGCAGAGTGTTTATTTCTTTTCTCCTCCTTCTTAATCTTCTGTCTCTCTGCAGTGTGTCTTTATAATTCTCTTGACTCTGTGTTCTGGCTTTTCCTACCCTTTTCTCTATTCCCCATTACTCTCTCTTTTGATTTCTGACTCTTTGACATAAAAAGTACCTTCATAGAATCAAAGAACATCCTGAGTTGGAAGGGACCCACAAGGATCATAGAATCGATTGGTTTGGAAAAGACCTCTGAGATCATCAAGTCCAACCCTTGGTCCAACTCCAGTCCATTTACTAGATCATGGCACTCAGTGCCATGTCCAATCTCAGTTTAAAAACCTCCAGGGACTTTTGGGCAGGCCATTCAGGGAGATCATCAAAATCCAACTCCTGGCTCTGCGGAGGACACCCTGAGAATCACACCCTGTGCTTGAAAGCATTGTCACAGCTCTGTCAGGCTTCGTGCTCTGTCCACTTCACTGTTCCAGTGCCTACCCTCTGGATAAAGAACTTTTTCCTAATATCACACCTAAACCTCAGGTCCTTAATTTATTTATTTTATTTTCCTTCTTTTTGGAGAAGCTGTGAAGCTCCTTTCTGAATACCTTTATTCTGTTCATGTCTTTACCTTTTTCTTGTATCCACTCTTCTTAGAATACCAGTGATTAAGAGTTTTTTATGCTTGTCGTGTATCTTACACAAAAGTAGGTGTTTTTCTCACTGCTCTCCAAAACTGTTCCATGTTTTCAGAAGCTCCAAGCCTTCCTACCTTGTTAGGGCTGCTTTTTATGCTTTCAGTGATTAAGTCCATTCTTGTTCTCTTCTCTTCTTCTTTTTCAACTGTTTATATGTGGAGTTTGGATCTTGATACTTTTCTAAGGGCATAGGAAAGAGAGAAAGGGGAGCATTATAGGCCAGATATCCTAGAGATGGCGTAGAAAAGAGGTGTATGGTGAGTGGAAGCTATTTCATGAAGCTTGTAGGATTAAGGACCCAGTATAAGTTTGCAGTTCATTTTTTTCAGTATTTTTTCATTATAAAATGTGTGGAAAGTATCAATCGGATCCCTGTATCCTCTACAAAATGCATTAACATATAAGCATAACTCTTACTAAGACTATACTTGTACAATGATGCTGTTCTGGCTTTTTTGCCTTTTATGGTAGGACAGTTGTAGTGTCTGACTTCAGTGTAGATAGTTCATAGATCACATGAATAAAGGTTGCTGTAGTGATATGGTTTCATCTGATATTTTATGGAGTCACTTGAAACATAGATCAGTGTAATTAAAATGTTACCTGGAACTTGCATATAGTATAATGTATTTGATACAACTTATGTCTGCAAGATTCTAATGTTAAACTTTTTGCCTAACATTCTTGTTATCTAAAAAACCCCAAACAAACAAACAAACAAACAAAAAAAAAAACCAAAAAAAAGGAAAACCAACCAAAAAAAACCAACAAAACTTTATCATCCTTGTTTGGATGAACTGAAGAGGAATAAAGAAAAATAGTTTCAAATTTGTCAATCATTTTAGTTTAGTATGTTCCACACAGGCTTCTTTTGGTAGGCTATGAAGTGTTATCCAAGTCCCAAAAATATTGTGGTATCAGGAGAAGATCTTGGCAAAGATTGGGAAGATCCCTTTGAGAGTTATTAAGACAAACTCAGAGGTTTATGGAAGTCCTTAAAGTCTTCCTGAATCAGCCTGTACTGGTTAAAATTACCTATTTAGGGATCTAAAATATATTTAAAACAACTTGAATTTGATTCTTTCAGACCTTAATTACCAGAGGCAGAAATTTAACAAATGGTAAATGGCATAATTGTTACAGTAGAAGGGCTTCTCCAGACAAAAAAGCAGTTAGAAATTATGTTGAAAGTAAAGGCAGCATTTCAGAATCTCAAGAAAATTCATAGAGCAGTAAGATCTTCACTTAATTGTATGAGACAATAAATATCACTAAACTCTTATTGCTTGGAGACAGTTGTTTCTTTTAACTTGCTTTGATTTTGTCTGTTTTCATTCAGTAGCTTCTTGATTGTATGAGTATATGGTTTTGTATAGCACCTAAGAGAGCTTGCTAAAGGCTCATTTCTGGTGAAGATACTGAGTTTGCTATTTGTGCAATCAAAGTTCAATGTACCATGCAGCTTTGAGGTAGGGTGCATTGGATTTCTAAGACTCAGAGATGTCAGGTAAGGGGAAATGTAATCAATTTTGGCTTTACTACTGCAGGGCAATCTATATCACCACCTCTGATATTCAGTGATATGATCTTCAAAAATGTATTTTAACACAGTGTCCCTTTCATATATCATCACTCAGCTGATCAATCAAATGGCAAGAGATATTTAATAAATCTGCTTGCAATTCAAGCTAATAACATTCTGGACATTTTAAGGAGATACATTTGGTGGGCAGTAGTTTTACAGTGCTCAAATCCAGGATGTACTCTGTATATTTAACTATTTAACACTTCCAAACAGAGGAAAGCCATACAGGATAAAATCATCACCTGAATTTGACCATAAAATGCTCTGAATGCTACCATGTATTTTAAAAAACCCTTCTCTTCTTTATATCTAAAACAAATCAATGGAAACAACTAGAAATAGAAATATATTTTAAGTGTTTTGATTCTCTACACACCTTGAGCTTGGTTACTACAGATTGCTTTTAGAAGAGACAGAATAGCTTTACTTCCAAGTACAGGTTAAAAACGCAAAGATGCTAATATCAGCTCTGATGAAAAGGTAGTGATCATTTCCAAACTAAAAAAACTGCGTATGTCTCAGAAACATGGGAAACCATGTCTAGCAAACTGTGCCAATCTTTTCAGAATGATCTTACCCAAGTATGAGTTAAATTTGCAACTGTTTCTATCAAATATTTTAATACCTTTTAAATGCACAGAGGTTGTTTTAAATCTTTAAAGCAAACATTTGCCAATAGTAGATACCTAGCATATCTGACACACAAAAGGGGAGGTGAGAGTTTATATATGTTCAGGATATAGTTGTAAAAAGGCAATAAAGGCCAGGTTTTTACTTGAGGTTTTATAGTTTCTCTCTTGAATATTGGAATAAATTACACATATTTTAGAGCTATGCCATATGTTGCTTTTGAAGGAAAGACATTTTCACTTATTCAGTGAATTGAGGCCTCATATTACTCCCTGCAGACCATGTCATACCCCCTTCCAGCCTCTCAGGACTGATGACTTATCCAAACCAAACATCTGCTTTTCTATTCAGTACAATTATTCAGTGTGCTACTGGAGGCAGATGGTTGTTAATCGGGAGATCATTAATGTGGCAGGCTACTCTCTCTTTCTAGCCTTAGAAAGGTCACAAGGTGTTAAGTTCCCTTGCTCCAGACTAGTGAGATTCTTATCTTCTCAGCTGGATTTTTGATGTATAACTCAATTGAATTGCTTGATACAGTTCTGGAGTAGCCTTTAATTAAACCTTTTTTCCTTTAAAAAATACATATTGTTTATACAAAGTAAGAATGATGCAGCCAAGAGGTGGTTAGTGTCAATTACACTGTAGCTGTCAGAAAGTTTGAATGCTGAAAGCTGGTGAGTGTGAATCCTAATCAGACAGTGGTAAAGATGCTCAGCTGCTACTCTAACACAGTCTCCAGCTATACGTGTCAATTTTCTGCAGAATTTAATTTAGCCCTAATGATGAAGAAATCTCTCTATTCACACAGTCCTGTCAAGTCAAACTTTGGACAATCTAAATGAAGTAGACGAGGGCTTCAGGGAGCACTGGCAAAGTGACATGCTGAAGATATTTCACTTTCTTTTCCATTCATGCAGGGTACATTGAGGAAGCCTGTATTATTCCATGTCCCTCAGACTGCAAACTCAGTGAGTGGTCCAACTGGTCTCGCTGTAGTAAATCCTGTGGGAGTGGGGTAAAGGTTCGGTCTAAATGGCTCCGTGAAAAACCTTACAATGGCGGAAGACCCTGTCCAAAGCTAGATCATGTCAATCAGGTAATTTGATTTATATTTGCATTATTGACATAGCTTTTTCCATACCTCAGATAATTATTTTATCTGTATTGTTTGTTGATGTAGGAAACTTATACAACATAAGAGGCAGATGGAAGTAGAAGCAGGAGTATGTGTTGCCTTAGAATTCCTCAGTCAGCAAAGGATCTGCCTTCATTACTTTCTCATCTGCAAGAATCTAGTACATTATTTGCAGATTAATTTAGCACGTGAATTGCAAATTGGAGATAAAATGTTCTTACATTCAGATTGTGAAAGCTACGTTTCTGAAGATCTCTTACCTGAAGGCAGCTTCCAAGAAAGTTGAAGAGGAACTTTCTAAAACATTGTGTAGTGACAGGGCAAGGGAGAATGCCTTCAAATTGAAAGAGAGGTTTAGAGTAGATATTAGAAAGAAATTCTTTACTGTGAAGGGGGTAGGCACTGGAACAGTTTGCCTAGAGAAGTTCTGAATACCTGCAAGTGTTCATCCAGGTTGGATGGTGCTCTGAGAAACCTGGTCTAGTGGAAGATGTCTCTGCCATGGCAGGAGGGCTGGAACCAGATGATCTTTAAGGTTCTTTCCAACCCAAGCCATTCTATGATTCTATGACAATGGGTAAAATGTCTCATTACAGTTGCTTAAACTGGCTAGATTCTTAGTAGCCCTCTCTGACCATCTTAGATCATAAAGAAAATTAAAACTCTTGAACACTCACACGGTGTCATCCCAGTGTCTCTTCATGGGTTTTAGTCAAGCTGGAGCTTGACCTTCTGGGTACACTTGCCCTGGCTCTGCAGTTGCAGCAATGAACGGCACTTCTGAAGTCTGTCTCCTAGTTGTCCCACTAACTGCACTCTACTGGTGTTACAGTATGGAGCAGGCTGGCCATACAATCTGGATCATCTTCAAGTGAAACTAAGTCAGAAAATGTGACCCAAGACCACACTAGGAGTGCTTGGATGACTAATAAGCATTTAGTCTTTGCAACCAGGATTAACACTAGTCCAAGTCAAACCCCTGAAGCTTCTTTACTTGGAGAGTTTTAGAAAGGAAAAACATTTCTTGTCAATTAACTTAGGCACTTCAAAGTTGATTTATACCATATTACTGTTGAATTTAATTTAGTCTGCAGAGGCATGTTAAACAGCCACATGGTCTTTTATGTAAATATTCAAAGATTTTTTTGTAAAGTGCTGTCAATTTGCATTTGAATGAAAATGCATGTACTTAATATTATCCTATTGACATTTTGCTGGCATAGAATGAAATGGCTTGTTGATCTAATTTTCTACTTTAGGGAATGTAATTAGTTCTAATTTAGAAAACAATAATTGTTAAACTACAGCTAATGAACTAAGTTTGTGATTTACTTTAACAAAATACAAAGTAGAATAAGGGTTGCTGGATTTGGGTCAGCATGTAAATATGCTTTAAATTAGGAGGAATGCGATTCAACAGGAGCAAATTATAGTCCATATAGAAGTCTTTTTCCTTCTTTAATATTAATGTAGTACATAATAGGCTTGTGTTTTTCTGCATCAAAGGTGATTTTACTGGAGGCCTGTTCACCACTTGTATGTAACACTATTGCCCTCTGCCGGCACTTTGACTCCAATTTGATTTGTGGCAATGGTACTTGGTACTTGCCAAATAGTAATAGAAGATTCAAAATATAAACATGGTAAAAATAAAATTAAAATATAGTACTTTCATGAGAAGGAAGCTCTACAGATAACAGGAATTTTGAAGAATAGAGGCTGTATCTTTCAATTTTAAATATATTCACTGTCAATTCAGAAACATGCAGGGAAATACACACGCATTCTAATTTTGAGTTAGTTAATCTAAATGTGATCCACCACTCATTCAGATAGCAAAGTGCTGACTCTTCAGGATATTTATTTCAATTACTCAATGTAATTTGCTTTTTTTACATATTTATTACTTATATATGTAATATGCTTATTTGTATATATACAAAGCATAACATTTAGTTTCGATCTTTGGTGCCCACAAGTATGTGCATTATGATTTAAAGGGGGGGGGCTATTCTGTAAGGTAAGAATTTTGAGCCTGAGGAAAGACTGCAACATGCTGTCTAGCTCATGGAACAGGAGATGAGAGGGAGGATGCTGGCAGTCTGCTAGCATACACTTAAAAGGCTGTTGCAAAGAAGGAGGAAATAATCCATTTTCCATGGCAATAATCCATTTTCTGTGGCCATCATGGATACGATAAAAAGAAGTGGGCTTAGACTGCTGCAAACAGATTTGGGTTAAGTCTTGGGAAAACGTTCTAATAGCAAGGGTAGGGAAACATTGATATAAAATGCTTAAAACCTTGTTAAGAAGTTGTTCAGTGTCTCGCAGGTCTGACATGTGTGCCTTTATTTTGGAGGAGGACTGCACACAGTGAACATATAGATGTCTCACTGAGTGTCTTTTCTTCTGCACCATGCCTGCCAGGGTTGGTCCCAAACCACACTCCAGCTAAATGAAGCTTGCTCAGTACTCACTTCACTAGGCTGAAAGGCTTCATAATTACAGTAATAATAGAGTCAGGTTTCTTATAAAATCATGTCAATGCCTTTCAGAGGATTTCAAATGAAGAGACTAATCTGAGACTGTTAGACAAATCAAGGACATGCCTCTCTTCTTTGGCTCTAGGCGTTATATGCCCCTTATCAGGAGCAGGTAGGTATACAAACCTTAAACCAGCCAGCTGCTGTGGCCTGCAGTCATAGCTACAAAAATACCAGAGGATCAGAGAACACCACTAACATGTGCAATGAAATATAAAGTTCTCCTTTGCATGTCTGGCAAGATACCCAGATTTTAGATTACTGGGAAGGCTGTTGAATATGCAGGGTTTATGTATTTCTTCTTACGTTAATCAGGGTCAGACATATAGACAGTTCCCTGAATTAAGGCTTCTCCACTCTTATTTTGGAAATTCTGAAGAAGAGTTCTAAAGAAAAAATTGTCCATACATCATACATCTTTATGCCTGAATTAATGCTTATGTAGTTCAAAGAAGGCCCAAATATGCTGACTATGCTGGTGGTCTTGTGCACGGGTTGATCAGCAGCATAGTGATATATCAGACTCTGCACGTTCAGTGTTCAAGGCATTATATTTTTGTGATTGGTTGTATTGTTTTGCAGGTTAGCTATCAAGCCATCAGCCCTTTTTTTCCTACGTGAGAAGTGTTGCTGAAAAGGACTTGCTTAAGACAATGTCTTAGATGGTCTGTCAGTATTAGTTATGCTGACTTGATACCTAGAATGATATGTAAAGTTAGCTAGTATAAGCATACCCAGACAATGGACTTTAAGTAAACTATGCATAATTAAGATACTCAATGAAAGACCTTGGAACTTTGGAAGGATGGGAACTGCCAGTTCTGTTATTCCTTTGAATCTTTCACTTAATGCTGTCAGTACAATTTTAATTAATAGAGAAGTCCAGTATCCTCCAAAAACACAGAGGATTTTGTCTCATCTTGGGGAAACTGGATTTCCTACTGTGTGAAGTTTTGATGCTCATTATAGGCAAAGAGGGAAAGCAGTTCTATCAGGAGTTCAGGACTGACAAAGAGATTGGGTAATTTACAGTTTCATCCATCCAGTTGTGGTTTATAAATGTTTATTTTCTTCCAAGGGCAAACTTCTCACAAAATGTCTCGTGACAGCAAGGGAGATCAAGAGAAAAAAATTGGATGCCTTTTACTTTGCAGAAGTAAAAGAATATTGTTTGTAATAAAAGTTAAATCAATGCAAATTAAATACCTGTGCTTCACTCTAATAATTCTACATTTTTCTCTTTGTTTTTGCTTGTTTGTTTGTTTGTGTTTTTTCTTTTGCGTTCATGAAAATACTTTCTTCAGGCTCAGGTAAGTGTTTCTAAAATAGAGATATAACCTTAACATGTGTTTCCTGATTGTGTTCAATGTTTATGTTGTCTGTACTCTTTTTTGTAATGTATGCTTGAGACAGTATACGAAACATTGTATAAATTACTATATGAGATGCTATTTCAAATTTTTGGTTCTAATCCAAACACAATACTAATGCTGGTAGACAAATATATTAGAGTGATTTTGAGCATACATAATGAATAAATAAA
Source organism: Hafferia zeledoni (assembly GCA_035583235.1). Taxonomy (NCBI): domain Eukaryota; kingdom Metazoa; phylum Chordata; class Aves; order Passeriformes; family Thamnophilidae; genus Hafferia; species Hafferia zeledoni. The sequence continues at coordinate 26,251,668 of JAWWEV010000083.1, read as the reverse complement.
ATGAATCAATATATATTGGTATAATTTCCCTTGAGGTCACTTCTCTTTAGAAATACAAATCCTCCACAACTAATAACAGTAGAATGGAATAGTGGAGGGGACATGTGAAGAGTAGAGGTAAACTGTTTGCAGAGTTTTGGCAGCATTTTTCTGAAAGGTATACTCATGAGCTAGCCTAGTTACAGATTGTACATCAGTTGCATTCATGGTTTTGGTAAAAATGGCACAGAATGGGTTTAGTGTCAGCGAAAACCAGGAAATCCATCGTTAGATAGCTTCTGTCTTTTTGTTATTTAGTAATTTTCTATCCACTATTTAATTTGTATTATTACTATGGCCTTTAAATCAGCAGGTTTATATTTGTTATTCTTACCAAAAAGAGAATAATCTTATTTTGTATAATCACTGTTGCATGTTTATCTTACTTCTGTGCAACAAAACTGACACTGGATGTGGATTCCAGGTGTATGAGGTAGTCCCCTGCCACAGTGACTGCAGCCAGTACATATGGGTTACTGAGCCCTGGAGCGTCTGCAAAGTGACCAATGTGGACTTAAAAGAGAATTGTGGAGAAGGTGTTCAAACGAGGAAAGTCAGGTAAAACAGTATTGCTTCTCCTTCACTTTAGAGAACCTTCACTTTCAGTTATGGCCGTATTTAATGTGATGTAATTCCATGTATAGTCCAACCATAATGTACTGGACCCAGAATAACATCATTGAGGGCAATATGACTCTGCCTACTGGTTATGAATATAGATCTTGATTCCTACTTTAATCTATTGGTAATTAAAAAGGATCTGTGGAAATTAGGAATTAGTTAAAAATTAATTAAGAATATAATTTTAAAAAAACTTTTAATAAATCTTAATTCAAAATTATCAGTTGAATTATACACAAAATGTGTCTAAACTGTAGATGACTTGCATTATTCTGGCTTAGAGGTAAGCTAATGTTGAGCAAATCACTTGCCCAGCAGCTCTCAGCAAATCACTGACTGGGACTGTCTATATTATGTGCTATTCAGCTTTTCTTGGATATTAATAGATCAATACTCAGTTCTGTTATGTGCTGACAAAATATTAAAATGTTTCAGAATACTATAGAACACAGTTACTGTACAAAATACATGGCAAATGCAGTTTATGTGCAGTACCTTTTTTCCAGGTGCATGCTAAACACTGTGGATGGTCCTTCTGACAATGTAGAGGACTATCTGTGTGATCCTGAAGAGATGCCACTTGGTGCTAGAAAATGCACATTGCCATGTCCTGAGGACTGTGTTATATCTGAGTGGGGATCATGGTCTCAGTGTTCTTTGGTAAGAAGCATACTGAAGTGTCATGTTTACAGTTTTAGGGGGATACTTCAAAAATTTCTGCATGATTTATTGTGCAAAGATACTGAAATAGGCAGTGATTACACCTGTAAATATCTATATATAAGGTCATCTTTAGGGTTGTTGATTGTTGGCTGCAAATAAAGTGTGCCAGTATTTTCCATTAAGCCGCATTGCTCTGAAACACTGACTATAATGTCCCCAATGGTCAGCCATCAGTGTGGGGTCCCTTCTGTATGGTGGAATAGCTTTGGCAGGGGCTTGTGAGTCTGCCTTTGAGCCTAGCTCTGAATCTCCCTATAGCGGCACAGTCACTGTACTAAAAATGTCACTACCTGGTAATGAGTGAGGTTTATAGTTGAAGACTGAGCATAGAAAGGTAATTCTGGGTCTCCACTTCCTGACAGCAATTTCAAAAAGAAATGTAAAAAAAAAACCCAAAACAAAAACAAAAGTGTTTCAGGGCCTCTGAGTATTGAAGCTCATTGGATTAGAGCCTTAGGAAATCGAACCTCTCAATATGCACTTTATGAGTGAAATAGTTCCAAAACACTAGTACTGAAATATGCACTAGTTAGGAAAATAGAGAGGTGTTACCAAGTTAAAGGATATTTCACCTTCGGTGGTACCAAAGTGCAAGAGAGACTAAATTCTCTCTGAAATAACAAGGAAAGGGTTTCTCTTACACAGAAGCATGAACCTGTTATGTGAGGCTTGTGCTTTGTGAAGGGCTTACTTGAAAGGTTTTTATAATGGCTGCATTAAAAGGTATCAAAGTGCCAAAATATCAAAGCTGTTTCCAATCTCCCTTTTAAGCCATGCAATGGAAGTAGTGTCCGTGAAAGGTCAGCTGAATCCCTGAGACAGCCAGATGATGGAAAGCCTTGTCCTGCTGCCACCGAGACAGAAGCCTGCACTTTGAACAAGAACTGCTACCACTATGACTACAATGTGACAGGTATTTGTAAGGTTATGCTCTAGTGACAGCCTAGGACTACAGCTTACTTCCATTCACCTTATAGGGTGGATTTTTCAGCTTTCTCTTGCTATACAGAGGGAGATGTGGAACTTGTACTGAAAACTGATTCAGGCTATTTGATTCAGATAAAATATTAAATGGAGGGTTTGCAACTAAGGTGAACTGGGCATGCTGTAATTCCAGGAAATTTATTTCTCCTATCATTTTTGGATTTACTCAAAATCCATGCAGATAAAACCAAATACGAACTTTTCAGGAAAGTACCATGGCACTGACTATTGGCAGTAAAAGTCGCTATTTCCAAAATGGTATAGCAGCTGCATTCCACGGGTCTTTGCATGTGAAAAAAGTTAGTTGTGAGGATTATTTTAGGCCATCAGAATTAGAATTAGGTGGGAGACTGGCTCATTAAGAATTCTATCTGAAAGTCTGCTATGCTAATGAATTTATCTTTTCCAGACTGGAGCACATGTCAGCTCAGCGAGAAGGCTGTCTGTGGTAATGGTATCAAAACACGGATGCTTGATTGTGTTCGCAGTGATGGCAAATCGGTTGACCTGAAGTACTGTGAAGAGGTGAGTGGGTACCTGTGAGTAAGCTCCCCTCTGATGGTGCTAATTAATACTGAGCCAACTGAGCTGTGCAGCATCTTCCCCAGATGTTTTGCAACACTATTCATGAATTGTTAAGTATCTCTGAAATTAACTGAGCCATCAACAATGATTTTTATACCATTTCCTTTGGTTACTTTTAAGTGTCTCCATGAACATATGCTGATTATTATGTTCTGAAGGGAATTACTTAGAAGAAATAATTAATAAAATAGAATAAATGTAATAAATCTTAATCAGAATATGAATAGTAATTCTAATTTGATACAATTTCTTCATGGAGCCCTGGACACCTGCCAGTATCAATCATTTACTCCATGTGTTGGAAAATGTTTCTCATGTGCCATTCTGCAGCTGGGCTGAATACTAACTTCTTGTATCCAGCTGTGCGATGCAAAAGATACCCAAGACAGTGTGAAAAAATGTGCTACATGAATGTAATATTAAGTAGGAGTATATATGGAGAGCTTACTAGCAGACAGGAACCCTTAAATTTTGAAAGAGCCATTTTGCATATATTCAAACTAACTTCAAATTCAATATTATTGGTTTTCTGACATTTTGTGTGTTGGTCTTTATGTTTTCAATTGCATGGAGATAGTGGTATGAAGGGAAACAGGAGACAAAACAAATACTACGTTAAGTGCAATCCTACATGCATTTCTGATGAAAACTAACTGCACTGTTTCATCTGCCACTCCCTCACCACCATGACATCAGAAACAAGATCATTTGCAATGGGGGGACAAAGGTGGAGTGGGCTCCACAGCAGCTTTAGCACCAACAATTTTTCTGTGGGATCCTCCTGGCGAGTAGCCACTCTTTAGGATGTGCCCATAGAGAAAGAGTCTTATCAGAAGTGGAAGGAGTCAGGGAACTCATCATTTACTTTGGACTATAGTTTTGTAATGTTGTTTCTGACCTATTTAAGTTTCTCCAATCCCCTCTGGCATCCTGGATTCCTGAATCTTTAAGTTCTTAGCGAAGGCGGGAGGTTTTAGCTGAGACTGACACCCTACTTCTTCCCATTTCCCCCTTCACACATACCTATTGGGTTTATAATTAAATCTAATAATTTCATAGAATCATTTAGAGCAAATGTGTACATTTTACACTGAAATCTCATTTCAGAAAACCCCAGGAGCTTTCCTGTCTTTAAGAAATGAAAGTTTATTACTCAGAGAAATTCTTACTTGCCCTTTTAATTTGTTAGACCATACAGGGATACATCTGCTTGCAGAAAGCTCTGATCCATTCCCCAGTCATACCTTTAAGACTATTTGTTGAATTATGGATGAGTAAGCAGTGGTACAACAAGGTCAAAGGCTGATCCAATAACTGAAGAGTAAAACCTGTTAAACTGATTATAAAGAAAGCCAAGCTGTTCAGATCTTGACAGACCCCTCTAAAGATGGGAAAGCCAACTCTGTGACCTTCCAGGTCATGAGTGGAGTGTGTTCAAAAAGTTTTCAAGGTGTCAATACATACTATGCACTTCTTGCTAATCATCCTTCAGAGTAGGGTTTCTGCTGTGTTTTTGCACGCTAAGAGCAGTGCAGAAAGACTAAGTGAAGTTCAAAATAAGGTGCATGTGGTTGGAAAGGTCGATGAAAAGGAGAAATACAAAGTTTGTAATGACCTAGCTGATGGAATTTCCCCAGGGCTATCATAAAATGTTATACTAGATGTCTGAATAAAACAAAAGGTTTGTTTAATTTATTTGTACAAACATTTACCAAATTATGTTTTTTTATTACTATATGCAAAGAAGAGAGATCAGAGTAGATATACCTACTCTGATCCCTAAGAAATTAGGACACATGATTGCAATATCTGATAAAAACCATATATAAAAATAACCTACTTGCTGACTTTTATCTATCACCATCTCCAGATATGAGCATCAGTGTAGTACAATACTAACATTCCTTCTGAGCCCCTGTGTTCTGGTTTCCTTATGTGTCCATATGATCTTGTTTTAGTCAATCAGCTAAAGAACGTAGCCAGTCATCCTGATTACTGCCAAGATAAATCAATTTCTAGAGCTTATTTCCAAGTCCTAGTTACGTTAACGTAGTTCTCTTCAAACTCCCAAGGCAGAGAAATACTGGATTACTTGGTATCTAACTCTACAAAATAAGCACATTGAACAAACTTGGCTTTTCTTTGAGTATTTGAAAATCAAATCACCAAAAGCAAACTGGTCCTCGCCATATTCTTGTTATAGACTTATTTTCATTCATTTATCTTCAATTAAAGATGAGAAAAGCCCAGAAACCAGCAGTTTTGTTTCCATTTAAAAGCAAACTTTTCAGTTTCATTGGTAAATAGTGTGATTGTTAGAGTACATGATTAACCTCCAGCAGCAGGGGTTAATCTGTGGTGTCAAACATTCTTATAAACAAATACATATACTTTTTGTGGGTCACACGGTTTAAAGAGTATGCTGGCCTAGTGGCCTGCTGCCCCTGGCATGTGTGATCTGGAGTACAGGGCACTCAGGGTTAGCTTTCAGTACTTGCCATTGTCAAGTCAGAAACCACAGCTCATCTAGAGCAGAGGCTTTTATATAACAGAGCTGCTGGACACTTTTAAAAAATGTTTTCTAAGCTCTTCAGGGTGGATTGTTGTTCATCAACTGAAGGAAGGAGGGGAATGAGAAAAGAATACATGATTACTATCAAGTTGTAGCCTGTCAGTTGTTCCCCAGATCTATTTAAGCAGAACTTCAGTACCTAAGACACACAAATAGAAGGTCACTGTGGGTAATCTGGTCTTCAGCTTTCTCCTCTTCATTGCTATTATCTCTCTTGGTCTTTTCCCTCTTGAGCTGACAAAGTCCAGCTGAGAAGTCCAGTCTCAAAAGAGAGCAGTCGTGTTTCTATAATGGGAAGAAATCAATTCATCAGGCTTTAAAGGCTTTGCACAGAAGAATTGAACCAAATACTTCAAACAGCGTTCTCTAGTTTTCTAATCACCCAAATTCCAGATTATCTGAAGGTTTCAGGTGTTACCTGTGTGCAATAGCTGTATAGTCAAGGCTATACTGAACCACAGAGAAATGCCAACAACTTTTTGATCAGTAAACAGAGGTCTAAAACCTCACTTGTCTCAATAAATGGTACTGCAAATGCAAATTTAAAACTTGGTGAGTCTATCAGGAGGAGACATTTCCTGTACTTGTGGTAGCTTATTTATGGAGGACATGTTAATGTTTTGCCTAATTATTGCTCTATGCTTGTGTCTAGTAGGAAATAGTGGTTTTATTTCCCTTTTAAAGTCTTAACTGCTGGTTTTATGTCATTAACCTTTCCAGTCATTAAAATTAATATGTTTTGAAATTTCTAGGGGTTTTTTTGTCATTGTGGGGTTTTTTGCCTTTTTTTTTTTTTTTAACTATATGAGGATTTTACCTAGTTAAAGATATTCACAGCCTCCTGGGATTTTGAAAGGCCTCAATGATGGTTAAGGTCTGCTCTGAGGTCCCATGAAGAGAACAGTCTTTTATGCTGGAAAGCTGTAGATCTGTTAATATTGTCAGGACTGGTTTTCTTTCAGATTTTATATCATAACACCCTATAACTGACCTATCTTTTGACTCATTCTGAAGCTAGGCAGGCTGCAGGCATTATTATTGACATGCTAATATTTTTGCCAACGGTTATTTTCCATCCTGCTTTATATATTCTCATATGTGTTAATATCTCTTTCCATCCTTGGATGGGGAAAATCTTGAACATGGGAGTTTATAAGAATATAGAAATGGATGTACAGGATCAGACCAAAGGACTGTGTAGCCATTGTGACATGTCCCAGGCATGATCATAGAATTCTTTCTTCCCTGGGAGAGTGACTTTCCATAATTCATTATTGTTAGGCTGAATCCTACACAGAGACCTGAGTACAAAATATATTTTTGGGAAAACATGTGAGTCTCTGTCTCCTTCTTTCATACTCTTCCAGCAGTTGCAGCTTTTACTTTATGAATGTTAGAGGATTCTGCTTTTTGCAAAACTTTTCAGAAAAACATACAAAGCTTTATTCTTTTTTTAGAACAAGTCATTGTCAATGTCATGTCAATATTTTTGCATGGATAGCATAATATATATCATGCACTAATACAGCGCATTAAGGAAAAAACAAGATAGGCATAAGCAGATGCCTAAGGAAGAGTAAGAAAGACAGATATACATGAGTTTACATCTACTAATTTTGCAGCCTCCAGCTGTTTTTGGCTCTTGGACTGCATTTACCTGATGGGGTTTCTGTGTTTAAACTTTCAGATTTTTCTTTGATTAACTAGTTCAGTCTCTCTTGAGCTCCTGTAAACTTTTAGAATCTGCAACATCTTTGGATACATAGACTGTCTATCCAATACATATTCATCTTCTTGTTTTTACCAGTTTTGAACCTGGCTCCAAGCATCCTACAATTTGGTTATTAATAGCTGTTGATAGTTCAGTATTTTTATATTCCCGTTTGAAAATAGTTAATTGATACTTCATAACTTGCTTTGGCCTTTACCTATTGAAAAAAGTAATACTGTAGAGCTGAAGCCTTCCATTTATAGGCTTTAAATTAGAAAATGATTGATGAAAATAGTATTTAAGCCTCTATTTAAACATCAGCATATGCATTAGGACAGTCTTGAAGTGAGATTTTTGAATGCCATAATTGCTTTACTTTTTACTTAGCAATGACTTCATGCTTGCATAAAGCCTTAGTTATCTCAGATACACGATGTCCAAATGGATACCCTGCACTGATGGCACAGATGCCTGGAGTTATGTGCTGACCATTTAACATTTTCTTTTAGCTTGGTTTGGAAAAGACATGGCAAATGAATATGTCCTGTGTGGTGGAATGTCCTGTGAACTGTCAGCTCTCTGACTGGTCCCCTTGGTCTGAGTGCTCTCAAACATGTGGCCTTACAGGTCAGTACATACCTTTGGCATATTTTAAAGACTAAGCTCTTGGGTTTTTTTCTTTGATAAAAGCAATAATACTTCTTTTTACAGACTTATAAAATGTAGCTATCTAAGGAGAGTGACAGGAATCTAAATCAGCCTTATTCATGGAAATAATAAGCTCAAATGAGACTTTACTTGCTGAAGCTGAGAATTTGGTCCACAGTAGTTTCTGACTCTGGGAACAAAGAGGTATCATGAATGATATATTGAGACAAAAACAAACATTGATGTGAATATTTATTTTTCAGCTGGTGGGAGGAGCAATAGGAGAGAGGGATTTTCTCCTAAGTTTCATTATTAGCCATAAGTTTAGAATAACTAAAATTGTAGAAGCATATAATGATGAAAACTAATGAATTTACTTACTGCAGAATTCTGTATTTTTAACTACAGAACAAACATGGAGGTACAAGTTATTCTCACTGTGATTGCATTATATTGTTTTTTTCCAAAATGTTGCTGACCACTATCTAAGTTTTTTAAAAATCAAATATGTGTGGAGAATGGATATCAAAAGCACATTTTATGCAGAAACTCTTGTTATTTATTTGCACTGATGTTTCAGAATAAGGATCAGAAATCACCATTGTGCCAGGCAACTAAGGTGCACATACTACTGAAAGACAAGGGTAGAAGCCGGTCTTTTTTCTGTAATCATGTCTGGTATATGTCACTACAGATACTGGATGGTTAGCAATATATGGAATCCAATTTCAACTGCTGGGCTCAGAATAAAAGTATATTGCATCTATTTTGTTTTTCTTGGGGAGTGCACCACAGGGAAAAGGCCTAAGCAAAAAAAATCTGAAAATTCAGGATCCAAACAGAGTTGGTTTTGTTTTTGTTTGTTTGGGGTTTTTTTGGTTTGTTTTGGTTTTTTTAATGATAACAGTCAATACTTTGACATGTAATAATGTTTCAGTTCTTGGTGCTTCTCTTGAAGTGTGACTTCTACATATAAATTATCTGCATTTCTATATTCAAAATAATCTTTATAAAGAGTGAGAATTGAACAGCTCTATTGAATACTTAAATATGTTGCCAGATTTTTTTTTACAAGCTTTTCCCAAATACAAAACCTGAATAACTGACCTAATATTTTTCTGAATGAGAATTATTGTTGCCGTGCTTTTTCAAAATGTGAACATGGGTCACTATCTGAAATCCCTGCACTTTCCAAGTATAGAATTTATTTGTAGAAGTGAGATTTATTTTAAACAGTGATGTTAAACAGCTTTCAAATTTTGAGATGGTGACAACCTCACATATAAGCCTTCAAGATGTAATTTTCATGTTATGCAAGAAGTTGCAAGTAACTGGTCTTTTTCAATAAGTAATAACCATGTAATAAACCAAATTACCACAAAGCTGAACTGCTTTAGTGCACCCATTCAAATACCCATAAAGCTGAGGAAGAATTCTGCTCTTTGCTGTTGTTTGGAGGTTTTTCTGCAGTACTTTACAAGAAAGTCTTTTTTGGTCCTGTGATGTCTCAATTGGAGCAGCTGTGAATTCAAGAATTATGAGGCTCTCCTTAGCAAACACCTTTATAACTGTCTGCAGTGAACACACCTGTCTGGCAGATTGATATAGTTCTGCTTCTGCTTTGTGACTTGCGTAGCTTGCTCTCAGCAAAAGATTCATGTTATTATCATTAGGATACTCAATTCCAAATGCATGAGATTGAAATGTGGAATTAAAGATTAATTTGGCCAGCTATCGTCAGGTGTTACGTAGGTAAAACTGTATAATGCCTTAGTTTATTATAAGCCTTGGTATGCAAATTTAAATACATACATCCTTTTTCAAACTTGGCTCTTATATTGATGTATAGATTAAAATATCACAGATGTGTTGGTTTTGTGGAAACCTTTGTGAAGTGACAACTCTAGAACAGCCACTTGGCCACTACTTCTGATAGAAGATAATTTTTGGATATATCACTTGATCTCTCTGTAATGAAGCATAAGGGTGTAATGTCCACTACAAGATAAAAGAAGCTGAAAGAATAAAAATGTCTTCCTCTTTCTATTTATGTAAGTATTTGAAATAGAACCTGTATCTCAGTGAAGCTGGGTAGCATACTACTCACAGTTGAAGAGAAGATTAGTGTCTAATAAACCTACGGTATTTTAATTTCCTTTGGGCCTGAGAGAAGAATCCTTCATCTCCTGCAAAATCTGCGTGTCACATTATCCAGGCAAACAGTGACAGAAAGTTGCAAGCTGTTCCCATTTATTGGAATTAGACAATTATGGGACACATGTTTCTGTGTTAACTCAGGGAAGAACAGAAAATGTTGGTCTCTTCCAGCATAAATCTCCAGATGAGGAGCAGGAATATCCACTGAAATGCCACAAACATATTGTCACTTTCAGAAAGAATATTCTTCTGCAGGCTTCTGAACTAGAAAATTACTGCTTTTGCTTGCTGTGACAAAAATTACTTTTTTAAAAAACAACACTGTTCAGCAAAATAGAACCATCTTGAGGAATAATCAGTCTAACCATTCTGTTGTTAGTTATATTTCTGTTTCTTGTTTGCAGGAAAAATGATCAGAAGAAGGACCATAAATCAGCCATTTCAGGGTGATGGGAGGCCTTGTCCTTCTCAGATGGAGCAATTCAAACCCTGTCCAGTCAAACCTTGTTATCGCTGGCAGTATGGCCAATGGTCTGCATGCAAAGTAGAGGTAAAAGCCACATGGGACTTTGAAGTTATGGACCTTGCATATCCAGGCATATTTGCAATATCCCCAGATACCTCCTTCACAACACTGTAAACAATTTGCTTCCACCTCTCTTATACAACTAAAGGTTTTTTCTTAGAGTTAATAACTTTCAGCAGATACAAGTGTCCTACAGATATTCAAGGTATAAATGCAAACCTTAGCAAGCCGAGCAGCATTTTTGCTAATAATGTAAATTCTTCTATTGTAAAGACATTCACATACTAGAAGAGATCTTCACTTGAGATACTGCCATTGTTGTAATTCAAAGGCATAATTAGCTTCATACTTTAAGAAACAGTGGTAGCAGAAATTTTGGGCTGGGTTTTTTTGTTTGTTTCTAAAGTATTGAACTGTGAATTTTTTTTTAATTTATTTTGTCTTTCTTCTTACTGGAATGACCAAGTAGTTAAGGAGAGATAATAGGAAATGGAGTGACATGTAACTCAGATCTAGTCTGTTGGCACTTTCCTCTGTCCAGTATCAATATATGTCCTCCTTCTGTAGGATGCTCAGTGTGGAGAGGGAACACGAGGGAGGAACATTTCCTGTGTGGTTTATGATGGATCCATTGAAGATGCTGGCAAAATAGTAGATGAGGAATTCTGTGGAGAAATAGAACCTGTTATAGATGGTGATAAGAAGATGATACTTGAAGAAACATGCACTGTTCCCTGTCCAGGTAACAAAGCTTTACAAATAAATGTTGCTTTTAATGATTGGTTGGGTGTCATTGCAGTTATTAGTGCCTAGCATTAGCCACAGGCAATTAAATCTTTTTCATGTGCCTTACTGATTGGATTCATCTATCAAGTGACCAACCGTGTTACTTTCCAGGAGTGGCTTCATGACAATAAATCAATTGAAAAAATACCAGGTTTTAAATTTTATGAAAAAAAATGTTTCAGTCATAGGTTGTACCTAAGAATACATTTTTTCACAAAATCATTTTAAATAAAACCTGTATATAACTCTCTAGAGTGTTGGTTTACAGCTAAATGGTTGCTTTAAGTGCTTGGATCACCTAAAAATTTCTTGGCCTTTTGCCAAGGCTAAGAACTTGATGCTTTTTGTAGGTGCCTAAGGAAGCTAAGCTAAGGGGTCTTATTTTTTCTTTAAAGGGTCTATTCCAAGTGAAGCTATTGTTTTGATCACTGAGAAAACATGAGTGTCTCTATCTGTTTTACTCCCTGGATGGGACATGCACTATCACTGCCTTTGTGAACTGAGTCCAAAGGAGCTGAATGATCAGGTTCATGATCCTCATACTGTGAAGGATTAAGAGCCCATAAAAGCTGTTTAATTTCCAGTAAAACCCCTCCAGTTAATTTCAAATACTTACTTGTAGAATTTGAGGTATGTTAATGTGGTTCAGTGGTCATTAGGGTTGTATATTCAGAAGTTATTAATGCCTTCAGTTCTAATGTAGTTACCATTTCATATGAGTACTCTATTTTCAATCTCTTGAAACTCTCCTCCTCCTCAGAATTTTTCCAGTTCATTTCAGATTGGACTGAAGGCAAAGTTGTCCCAATAAACAGAAATTGATCAAAAATGGAAAGGCTTCAATCACTGCTTTGTTAACAGCATTCAAATTGCATGATTTTCACATATTTTTACTTCTGAAAAAGAAAGTTGGAAGAATATTAAGCTTGTAGTAATGTTTTCATATTAGTCAAATTTATAAAAAAAAAAATATACCTGCTTACTGCTTGCTTTTAAAGTTTGCTGAGCAGGAAGCTGTTCTTTGACAACCTTGTATTTAGCCAGCAAGAATAACTGCCCTGTGGGGATGTGCTAATGATACGCTCCAGCTAATGTTTCCAAAAATCACTACTTGTTTTCCCATTATGTATAGACCAGTTCGTCAATTATTCATTTTTTCGCATGCTTTCCTAACATTGGCAAATAAAATTCCTTCATTAATCAGGCATCTGGTCAACATAGTACTGATTATATCTGTCATCAGCATAAAGCAAGGTAGCATGAATTTTTAATAGCTTTTTCACTGAAATAATGAGAACTAAGAGGCTTATTTATGAGTCTGTACATTGTCTAGTCCAATCTTTGACTGCTATTTTAAAAAATGATGGTTTTTTGTTGTGCCTCAGATCTTCCTTAAATTTTCTTTAGCTGATCATGCTAATAAGTATAATTTTATTTTTCAGTTTTACACTGTAACATCCTACAAATCTCTATTATCCCAACATGAAATAGCCAGAGCAGACATTTTAATCACATTCTCATTTTCCTTTCTTGCAAAGAATGTTCCAGCAGTTGCTTCTACATCTTTTTAGAGAAATTCTGCATGAGGATAAGCATTTATTAATCTTTTTAATACTAAAAATGTTTTCTCTTTCTAAGCATAAATTTAGCATAAGACACACAGTGCACAATACCTTAAAATTTACAACAATGGGGTAGAGCATTGCTCAGAAATTCAAAATCAGAGTGATCCTGTGGGAATGCTACAGGAAACTACCCTGCTTGAGTACAAATAGGCCTTTATATAATCACTTTTTTACTTTTTTCTATGACACATATATTCAGAGAGTGTCAAAATATTATCTTCTCTTAAACATCAGTCAATTTTAAAAAGAGGAACTAGAAAGAAGGAAACTTAACAAACTGTATTTGGACATTTTTTTCTAAGACTTATTCAGTGTAAAAAACTCTTCACATACAATGATCATTCATCTTATAAAAATTACTCTTTGCCAGGGGACTGTTACTTGAGAGAGTGGTCAGAATGGAGCCTTTGCCAGCTAACCTGTGTTAATGGTGAGGATCTCGGCTTTGGAGGAATACAAGTCCGATCTCGAGCAGTAATCATTCAGGAATTAGAGAATCAACATCTCTGTCCAGAGCAGGCTTTGGAAACAAGATCATGCAGTGGTAAGTGCCAAAATATATGTAAGGCTGCTTCCTGTAAGAAAAAAAAAAAAAAAACAAAAAACACAGAAAAACAATTTTTGCTTTCTTTCTGTTCATGGTAACAAATTTAGACAAATACAGATGTGATAGAAAGAAATGCACTTAAATTATTGGTTTATAGATACCAACTTTAAACAGAAACTTTCAAATTCTAACTATTATATATTACCACTTTAAAATATTATCCTTTTTTAATAATTACTTTTTTTAAGATATGAGACAAACAGTTGCCTTATCTGCTTAATATTAAAATAATAAATCTCTGTGTTTTGATGCATAACCAAATTTAGTTTTCTCTCTACTCTTTGAATTGTTAATTAGATGACAATGTCATTAAAATGTCTCAGCCATGCTTACTTCTGGTAGTGGACAAAGTATCTAAGAAAAGTAGACATTTCTTGTCCGTTCAGAAGCAGATCAGGAAAAAAAAATTATGTTTATAAAAGAAAGGACTTTGTGATTCATGACAGGCCATATGAAATGCACACAGCATAACTGAGACGTGAAGCCAGGTGAATCCCTGGCCACTTCACCAAGAACTGGAGCATTGACTGAAGCTCAGTGTTACCAAGAAAAAAACCTGACTCCTGAATGAGTTTTGCACAACAGATGGGCCACAACCATTATGAGGTTACTGGAAACATTTCTTTTACCCATTAACTACATTAGACTTACTCAACAAGAAGAGTGTACAACCTTTATAGTTAGTGTCTGGGACACATATGGTCTGTTCTGTGTCCAGTAAGTGCAGGAGACCTTAGAGCTTCCATAGGTGCAGAACACCCTTCTGAGTTACTGGATGAAGGAGGCAGGTGCCTACTTAGCTGCACAAGCTGTTAATGATAATGAGTATGACCTCATAATGAGTATGGTCTCTTCATAAATGTGGCTTCTGTCAGTGGTAACTTAAAATCTTCTCATCATATTTGTTGAAAAGCAAATGTGCTCTGTGTAGGTGGCCAGTGCTATGAATACAAGTGGATGGCTAGCCCATGGAAGGGATCCTCTCGGACCGTGTGGTGCCAAAGGTCAGATGGTTTAAACGTCACAGGTAACTACTCTTTTTATATACACAGAAAAAGCCTGGAAAACAGGTGAATAATGTGTTTTCCCAACAAACTGAAGAAAAATGAGAAAGAATCTGCTAAAAACACTTCCTGTTGTGGGAATCAACATGTTGCCTTGAATCATCATCTTTTTGCATATTAGAGATATGGTTTCTTTAACCAGATTTATGCAGCATGTAGTGCTAAAAGTAAATATAAATATTATCTTCTGTGGTGGACCTGAAATACTTTACATTGTATCTGGATATTTTTTACTGTAGGCATCTTTACACTTCTAAATTTAGGGTTTCGGATTTCAAGCCCTACAATAGAACTTTTATGTATTAAAGGTCATTTCAGTGGCTTAGAAAGGCAGAGAAAGTTGTAAACTTGATAATCTCATCCATAGATGATGCATCTCCTTAAAATTATAAAATGTCAATTTTTAATAAATGTACTAATATAAGGTTATTTCTTTACTTCAATGCCATAAATGTATATCAGAATACTTCAGTGGACAGCTATGTTATGTAGTGACTTCTTGTGCAAATCAATGCACAAAAAAAAAATAACTAAGAATAACTGAAGTCTTAGAAGAAAATACTCATATTTATCTATTTATATGGATTTATTGATCAGAAACAGGGATTCATTTAAGCTAAAATATATACATTTGTTGCTTAAATTATTTTTGTATCAGCCCAGGTAATATTAAAAGAATCCCAGGGATTGTAAACACATGCCAACCACAGCCAGGTCAGTCACAGGAGATGAGCTGTTTTTAATGGACTGCCAATACAATACTTCTTGTAACAGTTGAAATAAAATACCTGTAGTCTTTTTACAAGATGTTGAAACAATAGCTCAAAGTCTTTTGCAAATATTACCTTGTGCTGTTAGACTATTAAAGTGCATCAAGTTCACAACAAATGCAACAAGGCATTATTTGTGCACTTTAATTCCTTCCTGCTTAGCTAACATGCTTGCATGGTAATTAAAACTCTGAGTAAGAATTCTTATTAATATTGGATATTATCTATGAAAGGTCTTATAGGATTTAAAAATAAACAGCATCTTGGAAATTATGGCTCTGAGATTTTAAAATCAGAATATATTCATAAATCACAGTCATGAAAATAATAGTTTGTTCTGATGTGACTGAATAAAGCCATGTGATAAATTCCAGGAAAGACAAATGTATCAATATGTGTTAACGGCAGATTTTTCACAACAGGACCTCCTAGGCAGACAAATCTCAGACCTATATTGTATGTCTTTTTTTCAAAGTCTGTTTGTATATGGCTTTAAAGCTGTGGTAACTTTCTAATTTGAAATGAAAATTAGTGGAAAATTCCAGAACGTGCAATCGTCAGTCTCTCTGCAATCCAAAACTATATTTTTCATATGTTGCTGATTGTTTTCAAACACAGACCATAAATATAATATTCTGAGAGAAGATCTCTACATTAAATATACAGTATTGAACCAGATTTTAATTTACATTTGTACATTTTTTTACGTGTTTTGTATAAACTACAGTATTTAAGAGCTCAGACTGATACATTTTGATACATTTGCATACCTAATGGATTTAAATGTAGATTACCTATTTTGATCTAGAATCAACCCATATCTCTGATTACGGTGTTTCTTGTCTGCCTCACTCCTGCACATTTGGCTCTAACATAATGCATTTTCATTCAGAAATCGTCAAATAATTATTGTGAGTCCTGTTTGTATTTTAAGGTCTTTATCTATTTACTTACTTGCATAATATTGTTGTACTGAATAGCTCTTTTTTACTTGAAGGTGTTATTTCCCATGGGCGATGAGGCAACTCTTTCCTTCTGCAGCTTCCTTGGATGACATATTTTATTTCATAGATTCCCACAGGCATGTGATCTGTATGCTAGGATGTATGGTTTTCTTTTCTGGGGGTGGGGAAAATTTACAGCAATCAGCAGGGTTTTCTTTGTTCTTCATTTGCCATCCTTTTAACACTTGAATCTACATAACCACATCTAACTGCATCTGCTATGGTTGTGACCAACCTCAGCTATCAGGATTTCATCATCATATCACACCAGTATAAAAATATTACTAATGTGGGAGGTGCAAGATAAGTTGTCCTGTAGCAGTGTAAATTTTAAACTACATGATGCATTTCCCTCTTCTGTAAGCTAAAAGGAAACACAGGTAAATTTGAACTTAAAAAAAAAAAAAATTGAAACAGATTCTAAACGTATTTAAGTCATTCTGGCTGAAATGATAGTGAAAGCCTGATTGTGTGTATTGGTCCCTAACAATAACTGCACTGTACATGAAGTTATAGAAATGAGAAGTAGGTCTCTATAAAAAGGGAAAAGACTGAAACCCACTATATCATCAGTATTGTAACATTCAGTACATGCTTTACTGATAATACTGCTTTCCTTTCAAAAAATCTTAGACTAACACGAAGCCTTGCTTCATGAAGGCAAAGCTATAAGCATGTGTAAAAGTGACCACTGAGGAGCAGCAGAAAACAGGTATCCTTCTGTAAACAGGATGAGTAACTTGTTTTTAGTTTAATGGACAAAGACATAAATCAAAAATATGCTTTTATTTCTATTTTTGGCCACAGTTTTAATATGTAAGTCATAAGGAGGGCCCTACAGAACCAAAACTTCCCTTGAGTACAACAAAACATTTAAACTGTTTTTTGAGCAATTCACCGAAGGAACAAAGAGAAAAACAAAAGGCTCCATTGCCAATTATTAGTTCTCTAAAATGCACATGAAATCAAATACATTTGCTGTATCCTTACTCTACCTATGAGAAAACACTTGATACCAATTACTCTTCACCTTGGAATAGGAGAAGGACTCTTAAATTCAAACTAGCAATAAATTGAATATCCATGATATACTGCAGCAAGTAATGACATCAGTAATTTTGTCAGTGGTGAGGTATTACCATGTCAAAATATGATTTTCTGTCCTACAGGGGGCTGTTTAGTGATGCGCCAACCAGATGCTGACAGGTCATGTAACCCACCGTGCAGCCATCCCCACGCTTACTGCAGTGAGGTATGTGCTACTGCATTGGAGCATAGAACACCCCTGTGAGGGCTTCCCACACATCTCTCTGCATTACAAAGATTATGCCAACAAAAAGTATTTTCAGAGATTTTACTAGTCATTAATTTGTTAAAATCAACCTCACACCATTTTCTACCTTTCAGTGTTAAATAGTCTCCATTGATACGGTATGAACTTGCATAAAAATATATGAAGAGGTATTCTTCAAGCTAGCACTCATCAATAGAGTTTTCTCTGCCAGTCATCCATGTTGTTATGCTTTATAGCTCACAGAGAACTTCTTTCTGCTGCAAAGTGTAAAACACTTGTTCCCTACAGACTAGAACATGCAGTTGTGAAGATGGATACACTGAAGTTATGTCCTCCGATGGCACACTTGAACAGTGCACTCTCATCCCAGTGGTGGTGATCCCCACCATGGAGGACAAAAAGGGAGATGTGAAAACCAGTCGAGCTGTGAACCCTACCCAGCCCTCCAGTAACCAGTCAGGACGAGGAAGGACCTGGTTTCTACAGCCATTTGGGCCAGGTGAAGTCATGCAATGAACAGTTCTTAGTGCTAAGTACTGCTGCAGGGTCTGGCATTTACCTTTTTGTGATGCCACGGAAAAAAAGAAAAACCCTTAAGTGTTCATTTAAGAAGGCAGGAATCTGCTCTGACTTAAAACAAAGGAAGAGAGAAAAGTAAACCCCTAGCCTTCTCACTATTCTATCAATATATTTAATGTAATCTTATATTGCAGAAGATGTCCTCTTAATTCCTTCTACCTGTTAAAATTCACAGAAGCTATTTGAAATATGACTTAAATTATGGTTGCTCAACAAATAGTGCTGTTGACAGAGAAATGAAAAGGTAGCACTGGAGACTTCAAAGGGTAAAGGCTGCTTAAAATTTGCAGCTATAGCATAAATTTTAGGAAAATAATCAGTATAGAAATGCTTTTCTGCCATATCCATATTTAAACTAATCATTTTAGTTGAAATCTAACCATATAATTGATATTTATCATAGATATGCTTGAAGTCTTTATAGGCAGTATTTGCTTTAATAATGGACTAGGCTCTTGAGAGCTGAGCAAGGACTTATGTGCAGGAGTGGCATGAAATGTGTCAGTTCATAAAAAATACTTTGTAAAGTCCTTCATGTAATCAGAGGTCAGCAAACATTTCCTTGTGCTATTCAGTACTGAGATAAATTAAACTTTCATTAACAAAGTACTTTCACATGAGGAGATATGTTGCTTGTCAAAAATGTTACTTACATGGAATAAGCAATTGGACATCATATTAAATGTCTTTTAAATCACACAGAGCTAAATATTCTAACACACTTGTGTCTTAAAATGTTCACGTCTTTCTAAAGGATTTTTGGATGTTTTTAGTATCAGAATTGAAAGCATTATCTTTACATGCATAATCCATAAAATGTTGCAAATTGAGAATTATGATGATACTTCCAATAGGCAAATGAAATAATGTTTGCATTAGAAATTAGGAATGCTTATGTTAGATCCCATTAGTCCTACTAGCATTTACTCTTATTTGCACTGTGATACCTGCAATAAAATGATCTTTACTCCAAATACTTAAAAATCAACAATAAAAAAAAAAAAAGAAAATTAAACTTTTCTGGTCCTCCTTTAAAAAGCAGCATCTTAACAAACATGATATCATTTACTCATTCTAGCTAACTGCACCTGAAAAGGACAGAGGGTGGGTTGGAGCAGCCAGAGTGGCAACAATAAGCAAATATCAGACAGTTGCCTCAACTGTTGAGGAATGTGGATGCTCATGTGAGCTCAGGCATGGTTTTGGAGCAAGGTACAGTTAAGAGATTTCATGAAAACTCACCAATTTTTCTGTAATTCAAGTTAGGAAGGAGACAAAGGTTAGTTCAGATAATCACAACCATATTCGATGGAACTAATACTTTAAGCAATGAAGGTATGAGCAAATGCGAAAGTGAACGTTTTCCACTTCAGATGAGATCTATGCTGGATCATTTTAATTTCAGGATTGGGTATCTATTGAAAAGGTATTCATTTACTGTGGCATGATTATTCCTTTCCTTGTAGTTTCTAAGTCTAGATTTAAAATAGTTCTTTCACTGTCTTCAACAAATTGTCTGTGCTGGTGTATTACCACAAACAGATGAGTTTGAGATGCCAATTCCCTTGTATACTTAGGAATAATCCATCCAGGGGAAAGTCAGAAAGCTTGAGTTAGATGTCAGTAGTTGTATAATAGGAATGATCTCATTAACAGAGTTCCTTGCTTTGAAAAAAATAAATAAATCCATATACAAGGCATTGCCGGTCTTTTTTTCAAGGAGATGTTACTATTTTAAAACAAGCCAACCCAAAACAACCCGAAACCCCTTACATTTATCAATAGAAATAGATAAAGAATAGAAATAAGGCTAGGAGAGAAGGCACTAACCAGTTTAGCAGTACTGAAGTCTGAATTGCTCGCAGTAATATCGTATCATAGGTTATGTCAGGTCAAATCTACAGTTTAATTAGTCTTTAATGGATCAGTTATTTCAGTTATGTCAGTTATTATCAGTTAAAATGTTTCATTAGGTTGATTAAGGTACTAAAGGTAAAATGTCTTGATACTGATTAGTCTTGAGCAACTTGTCCACATGACTGCAAGACTTTGCATTGCTTGAGACCAGAAAGCCTGAGCTTACTGCACAGCAATAAAGAGCGCTGCTGTGTAACTGAGTAAACCGGTCAAACTGATTTTTCTTATTTTTATATTGCAGAAATATGAACTGCATTGATGATGTCTTTTTTTTTCTTGAGAGGTATCAGGAAGAAATAAGTGTTTGGTCATAAAAATTTTAGCTGTGTTTGCTTACATTGAAAATATACAGAACTTCATGAAATAAAACTTTCACCATTTGTCAATTAAATAATTCAGATGTATAATGGGGTTTTTTTTAATTGTCAAGGAAATGCCTTTCCAGCCTCCTGGAAAACAATGTTTTCAAGAAGCCATTTAGAAATTTGAAAAATTAGTCAGATAAAAGTAGTGTGTGCATGCACAACTTTTAGTTTTGACGTGCTTATTTGGGGTCAGAGCAAAACCCCACAGACGAAGTCACATGATTTTTCCTGATAGAATTGGGTGCACCTAGGATCAAGGCAGGAAGGAGAGTGGCATGTTTACCTCTGCCTGCAGGGTCATCATGTCCAAAATACAAACTGCACAGGTTGCACATAAATACAGCCCATATTAACAACAGACAGCCGCTCTATTTATGAGCATTAATTATCTTTGTTGGTTTATTTTTATTCTGTGAGGAGAATTTTTTTATAACAGTAAAACTTGCATTTTGTAGGAAAAGAAATTTAAAAAATACTACTTTATGCAGTGGCAAAAGTTGTGTGTGTGCAGTTAAGATGGATGAGGAAAAGCATGCTAACATAAAAGTAAATATAAACAAGAATAAAAGTAACAGGCAGATTGATTTACTGGAGCTAGAATGGAAAGTGGTGCTAACAGCATAATTGAGCCCTGGGCTGTTGGACTGCCCTACGACCACGCTGATGGATTGCTCACTTACCAGCGGGCCCCAAGGCTGAATTTCTGGATAGCTCACCTGCTGCCTCTGCCCCACATCCCAGCTCCATTTGAATTATCCAGACTTTGACTGAAAAGGAGAGCACAAGTGCACAGAGAAGTCATTGCTCAGTTATTTACCAGTATTTACTCTTATTAATCTGTGATTTCTAGTGAATACCTGTATTTTGAATTATTAAAGTATTTCCTGCTTTATCAGAACTAATAATTCAACAACACTAACGCAAACACTACTGACTAACATTCATTCCTTTTAGATGGGAGGCTGAAGACCTGGGTTTATGGTGTAGCTGCTGGTGCATTTGTTTTACTCATCTTTATTGTTTCTATGATCTATCTAGCCTGGTGAGTTCTTTAATTATTTATAAACAGTCCCACACAGACTGTAATGTTTACACCTGCTGCTGTAGAAACTGCAGGTACTTCTGTGAACTGTGATGTTTAATTTTCCATGTCTTTATGCTCAAACTCAAGTTAGTGGATTCTGGTTGTACTCTAAATCATAAATAATCACAAACTCTCCTGAGGTTAGAACTTACATATATGGAGTAGCTTAGTGTACAGCTTACTTTTGCTCAGTTTATGTCTGTAATGTACAGTGTCCTTAATAATTTTATTGTGTCTATATTACAAAATGAAGAGAGAAACAGCTGGAAGGAAATTTAGTATCAGGCAAGTCAGATTTTATATTTGACAGGATATAGAGAGACACAACCAAAAAGTCTGAAAACTTCCTTGTCTTTTTCATACATGAACTAAATCTTTTTTGAACAAGTCGCCTTTGAGAATGTGCTCCCTGAAGTTTTCTAGGTCCTGTATGGAATTTCTGATCCGAATGACTGTGCAGGTGAAATGTGAGGAAAGTGTGGACATATACATCAGGGTCTTGGCTGTACTACATTAGTAGGCATTTGGGCATTTAGGAGGCTTCTGGATTTGTTTGCCTTAATCTTTCCCCAAAACCTCACTTCTATCTAGGTAAGGAAAAAAATCTTTTTTTCTTTTTCTTTTTCTTTTTTTTTTTTTTTTTTTTTCCTTTTTTGAGGAAAAGAAAAGCCATTAGCATTAAAATCCACTGGCGATTATTTGGGCTGGAACAATTGG
>JAWWEV010000083.1:26112205-26229190 GCA_035583235.1 Hafferia zeledoni | reverse complement strand
AGATATATAGATATAGCAGTTAAGAACAGTTACCCTTCTTGTATTAAAGTTCCTTTTCTTAAATTTGATAAAGAGTGATGTGATTATTTGAGGAGGAAGCCCCCTCCCCCTCTTGTGAGTGAACATCTTGGTTTTTTCCCCTCAAACCAAGACAATGTCAAAACATAAATGATGTGGATGAAAATCTTCACAAGATTTTCCAAGTGCTAATTATTACAAACTTTGGGCTCCTAGAAAATTTACTGATACTTTAAAACTGACCTGCTTGCATATATATAACTGCATGTGTGTACACATATTTGTGTGTGTGTGTTAAGACACTAGAACTATGAGTGTGTTACAATGTCTTGGTACAAGACTAGGGAGGAAGAATTACGTGTTGTGTCAGAAACCTTTATACATATATAAGCCATTTCAGTATGTGTATGTCCAACATCCATTGCTAGGGGACTAGCTCTGGAAAGAATAATAATATCATTAATAAATGATGAACAGATATATGAACAACAGCACACAGGGTACCAGATATCTGAGCCAAGGTGCCAGCGAGCCAAGACACATTTCTAAGCCCAAGACATTAGAAAAATTTTGAGTAGGTAAGGCCTGAACTTGAAAATGTGGATTTTCAAAGACTTACTGTTTGAAGACCTAACTGTAGCAGCCGCAATTTCACTCTTGCAGAAAAACAGAAAGCAAGGAGTCCCCAGGGAGTAGCCAGGTGTCCCATGCTCTGCCTTGCATTTTTGAGCAGGCTGCGGAAAGTAGTTACACCTTCTGGTTATTTGTTGAAGTGAGAGAAAGATTATTATTAATTTTTAAGTTTGATATTATCAATTAAGAGCTCTGCCTGTCTTTATAGTCATCTTTCTCTTATCTTACAAATCCAACAACATCTCTCAGAAATTGAAATGAAATTACTACCAAGAAAACTGACATCTCTTTTTAGTCTCGGTGCTAAGTACAGAACAACTCAGAGTAAAACCTCGTGACAACTAAGGTGGACATAATCTAAAACCCCCATGTACCAAGTTAAAGTGAAGAACAAGGAGAGACCACCCATGGAACATGCAGTGAGATATGAGGTGGTCAGTGTGTTGTCTTGGGAGGGTGAATTTTCTAAGTCTAGGCAGGTTAAACCTACCCTGTACCAGGGGTTAAACCTAGGAAAGCTAATGGTGGACCTGCAACAGAGAAACACATACTGGAAAATAACTTTGATAACTTGTTTATAAAACCAAGTCCTGCCCTATTTTTACATTTGAACTCTACATGTATTGACGCAAT
The DNA here is from genome assembly GCA_035583235.1 of Hafferia zeledoni. Lineage (NCBI taxonomy): Eukaryota > Metazoa > Chordata > Aves > Passeriformes > Thamnophilidae > Hafferia > Hafferia zeledoni. The sequence continues at coordinate 26,227,906 of JAWWEV010000083.1, read as the reverse complement.
TACCAGAGGTTCATGTCAGTGTTCCCGCAACAACACAACAGCTTTTTCCAACTCATTCCTCAGTAACAGATGGGTAGGAGAGCTCCTGCACTAAACACATGAATAATGAGCAAGGCACATTTTTTGGACGGGAACTACACAACTGAGGCATCTCTCCTCTGCTCTGCTTTTTTCTGTGTCCATCATGTTCCTACTTTAACATTGTCCTTTCAAAGATTTTCTCTGGAGAGGACACTGGAATTAAATTACTTCTGTACTTCTGATTGACTGCAAAGCAGCTGTTGAGCAACCAAAGTGTTGCCAATCTCCCTCGCAAATTACAGTAAATAGCTTCTAAAATAAACTTTGACAAGCTGGTTATGCCTAGCAGCACTGATGCTGAAATGTGCACTGGACTTAAATAGAAGAGTATTTGGCAGTAGGTAATAAAATAAAAGAAACAAAGCTCATGATGCTCCAGCCAGTGTGAGCTTATATGTTTTGAAAACGAAAAAAGGTAGAAAATGTAAATGGAAATAAATATAAGGCTAATGTTAATATTTCATGTTTGCTTATAGGAGGGCTTCCTTACCAGAGAAATGTGGAGTCTTTTGTTATGAAAACACCTTGGATGTATCTGAAAAATCCTGTCACTGTATCCATCACCAGCTCTAGGTGATGAGTATTTTGGGCGGGATAAAATGATATATTAATGGTTTCCAGGCAAAGGACACCTCTAGTCTGTCCTCCCCACCCAACCATAATACCAGAGTTCTTAGAACTCTGCACTTCAGCATCAATGGCAAGCTATGGGTCTGGCAAGAGCAGGATAGTGCCTTGGTCTGGAACTTCAGGGAATTCTCGCCTTACTGACACGGGAATTCTGTCTGCTGGAGTAAGATGGTAATCCTACTGTGTTAACTGTGGAAGGCAAGATGCAGAGGTGGGAAGGAAAAAACCAAAAGAATAAAAAGTTTCGGAGGGCAAGAAGGGAAGCGGCATCAGCTATTTCACGGTGAGAGAGCTGCCTTTTGCAAAATCGAACCGAATGTGACACTCATCAAATCCTATAAGTTCTAAAATACTGTCAGTTTTTGCGGGATGTGTCGGTGGCTCACCAAAAGCATCTGCGGAGCCGATCCTGTTCCGGCGCAGTTGCGGTCCGTGGCCACCGGGCGGCGCTGCGGCCCCGCGCTCGGCCCTGCCGCCCGCCGCGCCCCATCCCTGCGGCCGCGTCGGAAACGCTGCGCGCAGAGCAGCGTCTCTGCTCCAAATCCAGTCGCAGTTACGTTTTGGAGATGCACGGCCTGTGAATTCTTGCAAGGTGCTGTCTTTGGAGCAGATATAGAAATAAAATCAAGGCAATGTGGAGATTTAGAGACATGGATTATTGCACAAGGAAGATCCCATCAGAGACGAGAATTTCCTTTTTCTACTCCCTTTTTTGCATCTCTTTGAATACAGCATTGCATTGCCCACCATAATACAGCTGGCAAGTCCCTGCTTTGCCAATGTTTACCCTGGCTCTGTCTATCACCGTTGCCAGTGCCCTGGCTCTTTATGCTCCTTTTTGCTGATTTAGCACCCCTAGAAACACGGACATGGAAACTCGCAGGGTGAAGAGCTCCCTTCTGTTATCTCATACAGATATAAATTCAGGGCTGAGCAGAGGGGACTAATGACCTCCTTCCAGCTGGTCCTCATGCAGCCCTGTGCTGCAACATCTGCAGCTGAATTGAGACGTGGTAAAAGTTTAGTGAACACACAACTCCAAGGAAAGGCTTCAGTGGTATAAATAAGCTTTATAAATAAGATAGAAGGAAACTATACAATGCAATTTTCTGACAAGATGATAAAAAGCACAGGTCACACTGCTGATGAAGAGCAGGTGCAATCACATGCACCAGTGAGCAGTTTCTGCAAGTGAATGGAAGAAAGGAATAAAGACAAGAAGTTTAATAAGCTTTTTAAACATGTTAGGGAAACAAACTTTTAAAGGCAAAAGTGAATCTGTATTAGAAAGAGTAGTTCTATGAAGAAAGCAGCATTCTTCCAGAAACTAAAATATGCAGAGAGATATTCCCTGCAGAAGCTCTGCAGAGAGGACAAGCTGTGCAGGAAAGAAGCTTAGACACAACCATTTGCTACACACACAACAGTAAAACCTTTCAAAATGAGTGCCTCAGTATTCATCAAATACCACATTCCTCTTTTGGGTGCTAGGAATGAGGCAAATACAGTCATCCCATTATGCACTGTATGTGGATACTTTGCCCTCTTTGGATGAACTGCCAGTGTAGTTTTATCAGAAATTCAGAGTGCCAGTACCTTTTATCCCAATGGTCCTCAGACCACAGCTGAGTCAACATAGTTCTGAGAGTTAATGGATTAGAGGTCTCTAGCCCTATTTCTGCAACATGAGGCAATTATCTTCCCCAGTTCTTGCCTGAAAAGTGATCAGAGTAACTATTGCATATTAGAAGTCAGCATTTTTTCCATCCATAAATAGGTAATGGACAATATATGCATATTCAGAATAGATCACTTTTCCTTATTCCTATCCATTCGCAGGCAAAATTAAGTGTCTCCACTTGCTAAATACTAAATGCTAAACTCCCTACTTAAGTACTTTGCCTGATTATTTCAAAAGGTGTAAAGAATTTATTGATAATTAGAAAAAGACACATTACAAAAAAGAAATATATCCTTACAAATATTGCAAAGGGATTAGAGGTGCTTAGATCGCTCACAGACCTGAAAGTGGATCCTGATGGTCAACATGGTGATCATGACTCAGCTGCAAAAGCTAGCAGTGAGGAGCCAGCTGCACTAGGAAGAGCTTGGGGGAGGTCATTAGTCCTCTCTACTTGGCCCTGAATTTATATCTACCTCTACCAGCTGGTCAAAATCAGAACCTAAATCAGTAAGCAAGAATAGTGCTTTATTCTTTATGAGTAATAAATCAATCTATTCTTCTATTCTGTTCTAATCTACATGGACTAAACCAGATTATAATCATGAATGCAAATAATCTTATTTGCTGTTTACATTAGGTAGTTATCATAATATCTTTACCTGTCATAAAAGGTTGAGTTTTCAAATATTTTATTAAAACCAATAAACGAATTTTAAAAGATCTTGTAAGTCTCTTGAGAATAATTTTAGTACTTCACTTTACATCCTTAAATGTACTTTCAGAAAATGCATGGGATGTAATACAGTCGTGAATCTTGCTGCTAGTAAATCTGATTATAGTCATGATTATGCCAGGGTTCTTATTTATGTAGCATGAATACTGATACTTCTACCTCCAAGCCATCTCTGGGTGAATGTATTTCTAGACAAGGCAAGAGAGACTCTCCACATCATGTGTACACCCAGTATTACCTTACACTTACCTCCCTACAACCTTCCTGTTACACACTGCTTCATTATTTTTTCCTTTAGAAGTCCTTGAAAATAAGCTGGAAAGTGCTGAAAAGTCATCTAAAAAGGAATGAACAGTCATTTTGGTAAAAACATGTAGCTCCTCTGCACTGTTAAACCACCTGGAGCTACAAGGACAAAGAAACCATTCTGATGGTCAGCTTGTCAGCCCCTATCCATCCTGTGAACAAATAGCACATTGGAAAACTATTCCTTTGGCACTGGCTTAGCCTCTCTCTAAAGAGGAGACATAATAGAATATCGTAAAAACATCCTCTCCCAATCTCTCCTGAAATATTGTACACTCAAAATCTACTTGCTCTTCCTTTGTAACTCTCATTCTATTTCACAGGACTCACAAAAGCACACTGATTATGACTTAATTCTTTGGACTCCCTCTTTTCACCAGAGAACATCCTGTCTGCAAGCAAAAGAATACAAGGCTTGGCTATACAGAGAAGCTGATATGCAGGGAACCAGAGGCTGCATTTATATATACTGCATTAGCCATTGCCTCATGGAAGGCCAGTTTCCACTAAAGATACCTTCAGGACCTTACTTTGTCCCCCTTAAAGACTGGCTGTGGTCCTCCAAGGGCTAGAGCTGACCAAATGTTTAAATCCTACCTCAACTTTCTGAACAGGACTTACTTGCCAAGAGTAAATTCAGCATTCTTGAAATTGCCTGTGTGATTTTAAGGATGGTAGTACTTTAACATATCTTAAAAAATCATTGTTGCTTACAGGGATAAGTACTTGCACTAAGGAGAATTTTTTCTCTCAGCTGAGGTGGCAGCAAGTTATTTATATCTGGGAATGAAGTTTTTCTTTGTAGTCGAGCATTTTGCTGGGTGTGTGTTACATCAGTGAACTCAACTAGATTTTCCAGAAACAGATATCAGGCTTGCAGTAGAAATTTTAAGAGTGAGCCAGGAGGGGGAGGCTTAGCCTGGATATTCCTTTAGGATTCTACTGGATAAAATATGCTGCAGAACATGTAAGAATGTAGGGCATGTTCAGGCACAAATGCAGTTTATTGTTATTACTATTAACTTCTGTTTTCCAATTAAATAAGGTAATAAAATTTCTCTACTACTCTATTGCTGTAATAAATAACATTTTTGATCACATCTAACAGAATGGCAACGGCCTCAAATACTTCTTTCTTGTAATGAAAATGGATGTCAAGTAGAGAGGTGCTCTGGATAACAGAACAACTGCTATGTAAACTCAAACACATATATTCACACATATTCCTTGGAAAGCAGAGGATCTCACCCTGAAGACATCCTCAGGACACCAGGCACCTGGAGTTCTCCTCTTGTGGAGCTCTGCTTCTCAGGACCTCACTGAGGATGCCCCTGTGATTGTATTGCCTCCATTCTTTGGCTGGATAGTGATATATTTTGAAACATTATTCTTAAAAAAATTAACTCAGCACTCAGTTTCATAACACATGAGAAAATATTTCGTAGTCCTTAATTTAGATGATACACCCCACATACACAAATATCATGCAGACAGATACCCAAGTTTTCGTTCCCTTTTTTAAACTGCTTATTTTCTTACTGAGGCTAAGGAAAATAGTGAACCAGAGAAAGCCACAGATGTATTTCAGTGTCATCTAAAGTGTAGAAGAGTTTCCAGTATTAACAAACTTAGTTATTTACAAAACAGCACAGATCTAGTTCCAAAAGCAGCTAACACAGCTATGTCAAGAATGGATGCTGACCATGAAAAAAACCAAACCAAACAATCATAAATGAATAGGCAAGATTAGTATTTATAATAGCATAATTTAAAAAAACCCTGCTACATCATATGCACTAAATCTGTCGTAGCAATATTCAATGGAACAAAATAAAACAGTCAAAAAGGCAAGGACACCTTTATCTAGTGCTTGTAACTACCGTAGAAGATCCACAAGAGAGCAGCATATACTTGAATTTGAGAAAGAAATTACATGAACCTGCTCTTTTCCCATCCTTTCCCTTCTTGCATTATTATTATTCCACTGCAAAAAGATAATAAACGCAAAGGTGCCGGGTTGCTGGTACAACAGCCGTTTCTGAATGTCAAGGGAACTGCTATCTCGCTCCAAGTGGACAAAGTAGAGCTTGGTCATATGAAACACAGGATAACTCTTAGGAAAGTATATATTAAAAATTATAAAATGTGTTTCACCATGAAGCTTCTTAAGGACATATTCACTTATAGTAAAGGGATGAATTTTTATTAATGAAATGCAGATTAAATATGGAACACTTAAATCCATGTTTAGGGATATGAATAGATGAAAATATTTAGAGATGGGATAATTCATTAATTGTTTCAAGAGCATTGGAAAAATTAGGCTTGAGTAGGAAAAACATTTTTTATCCTCAATTCATACAAAAAGATATTTTTTGCATTTTACTATGCTTTGAGTTTTACATTAGTAGCACACAAGACTATGAGTCTTTCTATATGCTTGTATTCCTAACAAAAGAAGGATTTTAAACCCCCAGAATATCAGAGGGTGTTTTCTGAAAATTCCAGAGGAAAAAAACACACACTTTTATAGATGTCTTATCTGCATGCTTTCCACCATTCCATAAATCCTGTAGTTCAGGTGTAAACATTACTGGTCTGTTCAGAAACAATCATAACATTTCCAATGCCAAATCAGAACTGCAGAAATTCAGCTGCTACTCTGGAAAAAGAGGTAGTGTAATTGTCCATGATAAAGTAGAAATACTTGCAGTAGCATTGAGGAACAAAAAAAATAATGTTTTGGAGGACATGTCACTGTTTAGGTTAAAAAACCTGATTAAATCCCACTCGCTCAGTGGTGAAGTTTGTGTCAAATACAGACATTTTGGCTGATTCCGTTGAATGGGCCATGGCCAGGACTAGGCTGAAATTAATTTGATTTATACTAAAGAAGGCAAAATGTCTGACCGCTCTCATTCGCATTTCCTGCGAGTGAACTGCTGTGCTGAATGCTGGTTTTCAACACTATCATTTTCTGTGAAAGACAGGCCCCATTCAACAGAGATGTAGAAAATGCTGGGAGGCCAAAGGAACAGAAAAAGCACCAGGCAAATATTTAAATACTAGCAGTGCTTGGGGTTGTAGGGAGATTTGTATAATTTTGACAGTGATTTAGAAAACAGTTATCATGGATGTCAATTAACATAATATCAGTTCTAAAACATCTGCAGATAATACACAGGCTTTTCCTTCACTTCAGTGCTTTTGGAAATCATAGTATTTATCATTATTTGGGCACGATGTTTGAACTACCCTCCCTCCTGCCCCTGAATCTGTGGAGACAATTCTTCTGTTATTATGTCTTTCAGATTCTCTCTTTGATATTAATTTATAGAATAATGAAAAAAATACTAAGGGACAATCATACAGAAAACAAAACAGGGATTTCTGATTTTTTTTTTTTTTCCCCTAAAAGCAGCAGAGAAACTGTGCAACAAGAGATGGGTCATCAATAAAGAAGAAGCCATCTGGACAGCTCTAGCTGTTAGACTAGCTTTTTGTCTTTCTGAGGCTAAGTCTCAGAGCCTCAGAGACATCCCCATCAAAGAAATTTGTGGCAAGATTGATACTCGAGCAGAAAGCCTGTCACATATAATCTTTTTAAAGAAACCAATCATGCAAACAACTGCAATTTGCATTTTCCAGTCTAAAGATGGCATTTAACTGTGCCAGAGTAGCCTTATAAATAAGCAAATAAATAATCTTATGTATGGTATTGTTTTCTTGCTATATGCTAAATATTTTGGACTTCACTAAATGCCCACTGTGCATCAGTTCAGGATCACTAATGTGACCCAGAGGATTCACGTTAGTCCTCAGCTCTCTGGGTGATTAGGCCATGCGAGTCTGTGAAAGATAAACTGCAGGGAAAAAAAAACCAACAACAAACCAACAATGAGGCCTACAACTCCAGCAGAAACTGGGAATTTTTTTCCTTATAATTGCAGGGTATTTTAAACAACAATGATAAGAATACAATTTCTGTCCCCATTGCTTAAAACAATAGTCCCAGATATTCTTTCTCTTCAATTAATCTTTATAAATGTAGTTTTATTAATACCTGATAAAGAAGTTCCATTTTTATCAGCGATATTTAGCTGTCCCTTTGTGCTCGAATGATTTACCTGCATATGTAATCTACCTCTCTTAGAGACTTAGAGATCTTGTGGTTGGTGAGGGATTTTGCTCTTCATAATCCTTCTTTTTCAGAAGGAAAAAAAAAAAAAAAAAAAAAAAAAAAAAAAAAAAAAAAAAAAAAAAAAGCTGTGTTACAAATTCTAAGGAACTTTGCATTATGGGTTATCATGATTTTGCAGTCATTTATCTCACTTTTCTATTATTTGCTACAGGTTGCAAGCATTTGCAAAAGACACGAGTGCAAAAGAATTTAGTTACTTGGGAGATATATTAGGCTGGTAGGTCGGTACACATTTCAGGACAATCTATGAACTAGCCAGAGTATTGTAAGATAGCTGTGTCTGTTTGACACTTATGAAATTGCATTTTAGGTAATGATACACTTCCCACCTGCCTAATATCTATTTTGTAATCAATTCCAATATGCTTCCCAGGACAGTAAAAAAGTTTTTTTCTGTTTAACACATGTCTTTCTGGTTATGACTGCTTCTTTTCTCCTTTGTTGCACATAATAGACTGAAGAAATAGTAGTAGCCATAATTTAACCATACCTGTGATCAAGTTCATTTTTTGTATTAAAAAATTCTCAACTCCTCACAGTTTGCACAATGTACTAAAAACCCATTGTGATACTATATGGGGAAAAAATAAGCACCAGAATTAATTATATTAATTATCTAAAGACTAAGCCATATAAGGGGCAGCTGAGGTCACCTGGTCTGTTCAGCCTGGAGGAGAGGAGACTGAAGGGAGTCCTCACGGCAGTTACAGCTTCCTTGTGAGGGGAAGAGGAGGGGCAGACACTGACCTCTTTTCTGTGGTGACCAGTGACAGAACCCAAGGGAATGGCCTGAAGTTGTGTTAGCGGAGGTTTAGGTTGGATATTAGAAAAAGGTTCTTCACCCAGAAAGTGGTTGGCCACTGGCACAGGCTCCCCCGGGAAATGGTCACAACACCAAATTTGTCAAAGTTCAAAAAGCATTTAGACAACACTATCAGGCACATGGTGTGACTTGGGCTGTCCTGTGCTGGGTCATGAGTTTAACTTGATGATCTTTGTGGGTTCCTTCTAACTCAGAATATTCTGTAATGATTCTGTAATGATTCTATAATAATTCTATAATTCACAAACAGAAAGTTTTTATGACCACATATTATATAGTTTCAACTTAGCATAGGATTAAAAAACTAGAAATATCACTATATAACACAAAGACACTTCAGCAAAATTTTCCAAGTGAGTCTCAGCTGAACCATTTATTCTTGTGGCACTTTTGAAAGATAAGGATTTAAGGAATCTAATTTTGTTCCTTCTGTATTTTACACATTTTAGTAATTTTTATTTTTCCAGGGGAGATAAAAGACATGTGCCACATTGTGAAAAAAAGCATGGTATATTCCCAGGTTTGGGCAGAAATGACATGGCATATTTTACATGTTGTTCATGCATAATTTATTTTATCTTGAGAAACTTGGTCTTTTCCCTTGGTACAGCATAGTGACATTATATGAACTGTAAAAGGAAACTTTTCAAATACATGTGCTGTCTCATTAAGTTAGGACCTTATCTCTCTCAGGTATTTTGGCTTCTGAATGTTAAGGTCCTGGGGATTCTGCCAGAAGGCAACTGCTGGGCTGGCAGACAGTACGTCCTTTCAGTCATGGGGATGTTGTCCTTCACTTCTTATGAAAGAAATATCTTTTGAATAGCTGTAAAACAAACTCTTTTAAGTTGCCTTTTTCTATGAAGAAGGTAATAATCCTGTAAGAGGCCAACAGTTCCTTTGGGATCTATTCCTGCTCCACCCTCCCCAAGGCTGTTCATGATCTTATGACCGTCATCCACTTTGGCTTTTTTCTTCTTTATGAGAAATAGCAACAGAATAATGCTAGGTTCTTACTTCATCCCTTTGGCAGAGCAAATTATTCTCCCATTTGATCTATTACACTACTAGTTTATGTGTTTCCTTACCTCCCATGCCACAGTCCTAATCCATATGTCTAACTTCTAATCCTAGCCAAGGGCAAACAATGGTAACTGTCAGAAACTGGATTAGCAACAGAGCTCTGAGCTTAGTTTATAAGGAGATGCTGCCTCACTGATCACAGTTTTCCTACCCTATTTAGTTTTTCAGGTGTGGAACATGAGAAGAAGAACAGACATGTGACCCACACTGGAAGCATTGGAAGGAACAAGGCAACAAGAAAGCAATTGTGTTACCTAAAAAGAAAAATTGTATTAAGTTACTGATTTTAAAACATTTTAAAAATGTTTAAAAAATCACTTTCTTCCTCTGCTGGTCAAAAATGTAAATCTTTTATTCAGTCTTACATGTCTATTATGACCTGGGGGCAGGGGACTACTGCAAGACAGGAAAAAACAAGCCTCTTTGAAGTTCCAACTAGTTCTTTTATCAGGAGTTTTCTTTACCATCATGGTGTTATATTTAAGGGAAGGAAAAGAATTTCACACCAAATGACTTGCAGCTGAAATTATTTCTACTTGCAAAAATGTGCATTTTTAAAGTGGATCTCACTGATTTTCCCATTACATCTGCCTTTTTAGTACAACTCCTGCACTCTGCAACTAGACTTCTTGCGTGGCAAGTAGCCTGTGAGCAATTTCTCTCTTTCGCACTATCTGCTCTCACCACACTGAGTTCTGCTTAAGGCAACAGAACTACATCAGCTGTTAAAGACAGATGCTCAAATAATCAAATACCTAACCAGTTACACAAACTAATTTCATAAGCAATCATAATTTCCACCTCCTTTTTCAGAAACAAGAGAAAAAACTTATTTTCAAAATGAAAATGAAATTACCTAGACATGTGCACTTTCACTTTTCAAAAGTAATTATTAAACTGCTTAACTTTGGCAATTTAAAACCTCCTACTGTGAAAAGTAAGTATAGAAAAAATCATAATGAAGAACACAATTCTTTTCTCAGTTTATGAAAGGACAGGCTTGAAGCAAGATCTGACTTCAAAAGCCTGCATTCCTGGCTGATACTCAAGTCACGTTTGCTCTGAGGCTGCCCCTCCCCAATGCTGGTTTGCCTACAATGGGTGCAACATGTACTCTCCAGAGGTGCCAGTGGTGAGAGACAAGTTCTGGAGAGGCATAGCAGTTATACCCAGAAGAAGCAAGACCCTTTGCTTCCACTTCACTAGTTGCATACTGGGAGATTTACGGGTAAAAAAACCCAAAGAGCCTATATATAGTAGTGGTTTCTGCAATCTTGAAACAAAGTAAGTCTGGATATCAGAACTTTTTTTTTTTTTTAATAAGCACATTGTAAAAATAAATTCTCATAGATAACACAAATGAAAGTAAATAGTCCATCAGTCTCTCTCCAATGGTATAATTACCATCTGTCAACAGCAAAAAAGAACATTGTTTGATTTCAATGGGCTCCAAAAGTTCATAGGCACTTATTTCACAAGCAGCATATTATCCCTTCTTATGGGTAGGAAACTTGGGTGACAGAAACTAAATATCTTGCCTTGGGAGACAGAGGATGGTCCATAAAGACTAAGTCTCCAGCTTTCCTACTGTCTCTTTTCTCAAAAGACCATTTTTCCCTCTTCATGTTACATTCTTTTTTTTGCAAGGCTTTGGCAAGCATTATATTGAACAAAATTAAAATGAAATTACATTGGACCTAATATTTTTCTCACTTATTTTTCAAACCTAAAAATGAAGTTGGTAAGATATAGAAAGTGAAAATACAGGACAGGATGAGCAACTTGAATTTCTTTATAACTCAGAAGAGAAAGAACATAAAATATCAAAGAAATGTTTCATTTTATTTTGCATGATATGTTCTGATAAGTATTTTGCCAAATTTAACTTTCAAACAGGAAGTTTAATATTCTTGCAATATTCACTGCTGATTTAGACAGGGCGGTAAAACTAGAGCCAAAGGGCCTCTAAAAAGTCAATATTTTGGCTCATACACTGGTCAGTTCCTGTTCAAAGGTTCTTTGTGAATAATAAATCAAGTGACTAGAATAATATGAATCAGCCTTCTTTTGGAAGAATTTGAATACTATAATATCTTCAGAGAAAAAAGCTCACCAAAATGGAACTGAAAATCTTGATTGCTTGTAACAAAAAATTAAAAAGAGTGAGTACTATCATACTGGACACCAGGAATAGTAAGGGCTCGTGCTATGCTGCTACAGAAAAACAGATTGTTGCTCAAGGTGTCATCTGTATTAGTCAAGCATCACATGTAATTTCTATATGAAACTGTTAACAAGAAAAAAAAAAAGAAAATTGTCACAAAACTTATTTATAAGTGATGTTTTATACCATATTCAAAGTGAGGGTGCAAGTAACCCTGCAAAAAGAGTGAATATCCAAACTGTGTCAAAACCAAGCAGCTGTCTGCCTGACTGGCTGCATGACACAGCTGATAAGTCACCTAGAAATACCCAGTGGATCTGGCTGAGCCAACAAGCACATTAATTTCTTGGAAAGACAGTGTAGATATGAAATGTAATTCATCAATTCTGCCTGTTTCTTTGGACAAGAAACAGGAATCCAGGTGGGAAGGAAGCAGAGAATGTGTACAGGGGGACAAGCCCTGGAGACCTTCATGAGGAGTTAAGTAACTGGACAGCTGGAATTGTGTTTTCTGTTTCCCTTTTTGTAGCCTTCTCTTCCCAAACTTATAATTTCCAAACTTACATCTGGGTTGGAGGCAGGCTTAATCTTCAACGGCAAACTTGCAGTGTTTAATACAAAGTGTTTGAAGCCACCTGGGAAAGACATTGGGACACTGCAGAGTGTTTGCTTTCTAATTGCAATGAAACAGTTTAGGCACCTGGCTTGATGATTAGGAACAAGTGCACTCCAGCAAGTACAAACCAACTCCTCTGCCACGATCAGAATGCTGAGATAAATCCCATTGCCCTCAGGATATCTTGAGCCATCACAGCAACAGGCGCAGCCAAGACAATACTGAGTGGTGTAGAGAAGGGAGAGTGGAAGCTCTTTATTAACAGAAGAGTGGGGCAATAGCCAACAAAAGGAAAAAAATATAAAATTCAAATCTGAAAAATATTTTTGTTTGGTTTGGTTTTGGTTGTTTTTTTTTGTTTTTTTTTTCACAGTGTGTCGCTAGGCAGACCTGTAGTTCTGGCAAACTCAGTTTTGGCATTAAAGATGAAAAAGATAGACTTTGAGTAATCATGGCAGATCATTTCATAGCCACAACAATAACACAATGTTGTGAACAGAAAAATGGAAAAGTTTTGTAGTGTCCATATTCATAGTTTCACCTGTTTTTTTCAGGTGTGAGTTATGATTACATGTTTGGGGGGGGCAGTTTATCTTCTTTCCTCTGAATAATCTTCACTGATTTGTCAGATACTTCTCACGTTTCCTGCTATTTCCATCAATGTTGGGTATAATATAAGCCTGGTATTTCAGAACTTTCTGTCACTGAAGAAAATGATGTACTGTCAATACTCTGAAGAAACATATCCCTCAACAATTGTCATAGGGGTGCAATATTAAAGTTACAAAAATAATTAGAACTATGTATGTATGAATCCCTCTGTTATTGAATTGCTTTGTTTGATTTTTTTGTTGTTGAATTACACTGTACAACATACATGGGCATTTAATTTCACATAAAACTTCACTGACTGCTATTAAATAGATTGCTTTTTGTCTTCCATGTGCCTTCAAACTAAGACCACAGTCATGCAAAAAAATAAACATCATAAAAATATGTTCTCTAGTTTGTCACTCATGAATACAACTATCTTACTAAAAGATAAAAATAAAAGGATAAGCCTTCACGTATCAGCCATACTACCTACAAATAACAAACCTAGCAACTGAATCAGGAAACAACATATATTAACAATCGTAAAAAAAAAAAAAAAAAAAAAAAAGACAAAAAAAGTCCTTTAAGTTCCGATAGTGACACCTTAAAAAGATGAGAATTCTGATATGGAAGATGGGTTTCTTAATAATACAGTATAAAAGTTAATACAAAGCCAAAACTGTCCGGCTTCTTAATTTATATTTAGATTCCTCTTAAGAAGTAATTTGACTTTAGTTGTCAGTAGTAGCCACACTTGAATAGTTTAACCAAATTAACTTTAGTTATGTAAATAATCTCAGAATTTTTTCTTAATGCTATTTTTTGTTAAAAATGAAAATAGGTCACTTTGAATTAATGAAGAGCTGTTATATCTCAAGTGTAGGCTACTGAAAAGGGAGTAAAAGGATTGTGTCTCAGAATTTTCACTGGTGTTTCCAACATTACTTGTATTTATAGTTACTGAAGAATATACCTTTCCAGTCCTTATACAATAAAATTACCTGTAAGGTAGTATTGACAACTTCTGAAGGGCTCTTAGAAACAATGCCATAATTTTATAAAAACAGAATATAATGGCTATTTTGTAAGGAAAATATTTAAGATACAGAAATAGTTTTCTCATTTAGGGACACTAAACAGTCCTCAGTCATTACAAGATGAAACTAGGAACGAAAGCCTCAAGCATGTAATGAGTGCAGAGAGCATTGACACACATCCTTTGAAAAATATATAGGAAAAAACTTAGAAGAGAACAATAAAACTGGGAAGCATATTTTGTTTACCTCCATTTATGGCTCCTAGGTTCTTGAAAACAGGTGGTGTGATAGACACTGAGTTGCATTTTATGTGAAGGCTGACAAATTTTTTGGTCTTTACACCTGTTGTAACATGTTGTTCTGAAAGCAAAGGAAGTAATTAAACACCGTGTAGATGGAATAACAACTTGTTTTAATACTAGTGTTTTATTTAATTCATACTGATTACTTGAAATTAGAAAACAGAATTCTGAAAAGAATAAAGTGTTCATATAATCTGTGTGAGAACTTGTATTTGTAGTTGTGCAGAGACAAATTAAGTAAAAAGGATGAAAGCACTGAATCTATGAAAATACTAAATTACTGAAAAATTTGCTGAATAATGTTCCATTACACAGGAAAGCAGAAAAAAAAAAATTCCTTCATAAGACATAACCAATGAACTAAATTGCTTCCAGTAAAAGAGTAATACACTTACACAATATGCAGTCTTGGACAATGTTAAGTAAAAAGACTCATGAAATAAATTAAGAAAAAGTACTTGGTGAACAAAAACATCCTCAAGATTCAAAGAAAAAGAGCAAGTCACTTCTAGAGACACTTATAGAAGAGTGCAAAGAAAGATGGTGAAAGTCCAGAATTCAAATAAAATTATATAAAAACTTGTCTCAAAGGGAAAAAAGAATCTTTGCTCAAGAGTTAGAAGGGCTCATTGAAAGAGCTTTAAACTAGATTTGAAGGGAGAAAGGGATAAAAGAAGGCTCACTACAGATAAGCCTGGGGGCAGCATGCCAATGTTCAAGGGATAGTGTGCTAGCAAGGTCCTTTTTTCCCTGTTCTTAAAACAAGACCTCACAGATATGTGATGAGAAGAGGCTATTTCTGGTTAAAAGACATTAATTTTCTAATGAAATCTAAACATACAGATAGGTTCAGCTGAGGCAGGTTTATGGACAAATTAGTACCCTCCTCATTACTTTCCTTGACAATGCAAAACTTCAACTGCTACATAAACATGTTTATTTATCAGCCCTAAAGCTTTATATGTAAGGGTAAAGTAAGCAAGGAGATTTAAAATTGCAATTATATGCCATGGTTGTACATGAAATATCTTGTATTACTTTCCTTAAGTTAAAAGAGCTATTATTAGAAATGCAGCTCTTTGTGCTAAGTGTGGCAGATGGTGCATAGGAGTAAGTGGTGAGCAATTTACAGTAAACAAATTCTTTATCTCTGACGGGTCATGGGGAGAACGAGCACAGTCCCCAGTTAAATCAGGGGGTTGTCTGGAGAACGGTGGTGTTCAAATGTACTAATCATGGTGGAACATGCTTAAGGAAAAACAAACAAACAAACAAACAAACACAAAGCCTTTATATTACCAAACTGAGAAACACTTTTTCTATGGAGATTTGTCAGCCTTCTGGGGCTGACAGCATGATGCAATTTGTAAAGGTGCTCCAGTGTGCTCAGCATCTACTACTGAGAGCACTGTTACAGGCTTCACTGAAGCAGTTGAATTTAATCCAGGTATTTACTGGCAAACTGCAGCTCTTATTAGTAGCAAATAAGACTTTATAACTACTTTAAACATGTGTCTTACAAGACAGCACTCAGTGCAGATCTGGGTTTTCCTTATCTTTTGAGAAGATAAGGAAATCTGTGTCAGAAGCAGATTGATCCCTTTGAGTAAAGCAATCCTAACTAAAAGACTGTAAGTAATGCACTCATGGGATTTTTGGTCTCCTGTTCAGACACAATATATTCATGATACCCATATTACCTATATCTATCTGCAGTAGAACTGTGAATGAATTGTGGCAGAATTGTAGTTACCAAATACATTTTCTCTACTTTTTGAATTTGGACTCCAACAGCAGTCTATGCCTAGCAGGCAACTAGTACCACTAGCTATAAGTGAATAATCATGCTTTCTCAAATAGATGATGGGCTTGCTAAATTGCAGATATTCCAAATTGTTGTCTACCTCCTTGAATTAGAATTAAATTAGCTTTGCATGGAAAAATAATTGATGTATTTTCAAAATCTGGTTAGATATAATCACTCTGGGAATGATTTTAGCTTGAAAGAGAAATTGGCAATTCCATCAGTTATCTTCTCTGTATTTCCACTAATTTTTTTAGAAAGTACAAATTCTCATATTCTTTGCTGAGACACTAACAAACTACCAAATATTCTTCTTTAGCAAAATCCTGCCAGATTGCAGCCTTCATTCAAAACCTCTATCTCTCTCTCCTTCTTCAGTAGTTCCTTTGTCTCTTTCGCACACACATGTAACTCCAATATGTCATGGCCATGTGGGAATGCACTTTAACATAGATTTTGCTTCCCAAAATACTTTTTAAAAAAAAGCACATTTGTCCCTGAATCTTTATATTTTCCATGCTGATGTTTACTTTTCCAAGGTTACCTGACCCATTTTCCTTAATTTATAGCAACTCCAACTTTTGCACATATCCTTTTTCCTTTCTTCAACTAAGGAATAGATCTCTTCTCTGAAATTTTCATATTCTTTGTTGCTTAGGCTTTCTTCCTGAAACCTGTCTTTTGTATCACAGTCCTTTTGCACTACAGCAAAAGCCTCTGCAAAAGTGAATACTACTTATAACATGTAACGAGCATTTGCATATGGAGACAGAGAAGGTGGAGAGGTAGGAGACATTTTGCTGAGAACAATGGCTGGCAAAACCACAGTAATTAATCAGCTAAAAAAAAAAAAAAAAAGTTAAGATCTAAAGACATTACTTCTCAGTTTCTGATCTCATACACTTTTGAAAGTCTCAAATCTTCCTTTGACTGGCACTAAAAGAACCATCAAAGCTTTTGCAGAACCCAGTTTGCCATTTCCCCAGGGAAATTGCAGTTCCTATCACTGGCATTCAAGACCAACTAAAATCACTTCTCTTCCCTTCCCACCAAGTTGAGCAATGAAAACATATGATGAGTTTTAAGTAAATAAATATTCCCATCCAACACTTGAAATCTAAACCTCAAAACAAAAGCCATCATCACTGATTTTCACTATGTACAACAGTGACAGAAAGGAAAATTCAGCAACAGGGTTGAAGAAATGTTGTTGGGGTTGTTTTTTAATCCTTTGGTTTTCTGGAAGTCCTATCTTCATGAAAGTTATATACTTGCTTTCAATGTCTGAATAACACTGTAACGCCTAGGAAAAAAATTGTAGAAGATTTATTTTCTTTTTAATTAATATCTTCTGCTCAGGAGAGTTTTAGAATGTTTACAGGACTTTACAGAACATCATCCATGTTTTAAGTTAACAAATAAATCAAGGGCATCAGGCATATTTTGGATTTGGGGGTGTTATTCAATAGTTCTTTATGAAAATTGAATTACATAGCTTAAAGTTTTCTTGGTCTTTTGTTAGGTATCTGATTTGGTACTTCCTGATATTGCAAATTACTAAATAAATGATGAAAAACACAAAGTGAAAAATACACCTAATTTTTACTGTAATAATAAATTTACTGCTAATTGGAAGGAATTATGCCGTTGCATCCCATTCTTGGCTAGAGAGTCCTAAATAACTTTGGGCAATTAACTAGAAAATATATGAAATCATTGTTTATTGAGGTCAAGGATGAGAGAAAATATGGGAAAAAATAGTGAAGTTAATTTAGATGAACAGCTATTACTGCTATATCAAATCCAGTCAATCAGCTGCCATTTGAGTCCATGAAAATTCTAGGAAACAGATGAAATCTCTTCATATGACCTTTGCATCCAATAAAATTAAATAACATTTATTTTTATGGCAGAATATTGTCCCTACAAATCCGCACAGGAATATTTCTGTAAGAAAGTGTTAAGTTTACATAGCTTCAAGAGGATATGTGGGCAAACATTTCATTATCATTTTTTTACATAATATACATCAATATCTACTAGTCAAAACACTATTTGTGAAGTACAAATTATATTTGTTTTACAGAAATATATTTATTCTGTGAGTTGTACTTTTTGAAACAAGATGTTTTTAACATTCTGTATTTCCAGAAAAACACTGA
The DNA here is from genome assembly GCA_035583235.1 of Hafferia zeledoni. Lineage (NCBI taxonomy): Eukaryota > Metazoa > Chordata > Aves > Passeriformes > Thamnophilidae > Hafferia > Hafferia zeledoni. The sequence goes on along the minus strand of JAWWEV010000083.1, from coordinate 26,209,686 downwards.
ACTACATTGCAAGAATGAAAGCAGGTTAGTTGTACTTCGAGTAAGGGCTCTTAAATGCACAGGTGTTACATAGAGAAATATTCTGTACAAGTTCTGTTTTGCCCATCTACTTTTTTTTTTTTTGTAAACAGCAAACATGATACATTTTCATGTTTAAGGATATGAATATCAAGCTTTCTTCCTCTGCATCCTTTTTCTTCCTCTCTCTTTCTTTTTTTTTTTTCTTTTTTTTTTTTAATTTAATTTTTGGGTACAGCAATCAGGAATCTCTGACTGCCCCCTTAATGAATGATCAAGACCTTTTAAAATACTCCAAGCTGGAAGTATTCTTCAAAATCTTGGTTATGACACTTTTCAATTTTACATCATGGTAAGTCAATTACCTTTTTCATATGAGTTCTTTACTGAATAACAAACAATTTTAATTAGGTTTAGGTCCCTGCTTTTGCTGTATTTCAGAAAGGATGGTCATAATACTGCTGAAAGTAAATCTCTATAAATGAATTCCTGATCCTGTCTTTCCAGTTATGTATTTTAGCTCAGTATGCAAATTAATTCTGCTTCTCTCTCTCTGACACACATACTGACATGAATATTTCTGCCTCTTTCTCAATAACCAGTCCCCCATGTTGTAAGGGAAAAAAAAAAAAAAAAAAAAAAAAAAAAAAAAAAAAAGAGGAATTCTGAAATTACATGTTATCAGAAGCAATCAGATGAACTTATTAATATTATTTATAATTGCTGCATTGTTGCCTAAGGAGCCAGTTGCCAAGGGAGTCATTAAACCCACTGATTTTCACATTTGTAGAGGATTTGAGAAAATTGCTTTTAAAGGAAATGCCTTTCATTTTATCCACAAAGTAGAAAACCAGCTAAAGTAGGCAGAACAAACAGAACTTCTTTGAGATGTCTGATAGACAATTGCCCTGGGTGGAAGCATCAAATGGATACAATAAATCTCAAGTTTTAGAGGATTTTTTGGTACTACGTTCTTCAAGGGAAGAAGGATGAGGGGTTTGACTCCCCATCTTACTAACAATTTCCCTGCAGCAGAGTGCTAACAATAATCAGAAATAATGTAACTGGCTGTTCAGGACCAATAAATAAAAAAAGAAAAAAAAAAAATAAGGGCAGTGTAAATATGTGAATTCAGTACTGATTTACATATGGTTAGAAACACAAAAGACAAAGCACACCATACCATCATCCTTCAATGTCCTTCTTAGACTCTTGCTTATGCATATTCTATGCTGTCCTCATAGACTCCCTGTGTGCTACACACTTGATTCTTTTTCTTTCTGAAGCTGCTCTTAAAGCACAGAAATACTGGCCTATATCAAGACTAATTTCTCTCAGTGTACTAAGTGTCAAGTTAGGAGAGAGTAGCTCCCAAACCACCCCTTCATTTACAAGAGCAGTCCCATCTGACTCCACTGTCAGTACCCCTTTTGTCTTCATCCTCCTTTGTACTAAACTTTGCTGAGTCATTTCCTCACTTCCAGTCTCAGTCCCACCATTGACCCTGAGAAGACACTACTGAATGCAAATTCCATTCATTTAGTGAAGCTCCTCAAACCGGAAATACTAATGCTCCATTAGCCCTGGACTTCAAATCACAAGAAGCAAACAAACAGTTTCCACATGGTGCAACATTCAGCCTTGTATGCAGCTAAATCCTGCTGGGTACTGACTCCAAAGCCCCAGCTATTCTGGAAAGAGTGAAAGATGAAGAAGGAAAAAGTACTGCAGACATAATCAGCAGTTTGGACATTGCTGAGGATGTTAAATGCAAGAAACAATGTATTCAGCTACAAAAAGAAGCAAGGAAGGCAACCTTTTTTTCCTTGTAAGGTTTCTTCTATTTTCAGCATTCCTGCCTAGCTTCCGACACCCTTTTCCAGTCTCCAGTTGCCTTCCACTTCAGATCACCTTTCCTGCTTCAAAACTGGGATTCTAACATAAAGAACTTTTGCTTATTTTGTGACGAGATGTGCTTATAAGCATCTTCAAATTTTATTCTAATTTTAGATTTGAACTCTTCAAGTTCCAACCATTGTTGTGATCAACAACTGCCCTTCCTGAGAAGACATTTCACCTTGCATCACCCAGATTTTGACATTCTAAAATGTAAGGACACTCAGCATCTCTACATTGAAACATTTGAATTTTTGCCAAAAAGTGACATCTATTTCCTTTATCTCATGGCTACATGTAACAACTTGAGGCATAGGTCCAACATCAGGTGTACCAGTGAATCATTTCCATACAATAAAGTGGTAAAATTTTTGTCTGGAAACACTTCTCTCAGTCTTAGCAGAAAACATGCAAAATCAGACACAAGTATATTTTCTTTAAATGCTGCACACTCCTGTAGTTATTAGCAATAACTGTGTGAAATTACTTAAATAGTACTGTCAGAGTGGGTTTGCCAATTTGAATTCTAATCATACCATACAATTATCATTATATTTTATGACTGAAACAGACAGAACCAGTTCAGACAGGTTTGCAAATGTAACCTCTCTTCTTCCAGTTATTAATTTTAAAAATTTAATAAAAACAAATATCAGTTATTTTATTTTCCTACAACTATTGTAATAAGTAGTGGGAGTATGTGAAAACATATTACTCTTGCCATCTTAGAGGAATGTCATGTTAACCTACAAATATTCTTATTCTATAATCATGAAATATTTCTAGGATTATGGTGGTTCGAGGATAACAAGGATTAAAATTCAGAAAATGTCTGCAGAAGCATTTGAAATTATGGTAGATTATAGAGTATTTTGGAATTATCACAAAATATTGAATTTTTACCTAAAGAATTGTTGTAACTCCAAACACTTAAAGAACAGTGGAAGAAAAATGAGACTTTGCTTACACAAAATATGCAGTATTAATATAGGAGAAAAGAGTATAAGAGTACGCTTAAAAGAAAACTTGTTAAATAATTTCACAAAGACTTGTCAGTGAAACAAACACTGATATTCTTTGTCCTTTTGTAAATTAACATACTATTAAAGATGCATTTATTTGTCTTCCTCTCCTCTTCTTTATATCAGTGTCTCCAAATGTAATATAAAATCTTTGTTCCATCTTATGAAGCATTAAGCAATAAAAGGATATAAAACTCCTCTGCTCTTCATTCCGTAATTTATATAAAGAACATTTGCACCAAAAGGTAAGTATGTATTAGTCCTAAGATGGATCATAACAGAGCAACTGTGCTGAAGCATGAATAAAAAATGTCTATAAAGTGTCAGTAGAAAATGTTTTCTGAAACCTTGAAGAGTGTGCAGACTTCCAGAGATCAATTTCACTATGTCCTAGCTTGGACTCACATGAGGCAAAATCTTTGTTATTGGTCTGAGATGGCCTCAGCAGTTTACAGCATTTAGAATCTTTTTACTCTTTAGCTGTAAAAAGTTTCTTTTTGATCATGGTTTAATGGCAAAAATTGTCCTTGGTAGCTGAAGAACTTCAAAGAATATCCTTGTGTGTGTGTGCTTAACTTTCTTGCCTCTTATGTATTTGTACTTTCTTCTTTTTACAAAGATTTGAAGCTGAAACATCATTAAGAAAAGACAGTTTAAGTACTTCATAAAGACAAATGTTAAATAATTTTCACTGCTCTCCGAATCTTCTGTTAGCACAGTTGTGATCTCTGATAGCTCAAAGCCAGATGTTTCCCAGTTGGATGAGAGTGAGCACAAAGCAGAGTTTGATGTGCTTAATTAATCTTAAACAGAAAATTTCTAGATCTTCCAAGATGCTGAGACAACTATTCCAACATTTAAATGATTTCCATAATTCAATCTATTAAACAACTTCTCTTTTGCATCTGCTTCTCTTAAAATATTTAACTTTTTTAATACAACTATTTCTCCAATTTCAAGAGCTACAAACATTACAGAACAAAACACATATCTCATCAATGCAGCACATGCGCTACTTAGGTATAATTTGTGGTACCACATGCTTCTTTTTGCCCCTATATTGGAATATAGATAATTCCTGAAGATAAACACAGTTTTCTGGAAAATTTTTGATTCAGAATGTCTTCAGCTGGTACAAAATGCTCAAATTGCAGTAGAGAACAGATGTAAATTTTTCACAGTTAAGATTATTATTGAGGTTATTTGGATTATTTTGCCATTAACTGTGCTAGACAGTGAGTGACTTTCTCCTACCACAAGAAAAAACAAGTTTCATGCTATTCTGAAACAGAATCCAAAAATCAAGTCCATAGTAGGGAGTTCTGAGTTTTTTGCAAGCTGAAACTCCTGTTTTCAGGTTGTTCCTAGCAATAATTCCTAATATTAGGTATTGGCAATTTCCTTTTGGTCACTGAAGCAGTCTGCTTGATGCTTGGGGGTTTTTTTTCTTTATTTTAAGAAATAGGGACAGGACCCTCTTTGTCATACTTCTAGAAAACAACCCAGTGACTTGCATTCTGAGGTACATTTTCTGTAGCTAAGGCAAGTTTTTGTTTTCTACTTCCATCTGTCTAGAAAGCGTCATTAAGTATTCATGAAATAGGAATTTGTTTCAAAGGAAGACTACATGCCTTATTTCTGAGTCCCTAATTTTAGCAGAAGCTGGAGTGGTATAAATGAACCCCTGTGCGAATACAAGCTCTGCTTTAAGAGTATGCCATTTAAGAGTGCCATCTTTGTTGCTACAGAAGGAAAAGTTATAAATTGGAATTTCCCTTATTGTCTCTAATTTCCTTTTTTTGTTTTTAGCCCGCAAGTAGAAAAACAGTATTATAGGTTATCTGAAATAGCACTTTGTTAGGAAAATGCATAATCTTGAATAAAAAAGAACGCATTCTATCTTTTCTTCTGTTGAGGCTTTCACTGTATGCCAGCATGAAATCCAGAGGACAAGCAATGTTTCCTTGTATTTGCTGTGGACACAGAGAGTTTCCTCTGCTACAGACCTATTATAAAAGTTTAATTCCACCAAATTTTCTATGTTTATTTCCTACAGAGTGTAATCCAGGTTTGGAAAGAGTACAGATGTTACCTCTTCTATCACTTAATCTCAGTGGGTACACCGCCAAAGACCAAAAAAGAAAACAGATGGGCGGAAAGCCTTTCAAATCTCAGACTGAACAGCACTGTTTGTTGGAACCAGCTAAGAGAAAACTGTCTTGACCATTTTTAATTTAATTTCAGATAATTTAGAAAATTAATAAGGAGGAAATTAAAACACTTCTAAATACTTTAAGTTATTGATTTAACAAAACATAAGGAAAAAATTACTGTATTCATAGTAAATATAATTTACAGGCCCTTATATCTTCCTAAATTTTACAGAAATACACTATATTCTTTATTCTGTCAACATTTATGGGATTTTTCCATGGTCTGAAGAACAGGATTTATCCTGATAAGAAGTTAAATGAACTTTTTAGAGTCTTGTATCTAAAACCCCTTTATTGCAATTAAAGAAACATGGAATATAGTTATTTCAGAAAATGCTAAAAACCATCCATCTCTTAAACGCATTGTTTACTATTTTCATCAAAGTATCACCAGAAGAGGCTATGAAAGTAGAGGTCATAACTCATTAGTTACAGCCTTTGGTGCAAGACACTCCATAAACAAAATAAAAATACCTTAAAAAAACCCACCTTGACACATTCTCATGTTACATGCCACACTACAATGTTTGATTTGAATAATGTAATAATAATAATTTAAAAATACTCCATAGCGTATATTCTGCAGGTGCCAAGTTTCAAGAGGAAGAGATTTTAACAGGCCAAGATGATATTTTGCAAGCAGCTCCATCTAAAATGTGCTTTTTAAACTATGAACTCATCAAGAAACAAGTGGTGACTTCGTGTGCACATTCTACCCTGCATACCAGACTCTGAAGTTGCTTAGACTCTTAATGCCTTCTGACAGCGATGATCTCCCTGGCAAACACATTCCTGAGCTGCTTATCCTGCCAGTGGCACTGAAGAGGAGACAGGTTTTCTGTTGCTTCCATCAGCTTCCAGTTAGTTTGCTGAAAATTGAGGAATTCATCCACTGACTTGTAGAAAAGTATTGCTTGGCAGAGCTGGGGCTGTGGCAGGAATAGCCAGTGGCATGGCATTTTGTGGGCTTGAGGGAAAGTCTCTGGTGACTTGCTGAGTAAGAGAATGAGCCTATAAATCAGAAAAATCCTTTGGAAATCTCCTTAAAAGCTAAAAAACAAAACAAAACAAAACAAAACAAAACAAAAAAAACCACCAACAGCAAACAAACAAAAAAACTAAAAAGAAAAACTTAAAAAAAAAAAAAATTGATTCCCTAGCAGAAAAATTAGGGTCACAGATGTTAGAAGGCTGACTGTGGGGATAATAGTGTCGTTTTCTCCTGGGCATCATGTAAACTTCCAAAATCTCCAGCGTGGGTGCTGCAAATCCTTTTAATATGGTTGCTCTTATCTCCCCCACGTACCAGCAGCAAGCTTTTTAAAATGTATATTCACAAAATTGGTCATACACAGGGATTTCTTTGAATGTTTGACTCTTTCCCTGGAGGGTCATTGCACTGAAACAAAACACACATACACAAATTTCTGTTGCTCCAGTTTGACACTGTTGTGCTCCTTCTGCATCTGTTGATTCTCTGTGATGTCTCTGAAACAGCACACATGGCACAGTTCATCAAACAAAAGCAGGCTCTTAAAAAAACCAACAGGAAGAAAAACAAAACCCAGACCAACTCTAGAGCTCAATTACACTGACCTAAAAAGCCTCCTACTATGTAACTCTTACATTAAGATATAACTTGGCAAAAATCATTCCTGCTGGGTTATAATGTCCTTATTTTTATTATTGGGGTTTTTTTTTATCTCCCACTTGTCAGGGAAAAAGCCACTATGTGGCTGTTATAACATTATGAAAATGGATTCATAAGCCAAGTCTATCTGCCAGAGCGTTCTTGCTAAATGTTGCAATGAGTGAGAGACTCAGCATGTGGCCATCCAAAACTGCTTCACGAAAAAAAGAAAAAAGCACAAGGGAATAAGGAGACAAAACATTTCTGACACTTATTTAATGGTCATGCAGTTACATAAATCCCCAGGGCCAAGAAAAGGTCTCTTGATTCAAGCAGTAACCACTGTGGAAAAGCCAAGACAAAGGTATTAATATCCAACTCATGGTCTCCCCACCACACGCAGCAGATGAGAGCAGACCTGTGAACCACAGAGCTCAGAAAGCTGTTCCATCTCATGTGCTCACAGCCAGCATCCATGACTGCCAGAGCCTATGCAAAAGTCAGAGAGGTAAGATACAGTGGTAAGACCCCAGGCTCTGAGCTATGATCTCATCAGAGCAGTTTTACTTTAAAAGCATACAAGGCTCCAAAAAACTCAGCTGCCAAATTTTTTTTTTAAGAGCCTTCAGTTCTTTTAATACCTTGAGAGAGAGTACACAGGAGAAAAAGCTTCACATGTTTCTCATGAGGTTATATAACACACTCATACTGGCAAACTTTAGAAGATACAGGAACTTGGCAAAAGTTTAAAGGGCGACACTCAACCAAAACAAAACATTCCACAAAGCATTACAACTTAGCAAAATCCAACCCATCCAGCTCTACATTGCATCAAGAAAGAAGATCAGGAGGAGAAGAAGATGAAGTAAAGAAAGAGATACAAAAAGAGAAAATCACAGCTACCACCCAGAGGCCCATGCCAGTTCAGCTCCAATGTGCCCAGATAGTAGGGTCCAACAACATGGAGAGCACATGTTGTTAGTTTTATCTGCTCTGGCCCCCTGTGGCCTCCCCCTCCCCAGGTGGGACTTGTTATGTTCCAGCCATTCTGGGGTTAGGGGTTAGGGGTTCCAGGGGATGTGGTGTGGATCAATGCTCCCAGTGTGCTGGTGACTTAACAGCTGCTCCAGGGCTGCCCAAGGACGCTTGAAGGGGCTGGGGTGTGGAACAGGACACCATCTCACCCTTTTGAAATTCAGCCTGTCCCTTCTCCCTGCACACACACACTTGAGTTGGTCTGAGCCAGTAATTAATATAATAATCCAGTGTCTCACAACAGCCATAGCTGTGCTTACAGGGTCAGCAAGGATCCAGGTAACCTTAGACCAATTGTAAAACCAGAGCCAGAAAGCCCTCTCTCCTAAAACTACTCTGTACCTCTTGTATGTTTCATTTATAGCTTTTCTGGTGAGCTTCATCTCTGAATGCTCTTCTCTTGCACAAGCTGCCTGCTGCCTGTTGGCAAGACTATGTGTGCAGCTCTCCCTCTCCCACCGCTGGCTTTGTACTTCTCTTGTAGCATACTTTCTTAATCTATTCATTCTTCAAAATTTTGTATCAAAGCAATTAGTCCCTTCTTTTACCCCTTCTTACAGTAAAAGCTTTGGCATTACTGCATTGTCTTGTCTCAGGTAAAATCCTTATAGCAACTATAAAGCACATTCTTCGTTCTGACACTTTTTAAAGTGTCATTTCCTCTTGAAGTGTTATTGTCATCCATTTACCATCACACAGTTAAATATTTCTATTAAACACAACAGTACAATGGTAAGTAGACTTGTAAATCAACCTTATACAATTAACAATAAATTCAGGGATAAAACCCATACTAATACCCATAAAAAACACTCTGGATATTGAAATTGGACCGATGAATTGGCAAAAGTCCAGCATAAATGGCCCAAGATCAATTTAGAGGACACCAACGTGTGCACAGTACGATTTATAATGCCTGCAATGTACTATGGCATAATTAATAATGTATGTTTGCGGTAAAAAACAATATAACTAGTTAAAGAAGGGCCACTCCCTTCCAATGAAGGTGAAAATAAACTGTGTGATATGCTAGAAACTGCAGAGTTCATGTCCAAGCACAAATATGACAAAGATAAGGTGAGGACAAACTTCTCGTTGTACCCGATCTCTAAACCTCAGTGAAATTTTAATTAGACAAACCCTGTTCTAAATGTTTTCGTTCTGTCTCTTAAGTACTATTTAGAATTTTGGCACACTTTTTTGGATTCTCTTTGTCCCAATGCATATTTTTACCTTTTCATAACTCTTCTTCCTCCATAAAAAAGGAAAATTATTACCTAGGATTTGCCCAGCAATGTCACAGAGCTGCCCATTAGCCACCTTCCTCAATGGTACAACACTTGTTACAAATATTTACTGAATGCCACCCAGATGCAAATCAGTTCTGTAACTAATGACAGTCTCACTTCCAGTTCCTGAAGACTCTTAAGAGGAGAAGCTGAGAGAGAAGCACAACAATGTCATTGGCTGACTTTTTTTTTCTGCCAAACTAATTAAACTAAATCCACAAGCTAACTGTGGGTTGAGCATGCCACTCCCAGGACTGTTCTAAATAGAGTAAGAAAACTGAGGTCATGGTCATAAAGAGCAGCAGTGGAGATCAGTGCTTTGAACCTACCACCAAGCTTTCAAATTCAAGCTGGAAACAAAGGTCCCACTATTGCCATGAACATGGCCTGCTGTGTTTGTGCTGTGCAGGGTTTGTTGCAGATTAAGGTAAAGCTAATTTTCATGGACATGCTTATTCAGAGAAAACAATTTTTTTTCTAGACTGCTGTGTTTTCTAGAAGGAAGATGCAATACTGACTGCCTCAGCTAAGAGATGCAAATCCAGTTCTCAGGCCTGCCAACATTTATATACTGTGCTGTACTATTAACCCACTTTACAAACTTTTTCACCTATCAATTTGCAGTGTGGTGCTGTAGCCTAAACCTTTTCCTACCTCCCTATTTGTTAAGATCTGATTATTGAGGGATACCTCTGCCCAAGTTAAGGTGCAAACAAGACCATATACCAAAGGCAATAGTATAGAAGTCATTTAACAATAAAATGTGAGGTAGAGAAATAGAAAGAAATAGAAAAGAGAGGAGAAAGGCAGAGAGAGAGTGAGAGATCAAGAAGAAGACAGTCATCACCCATGCATCCAGCATTGTCCTGTTGTCCTTTCTTCATCCAGGGCTTCTTGTTGGTGTAGGTTCTGAAGTAGTTCAAAACTTTTCACTATTTATACATTTTAGCAAAGGAATTATTTCTCATTGGCTACACAGTTCTGTTATGCTATTGGTTAAATGATTCCTTTGCCTCTAATGCTACTTGGACTGTGTGCTCAATCTTTCACTTGAGTCTGTGAGGTTTTATGGGTCACAAACTCCCCCTGCCGGAATTACCTTTTACCCAGTTGGAGCTGATTGCAGCACTGGTGCTGAGTTGGTTTTCCTTGTGGCCCATAAATTCTGCATTATCAGTGACACATTATTTTCCTCCAGCTTTGTTAACCTCCCCCTGGGTCTGAAGTAACACCCAGACAATATACCACCTTTATCTTTTCTCAGGTTCCTGCTGTGGGGGGCTTATGTTACAGTCCAAATTCCAGTCCATATGCCTCAATGGAGGCATATTTGAGGGGTGGCTTTGGTGATTGTTGGTGGTCACAGATGACAACTGTCCCATAACTTGGGGTGATCTTTGTTAGACCTGTGCATATGCTTATGAGCAGTTGCTTCTTTACACAGTTTGCAACAGTGGGAATTTTTATCTGGATGAATTACCCAGATGTGTTAACTAGATCTTGCCTCTGCCAGGCCTGGCATTAGAGCCATCATCACCCCATTCTTAGTGTATCTCATGGCAAAGTCTTTCAGTGGCCTTGACAGTGCCTGAGACAGGCAACTGTGCTCTTTAAGTCCTTACACCATGTGCAAATTATAAGCATTACTGTCATCTGCCATCCATCAACCAGCTGTGTGTCAGGCAGGAACACTGGGCATGAAGTGGGAAAGAAAATTCTCTCCCACAGAATCTTATACTCAGAGACACCATGTTAAAAGACACTTACATACAGTCTTAAGTTTTATACTTCTTCCCATTATATTATTCTACCACACTACACCACTTGAGCCCTTCGAGCAGTCCTTCTGAATATGTGACATTGTGCCTCCACTAAGTTTTAAAACTCCTTTATGCTGTGTATGCTCTGACACAAAATGCTACAAAAGTCTTATCAATGAGTCACTGAACACTCACCCCACTCCTCTGCCAGCAATTTTCAGAGCGTGAAGGCACAGCCTGGTGATCTGCCAGAGAAAAGGCACACTGGAGGAGTACCTACATCTCTCTTTTCATAGCCCAAGGTCAGACTCATCTGCTGGAACCACCATCAAGAGGTGAACAGTTTTCCAAGTTTGTTCAATTAACTATCACACTCCACCACACCACTCCAATTATTTCACACACCCATCAGTTCAGTGACAAGCCAGAGAGTACAAATATCTCCATCCTCCAGATAACCACCACTAGCTTCTACCAGCTCCATGTTGGGACTCCGCAAAAGTTATCCAGGATCGAGCCTCAACTGCCTGTTCTGGGTCTCATGAATTAGATTTTGTTCAACTTGGTAATTGGGTCAGAATAAACTCAAACCATTCTCATTCTGCATTAATAAAGTTAATGGTCATCCAGGACTAGGCTTTCAGGGCTCTTTTTATATTTGTCTGTCCAATATAATACATATTTTATTGATTGTAGAAACTTTTTGTCATCATCATAATTCTCATCATGATTTCTTCCATTAAATAATTACTTTCTGAGAAGCAAATTGTCCACTTTTAATTATTTTAATATCCACTGACATAAATTTTTATTTTATATTACTTATGATAAAGTATTCAGAGTTCTTTCATGTAGTCTCGAGCTAAAAGACCGGAGCAGAACCACTTACTCAGAGCATTTTGCACTGAGGGCAGATGAAGTCATTCAAGTAGCATAAACTAATCCAAGAACTAAAAAGTGAGAGGAAAATGCTTGTGATGACCTTTCACTTTGCACAATAATTGATCTAAAACAAATGTTCCTTTAATTTGCATTATAATGGCAATCACAGAAAAGGACTGGCCAGCTTTCAGAGGTTTTTCTGCAGTAATTAAACATTTTCTACCCCAGAATTTCACTTCTCATTGATGAAGCTAGAAGTGCAATTCACTTATCTGGAAACCCACTTCCAGAAGGTCAAAAAATATACTTGTGCTGTTTCCTTCACCTTCTATTAAAGATGTATCAAACTACCCATGAACATTCATACTGTATATCATTGAACATGAATGGGCTCAATGACCTGTGCAGAACAAGGTTATTGAGCAACTTATTAGACATGGTGACAAAAACACAATATTTGGGTCATATTATACAACATAAAAACAATTACTTCAAAGTTACACTCAAAGATACAACTTATTTAAAACTGCAAAAAACTTTTATTCTTCACAAGTCATTTTTCTAATAGAGAAGGATAAATGCATTTTTTTTGTTACTATCACAGTAATGAATTCTGTCTTACAGCATGGTAGAACCTAAAACTGTATTTAGAATCTCAAAATAAGAGTGCATACAATAATTATTGTTTTGTCTTCTTTTGTTTAATTTTGCCTTTTTTTCTACTCAAGGAAAACATTCTGAGTACTTAAACCTTCCAATACAGCATTATTTTTTTTTTGCTTTTGTAATGCATTTGCAGATTAAGCAGCAATCAGATATTAGGAAAAAATATCGTTTTTTCGTAATTTATGACAGAAACTTCACCTTGGAAAAAATGACAAAAAACCCCCCAATAAATGTTCTCCAGTATAAACAGGTTCAGATAAAGTTTGGACCATGAACAGTCCCCACTACGTAAGAATTTTGCATTTAAGAAACTCTTTCATGACAAAATATCTCAACCTTTACAATTCTGACTGCTGAAGGACAAACTTGAATGAGTGAAAGCAAACAAGGAAATCTCATTAAATGTTGCCAGCAGCTTCAAATCATTATGAATTTTCCAGTACAGCATCCAATAATTATATTAGTTTTCCAATAATGCAGTCAAATATCTCTCATTACAACTAATTTAGAAAGTACAACAGATTACCCAGTCTCACTGTTTTATGAAAAGAACCTGATGTTTGGTCTGCTCTGCAGACAGATGAATGTATTGACACACACAATTTCACAAATATCTCATCACTCACCTTCCTGTGGGTCAGAATTCTCTTACTGGATAATTCTTCTTATGTAAACTTCCAAAACTGACCTACAAAAAGTTGCATGAGACTTTATATCCCCAGTAACTCTTTGATTACAATCATAATTTTTTCTAGTCATGAAGTCAAAACACATTGTTAATTTTCTGTAAGTGTCAAACTCAGAAACTTTGCTGGTACCCTGAGACTTAACCTGTCTCTGACCCTCAGGGCCAAAGTTCTGGGGACAGCCCCATTAGCTTTACACAAATGTCTCTCTGACAAAATCTGAAGGCAACATGATGAGGCATAATTAGAGCTGCACAGTCTTTGCCACTGGCAATGAGGAGCATGCTGGAGGAAATCCAGATGAAACTTGTAGAGTTGGCAGCTAGGCTGGTTTTGCCCTAACAGAACAATAAAATCTACATTACTAATGTTATTAGTTGAGGTCAAGGGAGAGGATTTGTCCCGCTCTGCTCTGCATTCATGCAGCCTCACCTTGAATATTGTGTGCAGTGTTGGTCACCACATTACAAGAAAGATATTAAGCTATTGGACAGTGTCCAAAGGAAGGCAACAAAGACAGTGAAGGGCCTTGAGGGGAAGCTGTGTGAGAAGTGGCTGGCTGAAGCCACTTGGTCTGTTCAGCCTGGAGAAGAGGAGACTGAGGGGAGACCTCACTGCAGTTACAACTTCCTTGTGAGGGGAAGAGGAGGGGCAGGCACTGATCTCTTTTCTGTATGGTGATTAGTGACAGGACCTGGGGGAATCGCCTGAAGTTGTGTCAGGGGAGGTTAAGTTGGGTATTAGAAAAAGGTTCTTCACCCAGAGGGTGGTTGGGTACTGAAACAGGATCCCCAGGGAAATGGTCACAGCACCAAGCCTGGCAGAGTTCAAGAAGTGTTTGGATGATACTCACAGGCACATGGTGTGACTTTTGGGGATGGTCCTGTGCAGGGCCAGAAGCTGGACTTCATGATCCTTGTGGGTCCTTTCTAACTTGGCATATTCTATGATTCTTTGATTCTATCATTATTGCTATGGCTATCCAGCCAGGTAGAGCTAGAGCTATTAAAGCTCTGTATAGCTAAGTGCATGAAGCGCTGGGGTGTTTAGACAGAGCTCACAGAACCTTCTGTGCTGCTTGTGGCAAAGTCCCCATTTAAGCCTGGACAAAGGGCATCTCTCAGCATTAGCATTGTGAAATCACATCTAAACTACTGTTTGTAGGCATAAAATTAATGCCCATTCAACTCTGAACTCCTGTTTATTCCTTGGCAGTTTAGTTTTTACAAACTTAAAAAACAAATGAACAAACTGAAAGGTGAGGCAATAAAGAAATATGAGGTTTTAACTTGACTATAGTGTGTGTTCACTCAGAGCTTCCAAACCCATAATTGTTTAAAACAGAACACAGATGGGAAATGCAACCCCAGGTGAGATTCAATGATTCATGGTAGCATTTGGAGACACAAGCATGACACCAAAGGCCTGCAACCAGAGACAGTGTGCAGTTACTGCTCCAACTCTGTTTTGACACCGTCTCCTGAACATCACCCATGTGTTTAAGAGACTTCAGGGCTGGAGGCCATGAGGAGCATATGCTTCCTATTTCTTATGCACTTGTGCCTATGGACTAGAGAACAGTGGGGTCCTTGCACTGAGGTATTTGGGGCTAAAGTCCTACCCTTCATGTCCAAGGCAGCACAAGGCAGCCATGGTTCAATGTTGCAGAAAGGGCTATTCTGCCCCTGGCCAGTGGAGAAAGTAAATCTGGTGGATAAAAAGTGAGTAGGATGAGGCAAGAACATCTTGTGCAGCTAAGTCTGAATACATTTCAGTATTTCAAATGCTTGGCAAAAAAAGCTGTAGAAACTTTGCCTTCACGTATGAAACAGGTTCCCATCTAATAAGTGCAAGGCTGCAATAATAGGAGGCCTGTAGTAATACCAATAATGATAATAATTCTGTTGATAAAGGAAATATTTCTGTAATAAATATTATTATGATTCATTTTCCAGAACTTTCAAATGGCCATTTCACATCACTATCTTTATATATTGTGAACTCTGCATATATGTCATAATTGATTTTTTTTTAACTTACAGTTTTTGAAATATTTATAGCTTAAACAGCAACAGACACAAAATATGCATGGAAAAATACAGCACCGGGGCAGTTGTGACACTTTTGAAAAGTGTATGGAAAGAGGTACAATTATTAAGAGGGTAACAGGAAGTTACCCACAAAATTGATCACACTATGTGAGGGAAAAAAAAATATTTTGCAAAAGACCTAAAGGGATTAATTCTAAATCTAAATTGAGCTTTCCTTTCTTCTACACACTATTCATTTCTGCCCTGATAGCAGCTTTCCTGATCAGTAAATAGGTTACCCAAAGCAACAAACTTATTCAGAAAGATGGGCAGTGGAGAAGGATAAGAGAACTGAAATGAGGCAATAAATTATAGTTGAGTCATGTCTCCTATTCAGGAACCACTAGCTGACATCCTGGCTGCTTCTGTACAAGCACTACTTGATTAATATCAAGTACAAATTTATCACTCAGCAATAATCTATCCCCTCGGAAACTTAACCTGGAAATGGCTTTTCACTGACCAGCAGGATAGATTATTTAAAGTTCTTTCCTGTCTGCATCCACTGCAAATGTTTTTCAAATTTTAGAGAGAAAGTGGTAATTATTTAAAGTTCAGGTTTGGAGAAAATTAATGAATATAGTTAAAAGACCCGAAAACTAAACCTAAACAGAAAAGATAGACTGTCAGAGCCAAGACAGAAACACAGTTAAGATCCTCTACTAAATATAAAAACTTACTGTGTCCCTCAGTGGCCATTTTACATAATTTAAGCCATTTGCAGCTCTTCAAATAACAAAACCCAGCATTCAGAGTGATGGGGTGTGTGTGTGTGTACATGTACACACTTGTGTTTCTCAGCTAGGAATAAAGCTTGAAATAACAAAACAAAAAAAAAATTGCAATTAATTCATTTTGATCTCATTTAATTTGGCATCTTTTCTAAGTGGAGCAGACAGTGTCCCATGGGTAGAATAGAAACTGAAACTGATAAAATTTTAGTTAATTCCAAAAAAATCTAAATTCCCCTTATTGTGAAAACAACAGTGATTTAAATGTTGTGAAACAGAATTGTTATTTATCAACAGTTGCACGGCCTCAGAGAATGAAACCTAATTCAATGCTATTCTCAAAGAAACCATATCCCTTTCTTTAATGCAAAGATGGGAATGAAAATGAGTACTGTACTTACTGATAAAGGGGAGCTATTGCTTTCCAATAAGGTAAATGGCACAAGCCTGATCCCAGAATAATTTGGCATAGAACTAGTTTTCCTGGTAACATGAAAAGGACATTGTGTATGAAGTCTCTTCCCATTGATTCATCCCCTCTTTTCAGGCTCTGGTGCTGCTGAAACAGATTGTCTTCTCCAGCACAAACCCAAGTGGCATCTGATTCACCCACTGGCAGTCGTTCAAGCCTATCTGGACAAGCAGGCTTCTGTGATCTGGGGACTTCAGGTTTTTTTCTACAGCATTTATCAGCAGTTTTCATGCTGTTGAAATCATCTTGGCAGTGCCACTCACAGTAATCTCTCACCCCTTAGTGCCACCACTGCTTGCAAATACATCTTCCCTTCATTCTAGATGTGTTTTATCTTAAAAGACTTCAGCCTAGGAAGGCTGTGTGAATGATCAGTTAAGTTGGGAGTCCTCAGACAATTTGTATGAGGTGCAATATCAATGCTTTCTAAAAACTAATATTTTTTTTTAATTACAATTAGGTCAATCATCTGCCTATTTAACCCTAGCATTAAAACCTCTAAGGCTTTGGAGCCTGCAAATAGTAAAATACTTTAAGCATCACCGAAATACATTTCCTCTGGGTCTTAGCCATGTCCTCAGGTGCCAGTAGACACTTTGAGGATTCAATTATCAAACAAAACCCAGTATGTTAAATGCATGTAAGTAGGGTGAGCCACATGCTTAAACACCCACATTGTATTGGGTGACAGTCTGTAGAACAAAAGAGCAATTTGTTGTACATGTGAGGGGAGAAATTTAATTTATCTGTACCTACAATCATGCCCAGGAGCTGGATAAAAAAGATGCCAAGTGAAACAAATTGTGTTAACAGTGTGCCTCGAAATATCTGTGAGTGAATGTCTTAAAACTTATTCCCTGAAGGAAGAAAAGGAACCAATCCATATCTATATATAACCATTAGCACATGGTACAGTGTTTTGTATCATGAATTAGATGTTATCCAATGAAGGTTCCTAAGAAAAAGCAAATTAAGAACAAAACTGGGAACTCTGGGGAGTCCTGGAAAAAAATGAGGATGAAAGCACAGTACATTCTAGGCATTTATTAAAGCATTTATCTATTTGATATATAAGCATCAGTTCTTCAAAGCTCATCTGAAACACTGCAACAACCAAGATATAAGTAGACTTAAATACTACTAGACAAACCCATTCAAACTTACAAAGGGTGGATGAAAAATATTACCATGGGTCAGTGTGATGTCAGAAGAAGAGGAAAGATTTGATATGACTATGCTGAAATATGGCCATGCTTAACACACATCAAAAAATAACTTCACAAGTCAGCAGTTTGTATACAAAACGATCAGAGCTCAAGAATGAAACGTATTTGAAAAAGATTGCTACTTCTGTTCCAGAAATTGCACATCAACCATCTTTTTGATCACTTTAGTAGTAAAAGAGATGAAAGTGGTACGGTATGTCCAGTCTTCAAAGTAGAAAATGCCTACTTGTTAAACAAAAGATAGGCAGTATATACAAAAAATCTCCTTGAAAATAACCCTTAAACTGATTAACATCATGTGTCTCTTAAAGATCTGTGAAACATGTAAAAAGGTGACAGCAATCTTCTAGTGATAAGAGGAATTAAGAAGTAAAGTTCTATTTATTTGTCGATAAGGAAAAATTTATTGCCAAGATTGAACAATGAACAGAAAAGATTTTTTTACCTACCAGTACAGCTCCTATAGTCATTCAAAAATGATATACTGTTATTTAACATGGTATTATTACAGATACAAAGCTCATCAGATTGCTCCTATTATCAATCATTAAGAGCAGATCAGCCAGTCTTTCCAACATTTGAGAAAATACAGGAAAAAAACCCCAAACATTCATTGTTATACATAAAATACATGTGATAATGTAGAGAACATTTTGGGGATGAATCCAAGATCTGATGCAGTAACACTTTGTATTATCTACTAAATCTAACTAAATGTAGACCTGAGGGTTACATAAAGGTGAATGGCCCATGTGACTGCATGGCGTAGTGTAGTTGCCATGTCAACAGGATTCTTCAGCAGTTGCAACTACACACCACTTATATGCATTTCTGTATTGAAAAGAGAGTCCTTAGATGATGGATAGATTATGCGAGCAAGTTCACTAAGTCCTTTCATTTTACATACTGATTTACCCTTTGGCATGGAATCAAATACATCTTTTTGCTGTAATAGGAATCTGCATCCCATTGTCCTCTTTGTAAAAAATTATATTATTAATCAAAACCTTCTTCTACTTACTGTAGTAGCAATTTAAACTCTGAATTAAACCAGTCACATCTTGTGTTGACTCCAGATATGTTGACTTAAAGAGTGTGTCCAGTCCAAAACCAGGACATGCTGCTATCTTTCACCCACATATACATTTTTTAACATGTCTGGCTTCTTCTTACTTTACATAATCTCCTGATATACTCACCACATGAAAAAAAAATATTCTGGGATTTTTATACTATCCAGTATAAAAGAACTTGCGCTGTAAGGCACAATCATCATCCAAATATGATTTAATTTAATACAAGATCCCCATTATGCAAATATTTTTTATTATGTGTTAAACACAGGATCTTATGTAAAAGCTCTCAGAAATTAATCATCAGCACATCTTAAATTTATTCATGTGGATAAATCACTTGGCTTTTTTATTTGTTATTCTTATAAAAATAGATTGCCCTGGCATGCATTCAAATACAAGTATAGATTTTCATCATTTAATAAACACAACCTGACTACATACTTTGTATATGTCACTAACGTGGCTATTCATGTTTTGCCACTGAACAAACATCCAAGTGGTGAGCAAGTAAGAAGGCATCACTAGACTGTCATTTCTGTTGCAGTTCCAGGTGTAATTTCTTTCTGTATACATGCGTACATATTTACACGATAACAGGCATTATGAGAATGTGGACTTTAATTTACCAGTTTTTGATGGAAAATATCTTTTGTGTTTGTTTCCTGTCAAGTTCTTTATGAGGAACTTAGACCTCAGTGATGATAAGCTTCAGGGAAGTGGTACAGCAATTAGCAAGTAAAAGAGCTAGTTCCATGGGGAATTCAGAAATAAGAGCTTTCCTGCTGGGATAAAAAGAGGCAGTATAGAAATCAAAATGTTTTGTTATACTTCATGCTATTAAAATTAGTCTCTGCTGAATTCTCTCACATGGGAATAAAAATTCTTTTGTGTGTAATGACCTACACAATTAAGAAATGTCTAATGTCAAAATGGAAGCCTCAAATAATTTTATAGTTGGAAACTTCTAAAAAAATGAGAATCACATTAAGAAACAGATACTGTTTCTCCAACATCCCAAGCAAGCAAAGTTCTCATATTTTTGCCTATTGCACTGTGAAGTTAAATTCTAAATAAACTGGACATTTGCAATATGCAACAAACAATTTGATGTTTATTTGTCATTACAGCAGTCCTATTATTCTAGACAGTGCCTAGGGACAGTTGTAATAAAAATATGTAAATTTGCCATAAAGCCACTATGTCCTGCCCTTAAGTCATATGCACCTCTTTGCTTATTGTCTAGAATTAGCAGACAAAAATAAATTGTTCTCAGGTTTCTTACTCACTTGCTTTGCTAAAAATATAAGTTGAGCAGATCACATTAGGTTTTAGACAAGAAAAGAAATGGAAGTAAGAGTCTTTAAATATAGAAGATCCATTCTGCAGCCTTTCAACAGCCACTACATACTACCTTGCAACAATCTTGAAAAGGCAGATTTGGCAGTACAAATATGCTTTACATACCCTCTCAAGAACATACAAACCATTTCCATCAATTAGCAAAGCTAAGTTGATAAACAGCAAGAATCTGAAATTTCTTTTTATGTCAAATGAAAATAATTGTAAATTGATTAGAGTTTTATCATAGTACAACTCCATTTTATGACATAAGTGCAATTTGAGCACATTCTAAAATATTTTTAATGGGAATACTCATTGGATAAGATGTAATGAAATATGCTAGTTTTTCTCACTATTAGATGTCTACATTACCATCTCTACGAGAGCAGAACACCAAGACTTTTCCTCAATTGTACTAATAGACTAAGAAGTCTTTCAAAGTGGAAATCAAAATTCCAGTTGCTATTATAAATTAAATCTCTAATATAGTTAAACAATGAAAAAGTCTTTCTTGTGTCATAGGCAAGTAAAAATCAAACAAATGGTAACATACACACATAGGTGTTTCTATGTGTACATGCCCATGCACACACATATGTTATTGTGGATCAGACGGAACAATTTATTATTCTATCGTATTTCTGTGTAGACACTTCTCATCATTGCAAAACACTTCCAATTTAGCAGAAATGAGAGCAAGGTTTGTCTCTGATTCAGAGGAGTCCAGCTTGAAAATTTGGGTTCAGAAGCATAAGCAGAACAGTGTTGCTAAGACTATCCACATCTACAGGAAAAGTATAAAGAATTTATGGCATTTTGACTAGATCAAATATATTTGATATATTTGAATTCCTCAAATACATGAAGTAGTTAAGAAAAGAATGCATCCTGTGCTGAATCAGAGTCAATATGCTACATTTAAACAATATTAATTAAAATAACTGCAGCTGAAAACTGTTGCCCCCCATGTTAGAGAGGTGTACTTCTGAGTGGTGATGAAACCAATATTTCAATTCAGAGAAACAAGCAGGCTCTTTCAGAAACAGACCCACCTGCAGTAGGGCTGAGGGGACTCTGGAAATGCCCTATCCAGTCCCACCCATGCCAGTTTTCTTTATGCCACTGTACAGCACAAACATTGTGCTGCTGACAGCGTAGCATGATGCTCAGGTAAGTCTCACTCATGGTTAATGCAGCAGGGTTGGTTATGCTTTTATGATAGGGAAGATTACCTGTGAACATGATATTTACATACTTCAAGAGGTGTATGGGAGAGAGAGGGGTGTGCAGAATGCCTGTGTTTCCTAATGATGCCATTGTCCTGCATGTTGCGATAGACCAGTAGTTTGCTGGGTGAAGCCTGTAAGAAGACATGACCCACATCCTTCTGCCATGGTGATGTACTTATAATGACATAGGAAATCAGTTTTTTGTGCAGCATGGGTATGGAACAATTTAGAAAGGCAAAACGAGACAGCTTGTACAATAATTTGTCATATGAATAGCTCTGCTGCTTGCCATACTAGCATAGGTTAACTTCAGTGACTTCTTGGCAGCTTTGGTAATTTCCCTCTTTTTTATCACAGCACCTTTCTTGACATCAGAGTTGTACTTTACTTCACCCATAGATCTCTTTTTCCCCAAATTCACTGCTTCCATTACCTGTGCCCACATAACTTACCTTACTTTGGCAGAAGGAAAAGAATATACAGCCTCCTCCTCATGAGGTAATCAATAGTGCTTCAAAGATAAGCCAGCCAGCAAAGGCTTGTAAATAAGTGTCACTTCTGCCCTCAACAGCCCTTCATATGTGACATTTGCAATGCTTTTAGTCTCAATTGACCTGACCCAAGGGAAAGATGTCAAAAAGCCTCTGATGAATTGGAGCTTCTGAGGTTACTGCTTCACTGGACAATCACCACCTTATGCCACACTGTTTTTCTTGCATAAATATTAAAACCTTGGCTTCATTAAAATGTTACATACATCATGGATGAACTTTCTAAAAAATGACCATCAAAATTGAACTCATCTTTGGGAGACTATACAGTGTGTACCCTAAAGCAGTAACAGTGTAGATTATACATCTATCATAACACAGATGTAACGAAACACTGACCTGAAACTTCTACAGATCCACAGAGCAGTGACAGCTACTAGAACAGCTCTGTAGCCAGCAGTTACTACAGGATGTATTCACAGTCCTTCTGTAAGCAGGGTAAGACAGGCAGATCCTCAAAGAGCAAAAGTTTACAGCCATCCTTTTGAAGAGCTGGCAAGGGAAATGCTGTAGTTAATGCTATCCAAAAGACTAAAACACTGATTAAAAACATTATTTTCTACCGTAACTCTTTTATTTAAAGTTAGCATTAATCAGTTGCTTCATCTATGATGAGACATAAAACAAAGAGATGCAAAAAAATAATGACCTTGATGGAAGTAAAACAATAAAAGAATATTAAAAAAATAAGTCTTTAAAAATGTTCCCTTGTAAATTGGTGAAAAATATTAATCCCTCCAAAGGTTTATCTTGGAGACTCCCACGTACGTGTCATCTTGCAAGTTTAAGAATGTGTGGTTTGTGATAAAGTCCAGCGGTCAGTCACTTTCCAAAAATACGTGACTGGTGGTCAGTAGAGCAGGATTCAAGCACAAAGGAGTGGGAAAAAATTCTTGAAGCTCCACGTCACTGCTAGAGCTTTAATTGTGCCAGCTTGAGCTCTACTAGCACCGCCCAAGCCTGTTTTTGAGTTGCTGAAAACTTAAGGAGGAGGAAAAAAAATAAATAAACATCTGAAGCCAACACGTCAGTTCTATTCCATTATCATATATTTCTGGAGGGATAAATGATAAATCAATAGACCCAAATTGCTGGGTGTGAAAGAGAATACTAAAAGCTGCTATTCATTTTTAGAGGCACAACAGTTGCACTGTGAGTCTTATTTTAGAAAGCAGGATCAGTGTGAGCCTCAGGAGCTCACCTGGACCCCAAGAACCCATGGCAATGCCTAGATTCTGCTCAAAGTTGGGTAGCCAGATAAAGCTCAGGGTCATGCACTGAAAAGTGACATCTTCTCACATTCCCAGAGGGAAAACAGATATACTCAAACTTTATAAGAAAAGTGTTTTATTACCTTTTCTATTTGCACATACAAGCTGCTAAGTATATAAATATGAAATATCACAGAACAATAGAATAATTCAGACTGGAAAGCAGCTCAAGAAGTGTCTCGTTGAGCCCCTGCTCAAAGCAGGCTCAGTTTGAGGCCAGGCCAGGTTGCTCAGGTTATTATCTACTAAGGATGGAAACTGCACAAACTGTAAATCTACATCACTGAATGAAACGTAATACGGATTTTTATATATGTTTCTATATAAATAATACTATATTTAATTTATATATGGAGTTACAAAAGCAGCTGATCATGTTCAAGAAAGGTTTGGATATCAGGTATTAAGGGATATATATATTAGACAGGTCTGTGATAGAAAATTATAATTCATTGTAAAAGAGGCAAATAAAGGTGAGGTTCTTTTCCTCACACCATAGATAAAATAGTGCTCTTAAAATCAATGGGAATACAATTTCTAAATTAAATATAATTCACAAATGTTATATTAATTTGATTTCTAATGGCACTATACCCCTGATAAGAAAATAACTGCACTTAAAAAATCAAGATCTTTGAAACATAGTGGTACAAGTTCAAAGGCACTGCTGCTTAATTGCTGCAACTCTCCAACTCTTCACTGCAACCTTACACAAACACAGCAAATTAACTGTTCCATTTTTAGGGGACATGATCATGATGTGCAGTGGTATTTCTACTGGTATGCTTGAATGTTTGTTACTTCTGATTTGCTCCTGTGAGATTTGAAAAATAACAAAGCTGCAGTGGTGTCAGAGATCTATAATTCTCTCACTGCACATACTTAATAAATGGTATGTACTTTAATATTAGAAAAACACCACTCTTCTGTCCACTGAACTGAGCATCTACATGTTAATGGTATATCTGACTTTTCTTTCAATACTAGAGGCAGAACCTTGATGCATCTCAACCGTTATTTTTCTATTTTTATCACTTGTGGTAAAAGCAGAAGTGTGCTTGTCTAAACTAGGTTTGAAAATAAGTGGATTTTTTCCATTTCTAAAACATTATGTCCAAGATACATTTGTTTTCCTTTGCAGTCCCAGATGACTCCAAAGGTAAATCATTAACACTCTTCAGATCTGTTGTTCCACATAGAATAAATTATAGCAGTTATATATATGGTTTTTTGCCTTCCACATTTTAGCTACATTTGAGGATTCTTAGGCATCAAAATTTTAAACAACGTGTCAAATATAAACATGGTTAAGAGTGAGCCTTGGTAATAAAATTTGATATGTCACTTTATCTTGTGCTAACAGCCAAGATACTAAAAATAAAATACTAAAATTAAAAATACTTATTGATCATTTCTCTAAGGTAAATGGTTACAGTTGAAACTGTTTTATTAGAATCCTGTAGGGTTCATGGATTTCTCATGGATTTCTCTTATACCTAATGATGAACATTCCACCAAACGAAGAGAATTAACCATACCACCAGAAAACATCCCATATGCTACAACCAAATCCTCCGTACGTACTCAGTTTTAACTTCAACTAGAATAAAGATAATTCATTCTCTTTCATTTTTACTATTCCTAAGAATTTGGGCGCCAGATACATGATGAGATATTACTATAATTAATAACCCCTCTCCCAATAATGGCAAATGGTTATGATAAAAAGATCTCACAGTGAATAAAACAGCAAAGGGAACAGACCTTGCACGAATCTGCATGCAGGTCAGCAACTAGACACTTCACTTATAATAAATATTTAGTTTAAAATAATTTAAAAGCTTCTACCCAAGACGAAGTGCTCAAACAAGAATATAAGATAATCGATTACTTTGGAAAAATTATCTAGTAATTATCAGTCCAATAAAATAGTGGGTTTTGTTGTCATAAGGTTTATACCTTCAGCCTTCTCTTAGGCCATAACAAAAATAAGTTTTGCCCTATTATAGAACTCTGCTGATCTCCCAAGGCAAACACTCACTGGACAGTAGGAAGGTAAGAAATTAATTCAGCCTTGGTGTCCTCTCAGAAAACACTTACCAAAGACCAACAAGTAGATCAAGAATGAGAACTTTGTGCATTTTTCCTTCTTTAGTGAAACATTACCTTTACTTCACACTCGAACCAGTTTTGGGATCCAATGTTCCACAGAATTCCATCCCTGAAGAAAAGTGGAAGGATAACAGGCCTGACTCTAAAAGTCTCTTCATTATGAATAATTGGGTGGGAATAACTTATAAAAAATTACAGGCTTGTCAGAAGAAATTGTGTAACTGCTTGGACAGTATTCACTGAGAGCAGGTGTGCCATTTTTGCTCCAGTGTGGCCTACTACATAACTTAAGCATTCAGCAATGCAGTCTTCTACTTCTTTCTCTCTTAAGTTAAAAAAAAGTAAAGAAGACTGTGTAGGGATGTGCAAAACACATGATCAACCTATATCTGTTCTTCAGCTTGGGTTTTCAGGCTGTTGTCACCTGTAATGGAAACAAAGCTTTGGGGAATGGAATTCTTTTCTCTGTCCCACTGTTGGCAGCAGCCTCACCCTGCTGGTTCCCATCATGCTGACATCTCTGAAAGGTGACAGTTCCCTTGGAAGGTCTAAAAAGGTTTTATCTACAAAGAAGAAAAGGTAGTCTCAGTTTTGTTTCGACTCCAAGTCTTCAGAATGGGAATCAACAATGTGACTTCACAGCAAAAGAGAAGATTTACATAGGCAAGATGCATAGCAATTAAAGACAATTTCATAACATGAGCAATGCAGTTTAAAAGATGAGTTTAGCAATGCCATGTATTACCTGCACTATGCTTGGATTCAAGAACTGTGCCGATACATTTATGGAACAAATAAGGGTCAAAGAAGGCATTTTCACCCAGACACTTGACTTTACATTTGTAATTAAGAATGAATATTGCATTCCTCTTCTGGGACAAAACATTTCACAATACTGCAGCTCATTCAATATTTGAAAAAATTTGATGTCTGAAGATATAAAGACATAAAAATTTCAACTTATTATTAAAATGTTTTAAGAGAAAAGGTTATTTCACAACACATCTTTCATAGCAAGATGTTAAAAAGAAGTCCAGCATTGAGTCAAAAATATTCAGATGTTGATGACTGAAACAGTGATTCTTAAAATCAACAATTAAAATGAAAACATAACAAAATCTTTCTTGTGGGTAACATTATTGTTTTATTCTATCTTTTACAAATTCCATCTCTTCAGCTGCTAATTAGTGTTTCTTATTCCATGAGGGTTTTAAACACTTGCTGAATATTGTCTCATGGAGCCTTTGCAATTTCTGATGATGCAACCTTCACAACTTACTGGTGATTCAAGTCATCTTTGTATTTTTTTCTTTTCAAGTCACTGGAATCGACTGGTTCTGACTCACAGCCCCAGCTTGCAGACTACCTCTTGCCAGAACTCCTGCCAGTATCACCTCCCTTGACACTGATCTGGAGATAAAACTTTTCAGATCACAGTAGTAAGTCATTTGCCTATAAGCCACAAGTTACTAGACTTGCTGTATTGCTGCTTCTCCAAGCTTCTTTCCATCATGAGGACAAACTCCCTTGAACTGTCCAGTCATAAAGCAGAATAAAAATTGATTTCTCTTAGTACCTTTCTCTGCAAATTTAATTTGATACAAATGGTAAGGTATTAATTGTAAAAGCTGGTGGCAACTTTATGCTGTAAAGTGATATACTTTATTTTTACAATAGCAATTCACAAAAGTATAGCAGAGCAGTAAAGACACTAATTTAGTTTTCAGCTGTATGTCCTTCTTTGTGTGACTTCAAAAAGCTTGTGCCTTGCTAGGACACAATAGTCTGCACTGCTTTACCTGAAAGCATATAAGTAATGAGGGGCTGTCAGCTTGTTCTGACACACTTCTAACATAAGATGGCAGACATAATACATTAACTTCCAATAATATACTAAAAATTACAGTTATTAGGTCAATATTATGTTCACTACTGTCCTTACTGACATGAACCAGGAAAACGTAGTCGCACTGTACAATTATCAGCTTCTGCATTCATGGTATGCTATTAGTTAATCACTGCAGCTCTCTCAAAACAACACAATTTGGCAAGAAAAAAAATAATAAAAATTTGATCAGGCATAAAATGACTATATTTTTGGTTAAAGTGAATATCAATAGCACAATATAGGTATGGTATATCTTTTGCTTTTATTCAGCTGTTTAGTATGCTGTAGGTATAAATGAGACTTAAACCAAGCATCAAAACTGAACCTTTCAGATGTTAATGTGATGATAGTTGTGTTATTATGAGCCTAATGACATCTACTGCACACAAGAATACATAGGTGTCATGCTGGGAAACCAATGATCTGGCTCTTATTCTGACTGCAGGCAAAGAATATCTCATCAAAGCTACAAATTTCATGACTCTGTTCCCAAATTTAAAACCCTGAAGGAAATGGCTTTCATGGTTCAACAGTTTTAAAGGGTTGCTCTTACTTGGCTTTGTAACAAGGAAATTAATAGTTCTTCCAAACAAATCAGAATTATGCCATAGCTGCATGCATTTTCATGCTGTTGCCTTCAGCATTTCACTTCCTTCCCCAAATAACATCACTGCAGAATTCACACTGAATTCACTGTGGGGAAACATTTAATACCTACTATGATTTCACTCTATAGCCTTAGATAGGTGATAGAAGTCACTTATTCATTGTAAAAATTGTTTTCTTTAGGTTATGTGAAATAGAGTCAGTTTCTAATCAATCTTCACTTTTCAGAGTAAAACCACAGTAAAACCTATCCAGCCTAATGTCAGCGAGAGTTAGTTTCTGTAGTGTGATGCAGAGCAACCAACCAAGAGGTAGGCGGCTTATGGGACTGCAGTAACAAGGAAGCACTGAAGTGAGATACTTCTCTGTCAGTATGGTTTTCTCCATTTAAAAATTCCTACTGTGCAGGTATTGAAGCTCCTGGGAAGGAATAAACATTTTAAATAGTTTTCTTAATTTAACGGTATACAAATGCTTTCTAACAAGCAGAAAATGAATATTGTGTTAGGATTAGTCACTGCATGTGACACTTTGTGCATATAGTGCACAATGACTAGTGTTGTTCAGGAGAAAAACTATAAACGATTATTGAATGTCCAGTGTAGCAATACATTTCAATGTATCATTAACAAAAAATTAAAACACTGTGGATTCCTATTTAGCTATAGGAACTTACACATATACTGGAATTAAAATACCAAGATAGATCTGCCTTCGTCCAGAATCCTTATGACTGCACAACATTTTAGATCCAACAATTTCAATGCCTGTGGAGCTGGAAATTAATAGCACCCAAGTAAAAGTCAGCTTTTTTAGCTCATACCAATCATTTGGAGACCTATCTTTAATGTGGGACTGTAGCATTCAGAATAAGAATTCTTGCATGACAACATCACTTAGGTAATATACTACAATCAATCTAATAGCAAAGTATTGCACATATATCTACAATATATACCACACTCTCATAAACCAGAAACATTACTCTGTGAGTGATTGACAAGAACTTCCACACCTCAAATTGTTGATCCCCATATGAGGGAGTGGAAAGGAAGAACAAAAACTATAGTAATAGAGAAATTTGCTTTTCTCTGAGCATGACGTGATTGTTGGTAATACAAAACAGTGTTGGAGTCAAAAAAAAAAATCTCAATAGCCTAGGAGGGCTATGTACAACATAAGGGAAAAGAGCAAACATGGAGGACTGAACAAAACCCAACAGTAATTCATCATTAACTGTATAAAAAGCAGTGAATTTGCTCTAATATGAGGAAAATGGCAGCTTCCCCTCAAGCACAAAAAACATAATTATCCCCTAAGCCACCCTAAAATAGCTAGCAACAGTGCAATCCAGAACACTGCAATTCCCAGCTGGGCAGCACCACCACTGTCATGCATGAGAGGGATACAGTGCGAAGTAGTTCTCCATCTACACTTTCATATCAGCATGTGACTCTTATTATTCAATAACAGCAGAGAGGGAAAGAGAATCAAAAAGGACATTATAACTGGCTGCTTGAGCACATGTACATAGGGGTCTCTGCGTGTATTTGCATACAAAGAATATACTGCTCCATTAAGGTGTATGTAATTAGCTGAAATAAAGCTGTCTCAACTTCAGTTCATCCCATCTCTAAGTTAGCTTTTAACTTATTCAGGTAAGCTTTGAACTTCATTCTGCAGGACCTAGGTTGTTTTCAGTAGCCAAACTGACTTGTGCTTGACTGCAGCACAGACATACCTTTAAAAAAAGTCACAATATTCTGCATCAGGTTTTCACCTTCGTTATGATTAATACTCAGAAGCATCACATCATAGTCATGTGGAGTGTTGCAGCCATCTGCTTTACTCAGTGCATTGTATCAAAAAAATCCTCTGGACATTGAGGCAAAAAAAATATGATGAAAATATAATTCAAAATGTTAGTCTGAAAATTCAAGAATGAACAAAAAAATCAATTCAGCTGCAAATTTTAACTAGATCAGAATCAAAATAATGGAAGTCACTTATTTTGTATAGTCTTCATCCGATCCATTTGATCTTTATCAGCTAAACACCCCTCTATTTAATAAAAATGTCTACAAACAAGTCACTAAAATAGGTCTCCTACATTTTTCTGGAAGGGATCAAATTAGGACTGCATTGTCACTTTTTTCTCACTTCATCTCCACCCCAGCTGATTATGATAAAAGTATTGGTTATTATTCTGTAGTGAAAATGTCTAAATTCTGGTGCTTGAATTTTGAAGTAAATAATCAAGCAACAGGTTAACAACAATGACTGTAGACTTCTGGTGACGTATATTGGATTTCTGAAAAAGGAATTACCTAAAAGTATGATTTATGTAATTATACTTTCACACTAAATTTTTGTACAGTTTAGGAAAGATACAGAAATACTCCTGTAAGGCTCATCAACATTTTATATCAAATACAAGCTTCTGTATCTTTCAATGTCTGAACTATTTTTCCCACTAAAGTTACTGAGAGCCAAATAATACATTTTCATACAAAACCTGAACACCGAATAACCATCCTTCTCATTTTACACACCCATACAAGTCCTGGCTGTCACCGAGCTTAGACTCACAGCAAAAAGACACAGGTACTGCCATGGACGGAAATGAATAGATTATTTTGCACAAATGAGACCCTATCTGTTAATTTCAGACAGGATAATTTGCATGGCTAAACTCAAACATTAAGTGCATTGAAGATGGGCACAGGCAGAGGTGCCGAGACGTGGCCACAATCCATTCCAGTCAATAACTGCCCCCGGAGTTATGCTACCTTTGTGTAAGGCCCATAGAAAACTTCATTCTCTCACCTTTTTTTTTGCAAGTTACTAGTTCTGTCCTTCAAAATTCAGAGGCCTTTCAGACTGTTCCAATAGAAACTCTGCCCCTTATTCAGATCCTGTTGAAGACTAAGCTCTGAGAACTGACTGTGGTTTTTTGGGTTAGTCTGAGAAAATGAAAAGCATTCCCTTTGTTCTCATCTATCCTGTAATTCTTCACACTGCTGCACAGAGAACAGTCCCTAAGGTCCTTCACGGAAAAACTTAGTTTCTGGCTTTCCTAAATCAGTCTCTTCCACTGCAGTGAAGACAAAATCATATTCCCATTCCTTTCTGAGATGGCTACAGTTGTTGATCCGCACCAAACGGACCAATGCTGAATTTATTTTATGTGTTAATTTACATGATAGCTGCATCCATTAAAATGAGATCTAGTGTTATTAAACTCCTGTAGAGTAATTGTGACTGAAATTTGTCCATGAACTCTACAGTTGAACCTCATGAACCAGAAAAGAGTTTTCAAAAGATATTGCTTAAGCACAGGCATGTTGTTTTAAAATATCGGAAACTATAGTTTACACAGACAGGATAAAATTGAGGATGAATACTGTTTACAATCTAACATTCAATACACAGAATAACAGTAAAAATACAAAAGAGGGGGAAAAGAGGTGAACTTTTTCAATTAAATATAATTCATTTTTCCTAGAGCAAGATAAACTTCACTCAAGGGACTTCAGTGAATGTTCTCTTAATCCTAAATCAATCAGTGAGATTTTTTTGTTTCTTCATTGCAATGTGTGAAACTATTGGTCTATAAATCTATCTCTGATTTTCTTATACTAACCTTCCCATTAATTGACCTGCACAGGTTAAAAAGCAAAGGTAAATTGCAAAACAAAATTAGGACTATAGCAAGAAAAGTCATTTTAGATATTTATTACTCTTTTGAAGATCTAATGACACAGCGAGAAGTTACTTAATTTTATTGGAATGGAAAGATTAGCTTGAAGGACTTAGACCTGGGTAGGATGGCCTAATCAAAACAAAAGCTTGACATTCATTACAAGACATGAAGATGGAAAAGGTTTACAAAAAGAAAATTATAATGCAACAAGAAACCAACAAAAAATCACATTATACAAATGTAAAACTAATTATTTCTGAAAATATACTAAACATATAAAAAAATCCTTGCCTCTACCTAGTTCTCAGAAACATTTATTTTAACCACTGATCAGAAGAAATTTCAGAACTCATTTAGTATAACATACTTATCTAACTTTTAAGAATCAAAGCTCTTGCTCAGAAATATGAAAATATGATTGAGTTATAACTATCCTTTAAGGATAACATTTCTTTGTAGAGTAAAACATAAAATTGCTCTGTTTTCTCAGTAAATGCTATTAGTGATGAATAACCCATAAGCTTTCCATAACATGTTCAAAAAGCTTTCAGAATTTTATTGGTATGGTAGTTGGTTCTGATAATTCAGCTTTTAATGCAATCAAGAATATCACCAGGAGCTACTTAATTAATTCCCTAGTGCACCATGAATTTAATTTTCAATGACTTTATTGAGAACTCTTTTTGTTAATTTTACAATGAGAAACTA
This sequence comes from Hafferia zeledoni, assembly GCA_035583235.1. Classification (NCBI taxonomy): domain Eukaryota; kingdom Metazoa; phylum Chordata; class Aves; order Passeriformes; family Thamnophilidae; genus Hafferia; species Hafferia zeledoni. The sequence goes on along the minus strand of JAWWEV010000083.1, from coordinate 26,177,585 downwards.
TAATCACTGTTACACAACTTGCAAATATTTCAAACAAGACAGCAATCTCCTATTTTTTTGATTTTTTCTGTTCCAAATTCAGCTCCTGAGATGGATTTTCTGCTTCAGCTTCATTTTCATCTTCCTGTAAAAGAAAATGAAAACATGAACATTAATCAACTTATTGAAGAAGTACACTTGTCCTCCTTATGTAGATGTATAGAATAATTTACAGACTTTTGCCCTCTTTTGCCTGATCAACAAGCATACAAATGAGCAAAAAATGTCATTTATTCAAGCGATCGATTTTGTTCAAGAGTTAAAATAAAAATGATAACAAATTTAAACAAGTCTAATTGCCAAAATTTATAGCAGAAGAATAATTAATGAGTAAGTATTTTATTGACCAATTTACTGGATGCTTACATAAAGAAATTACTAAACCACACACAGATGACAAGATTTTCAAACGTCTGCAGCAAATATTATACACCTTTCCTTTGTTCTTGACCAGAGGTTTCCACTAAATTACTTTTGAATGCAGGAACTTTCATCATTGTACTAAAATTACTTTGGAAAAGCATCTGCCATTAAAAAATGTTTCATTTTTTTTGAGACCAGATACGTTTACTTCACCATTTGATAAAAGACAATAAATTTAACTTCAGAGACACTTTATGTGCTGCAGCATCGTATTTTTGTCCCATCTAGCATATTTTCTTGACAGGTCTGCCAATTTTCCAATTACTTGTACCACCATATGTTATCTGAAGATCAGTCAGGTCTAAAATAGGAAACATGAGCATGTCAGGCAGCAGCATGCTTACAATATTCTACAGCTTCAGCTCCAAGAGTAACGCTCATAATTCACTACGGGTTCCTCTGGATCTCACTGAAAAAATGAAGTGACATCATAATGCCCGTTTCCATAGGAATGGATACTATTTTGTGTCCGGTACAAAACCATGACCTCCAAAGTACAAATTATGGAAGACTCAGAAAACTGTTTTTATAAGGCAACTTGCGACCCTTTGCATCATGAAGAGTCCTTATCACAATTTCAAAGTACTACTGGTTTTCCTGTCTGCTTTTAACTCCAATTTATAGAGAATCTTCCATGTTTCACTAAGACAAAAAAGAAATGAACAGCCATTTGGGAATAAAACAGCATCTAGGCTGCTGCAACACCACTCATCACAAGTCAACAGCTGAGTGTAAGGAAACGTCAGGGACACTAGGTGGGACCCAGGAACCCAGAGTGTAGTTTCCTCATTTAAAACAGCATCTTCACTCCAGTAGGAAAATAACTTTATATTTTTGGATCCTAGTACTTTTTCCACCATTAAAGCATGGCTTATAACTACAATAAAGATTTAGAGGTAGAAAACATATAGGAAGATCACATGGAAAGCACAAAATAGAACAGCAATGGAAAATCTCATTTAAAAAAAAAGTAGTCTTGTAAGATGTTACACAGAACTAAAATCAAATGGAAGAGCTAGTTGTTCTATTAAACAAGCAGACACTCTAAGCCATTCTGCCTCTAAATCCTCCCCCTTCTGGGGACAGAGCTATGCACTGAGAAATATTTATGTGACTGACCACTAAAGGCTAAAAGCATTTTTTCTTACCTTTCTGGACTGTCAGCTCTTCAATTACCTTTAAAACATGTAGTGAGCCCTGTGACTCTTTTCGTTTAGGTGAGAAAGCAAGTCTGTGTATGTGTGTGAAACCAGACTGCTGATTCATTAAAATTAGAAGTGTAGAATATATTCAAGAGAGTGTAATGTATAGTATACATGCAGAAGTCAAACTTCAAAAGAACACAAAGGCAAGGCAGAACCGGAAACTACAATGGAGCAACATGTAACTAAGCTTAGATGTAGTGCTCACAGGTGACAAAGACTATCATGGAATAAAAAAACCACCCACAGAAACTTTTGGCTGCTATAGGAAAACAGCCATGCTATTACATGAAGAACTTCTTAATAAAAGAACAGCAAATCTGCATGTTTCTGAAGATTCCTACCTACAGAAGTTGTATCACAGCTGACCTCAATGCCAACGAATCCACCTCCCTAGGACACAACCCGATATTATTCCAATGCCCTCACTTGTGCTCCCTCATACAGGGAATATAAACCCTATACTATAACTCTTTTCCTGGAACACTTTACATATTGCTTAGGTCTTCCTCTCCTAACACATAGAGTATACAGAAATGTCAGAGACAACATGGCCATATCTCCTCTGAGGACTGCACGAGGGTGAAGGCACATTAGGCTCAATATTGAACATCAGCTTCCTGAGCCTATTTTTTTGAAAACAAAAAAAGGTTTTATCCAGTGAAAGAGGTTTTTTCAAGAGAATCTTCTGGCTATGTGTAAATTTGAAATGTTTTAATTCTGTGCTCAAAAGGTCAAGCTTGCACTCTGGCAGATTTCCTAGGTTACAGTGGCTGCAGTGATCAGTGTATTCTGAGATGTGGAAATGATGGCTGAGTGATGATGGTAACTCTAGAAGTTGCTTGGTGTGAATACTCAGAATGGAAGGATCTGCTTTGGGATATTTTGCTGAACTAACACTCTTGCCTTTGTTGATTTCCTGTTGCTTCAACTAAGTAAAACATATTCAAACAGGTAAAACCTACCAGAAGAGCATAATTTTGACTTATGTGGGCAGATTCCCACACACGTCATCCAGATGCCTGAATGATATTTTGTCATTTTTTGTTAATTTCATATTTACATGCACAAAAACTTTCTGACTAGCACTGTATTAAACCATGCTCAACATTAGTCATCTTAATTTTGTATAGGTGCTTTTACTTCCTCTTTGTTTTCCAAGAACAGAAACTTGCATGTCATTTTGAAACAGAAATTGAAGTGCCGTATCTCTGAACAGAGGTGACTGCTGTGGAAAGTGTAGCACAATGGTGTTTGATCCTTCTCATAGTATGAATTATCAAGTGAAGAAAACGTTTTTCTTTGTCAGAGACTCCTTAAGCCAGATCAGTTCCCAGACCTGTGCACAGTCACATGAACAACAGTCAAGATGGCAGAAAGGGTTTTCAGGGGACACTGGAAAGTATGAACCACCATGCTGGCACTCATGCGGCTTTCTGCCAGAAAAGAAGTGGCAACAGTTGGCCTTAGAATGGCAAACTTACTAATGATGGAAAATTGTCAGAAAAATCTGACACAGGAACTCCTAGAAATTATACAAAGTGCAATACCACTGCCAGTATGTTTGGAAAAGGTCTGAACTGGCAATTTAGAGCACATGTTAACCGTGCTACAAGATGTGAAGACTCAGTATTCTTTCAGTTTGCTGACAATGCAAAATTTCTATGAAATGCTTTATCTATTTTTTTAAGTAGCCCAAGAGACAGCTCAGTGATTGCACATAGATTACTGAAATGGCTGGAGTTTCTAATGTCATTAATAATGTTTGAATTTTCAGCTACATAGCCTATGTAGTCTAATTATCAAGAAATTATGCCAAACAGACTGTAGATTAAATATATTTAATATATTTGTTTTAGTAATTACCACCTATCATTATCATTTTAACACTTTTAATTCTAATGAACAGCAAAAGAAAACTTTTTATTTTCATGTTATCTATTAAAAAACAGTCCATGATGGCAGTGTGCAAAGTTTCTATTACCAGTGGCTACACAGCAGATGAAATACTGAATTCTGGTTTCTGTTCGCAGAAATTCAGTTCACATTATTTCTATTAATACCTCATATCTTTATTTTATATTATTATTTATTTTGCTTCAAGCCACCTATGACTCTAACATCTAGTGCCTTCTGCTCTAAAAATCTTAAAATTAAAGTATTTTTTGCTAGCAGATGTCAGAAACTTTCAAAATAGTTCTTGCAATCAGATGCCAAAAATCAAACTTTTCTCAGTATCTTTTTTGACTACAGAGAACCTTAGATTCAAATATTATATAGTGAATACACTCACCTAAAAGATGCCTCAGCACAGATGTGGTGACTTGTAAGAGTAGCCAAGGGATGCGAATTCCTCGAGCCTCTACTACTACTCTTACTGAAAAAGTGCACTTAACAGCCCAAAGATTATTTTCCTATTGAAATGAATAAACTTTACTAGTCTGGAATTGATGTTATTCCAGGTTTACATAACTAAAAGGGATAAGGAAAAGTACAACAGGGATGACAAACTGCTGTTAAACCCAACACTGAACTGATATGCCAGCTCAGGAGCTCCTTAAGCCACTGAACGTTGGACATCTCATCTGCATCCCTGCATCTGCATCCTCATCTGATGCTGATGGAGGGATGGACCTTCTATATCAGTTTTCCTGCATCCTTTGCCCAAGTGTTCTCCTTTTCTCTGATGGAAACGTACAGGATTAAAGGTTCCTTTGAGTGCTCTATGGATGTCTCCAAATGCCCTATGGACATCTCTTCCTTTAAACTGCTGAGTCTATACTTGGTAGCTGAGCATTTATGGGTCACAACAACAGAACACAGCCAAGAATTTAGAACCAAGACCCTACAATCTGACACCTAAGTAAGTGCTGTGAATCATTAATTATCAAGCATTCAACAACTTTGCTGAAATTAATGAGAAGACTTAGATATTTAGATATCTTAAGCTGGCAAAAAAACAAAGGTAAGAATCTGTCCTTTAAAACCCTATTTCTGAAAGTTTTGAGCTGACAGTTGGGCAAGACTGTCATCTAACTTCATCCCCTTTGAAAGCATGTTTAAGGTCAACTACAAATAGTGCTCTGATCAGAGAATAACGTGTCTGACATGGAAAGTTAATTTTGTAGTAATTAATCCAGAATGTTCCCCTGTAGAATGAAAAAGGGGGGAAAAACCGCCTAGAAATAAGTGTTTGAATGTCCCTTTCTCTTTCCCTGCCACATCCAACCAATCTCCTTCAGAATGTCTGAGAATTTCTTTTTACTCCATCAGTTAATGAAATAAAACCTGGAAGATGACAGCAAATTAGACAATTCTTAACTCTACAGGAAATCTGACACTATTCTGCATGTAGAACAGATTACACCTACATTAGCTGAGCTTGGAAATGCACCAATTCATAGATCTGTGCATTGCACCATGCCTGTAATTTCTAGAGCTGCATTACAAATGTATACTTAATAAAGTAGACTTGCTGTTGTGTGTTTTGCAAACTGTAACCCATATTCTAAACTTAATAAACAGGTATGTATTACAGGATAATATTGTAAAAGATACCTGAATAGTAAGAAGGCATGGAAAACACAAAAATGTCCTGCTACAATGAGGAATGACCGAAGGGTTCTCTATGGTATCATAAAATCCACAGATATAATCTCAAAAACACTCAGGACCAATTCTGATACTATAATTGTCTATAGCATCTTAACTCAAAAGATCTGTAATATGACTAACACACTAAGCTCCAGTGAGAGTGTCCAGCTGGTATTTCATCTTCTGCCTCACACAATCTAGCTGTAAAAAACATCTGTTGGAAGTAGGTAAAAATACTTTCAATACTCTTAAAAATATATCAGGAAACAAGAAATTTATTAGCTATGGGAGTTTTTGTTTGTTTATGAAAATATCGCTTTCAAAAGTCATATGCCAAATTTGAAGGAAAATCAGCGTCAAGCAGAAATTGGGAGTTAAATTAGCAAGAACCCAGCAGTAATATTAAAAAGTTATTTTTCTTCCAAAGCCTATGCTATCTTCTTCAAATGCCCTACTGACAACCCGTATAATGAAGAGTGGTGCAAAAATACAGAGGACAAATGGAACAGTTCTTTACCAATGGATATTAGAAGCAAATACAAATTTCTTGTGATAGACAACAGTTTTCTGTCATTGCAGCTCTGCAATGATAAGGCAGCTGTTTGTTTCCAAGGAAAAGAAGACCCTTGGTACATGGATAATTTTCATAGTGACAGCCTTGACAAGTTTGACATTTGCTTCATGAAGTATTCTGAAGCAGCCATCAAGAAAACGCCCCCTCTGGGACCACTGGCAAGCTGACAGTTGTATCTTTTAATGCACATCTCCAGTAATTCTTACTGTCAAAGCCCACCAAAGTCCTACAACGGAATCTCTGTTGATCTGGTACATTAAGAAATGCAGTCTATGAAGGGACTAGCCATTACAATGTAAGCAAACTTGACATGAATCAACTGGAAGCAGCACTCCACTCCACTTTGTCCAGTGAAAAGAGCAATGCTAGACTGTTTCCCTCCCCAAGCAGTACATGGTGCCGTGCTCTAGGTGGCAATGCAAGACCAGAACTACTTTTACACTAAAGCTCTACAAGCAGCTGCATATTTATCACAAACTCTTTCTTTTAACTTGCACTGATACAAGAACTTGAAAGTCTTTTTGAAATGTTTGTCAGTGTTCTGTATTTTCTATTTCCTTTTTGCTAATTCTGATTATACAGATAAATGTAGCATTGCAAGGGCCCTTACAGTCAAATTTCATTTAATGCTTGGTACAGAAGTGGAATTTCATGCCAGATTTCAAATCTTCCATCTGTTCCTCTCCTTTTTAGGAGGCAACCATTCCACTGAGTGGCCCTTTTGGCTGACTGCCACTACAGTTGGGATCCTCTTCAGGGCAGGTGGTGCTTGAAACTCAACCATTGTTTTATAAGTTCAGCTGGTTCTCATTGACAAAAGTCAAGGAAAATGTTTCCCCTTTAACAGTTTGAGTCTTTAAAGGTTCAGGTTTATGAACAGTAGACTGAACCTACAACTGCTTAGATATTACAAACCTGAAAAATCAACTAAGGAAGAGATGAAAAGCAAGTTTAACAGGATTGTACTCTGCCCATAGGGGACAGGCCTCCTTGATTTCCACTCTTGTCTCAGTGCGAACTTGAATCAGTTTGCAAGCTTTCAAGTCTGACACTGTCCTGATTAAGATCCTTTTTAATGCCAGTTTATCCCTCAATCATAGTAATTACATATGTACATATATAAAAACATATATGGAAACCAAAACAGTATTTTCTACTTACATGGCAATATAGTTTTTATAAATAGTAATTTAAAAACAAAGTTCTATTTTATATATATTCATAATACTACTGCAGAGTAATATTCCATAGCCTAGAAATGCATATTCTAATCAAGATAATTTTAAATATTTATGGTTACACTCCAACCATATGCATTTACTATACATTTACTAAATTATAAAAGTAAAACTTATTCATGTTTGTATTCTTTATACTAAGAGAAAATGTCGTCTTCTTGCAATAGATACATGAGAACAAAAGGTGCTCAAGCCAACAATAAGGAATTAATAGCTCTATTTCTAAGTACTATTTAATAAAAAAATAATCTCAACAAGTAAAAGTTTAATTTTAAAGTGCTCAGTTGTTAGGCTATGCATGTGTCTTAGTAGTTACTAAATGATAGCTGAAGATTTTTTTTTTCATGATTTAACTGTTTTCACAAATTAGTTTGGCTATACATGGCCTTTTAACAAGAGGTCTGAATATTCTTTACTTCCAAAATGTTAATAACATTAAATAGAAAAGTAGGCACAACTGAGTTATACAAAAATGCTTCTGTAAGCTGCTATCAAGACATGCTGCCCAAAGTCAAAGGCAGCTGAAAGACATCACTATAAACATCATTGAAGGAATGTTTTTAATGGAGAAAGATAGTACTACCATATGAGAGGAATAAATTTATCTCAATAACAGAGAAAATCTAGACCCTAATGAAAATGTTTTAGGAAAAATGAGTACATTGCATGCTTCTGACCAAAATTAATTAGAGTTTTAATGTTTTACATTTCTACCATAATTCTTTAAATGGTGCATTTATTTCATAGTAATAAACACTCGGTTCATTAAGTAAACTTCAAAATCTGTGTTACTCGCTACATTTAACAACCTTTGGCCCTCTTCTTGATTCAGGTTTCCAAAGCATTGAATAAGCAATTGAGGAACAAAATTAAATTTCATGACTCTGCATATTTAGGATTCTTATTTCATCTAAGACAAAGGGCAATTAATCTAACATTCTATACTGAATTTCAACTTTAGTGAGTCATGATAGATACTGGAATGAACTTACAGGAAATGCTTAATTAAATTACTGTAAAAACCATAACCAAAGTTTTTCCTTTCCTTATAGCGAAAGAAAATGCTCATTTAATTGGAAAAAATCTACTGCAGTATTTAAAATTTAATAACTTGGGAATTCATGAAAATATTGCTATAATGTGACAGGTAAGAATTGAGAAAGCTTTTTTCTTATTATTTCATCAGAACATTTCACCTGAGTCCAGCCATGAAATTCTGTTCAGGCTCAAGGCATAAAAGACAGATCTTTCAATGGAGTTAATACGATGATATAGAAGCCTAAACAACAGCAAAGGCCTTTTCTAATCACCTATTTTCCAAAATGTGATATAGGTAAATTCTGTAAAATTACTTTCTATTTATTGTAATACTGAATTCCTATATTTAGTCACAATTCATGAAGTTGCCAATAAAACAGATAGAAATTAACAAAGCTGTGGAAGGAGATGGAGGAAGGACTGTAAGAGCAAATAGAATCTGTGCTACCGATGAAGAAATCAGAGAATGAAAAAGACTTTTGCTTTTTTAAAGAAAAAAACACAACAAAACCCACCAGAATTCCTTTCAGAAGGTCCACAAAAACATATACTATTATTAAAATTCAGAATCCAATAACTACAACGGGGCAAATGTCAACATCCATTTAATAAAATCCCCAAAATGGCATTTAGGCCAGGACCACAGCTATAGTTTCATACTAGCAGGCAAGGTACAGTCTCTCTGGAAGACCTACACCTTCCCTACTGTTATCATTCATTTACTCTGAATTAACACATGCACTGATGACCTACACAGAAGTAAAAATAATTCCTTTCCAAGCTGTATAAAAATACTTTTATTGACAATACTTTTAATTTGACAATATAGAATTGTATAATGATTCATAGAATGATTCCCTTCATCCATTTGGCCATGGACCTGAAATCTAACATGACAAGAAACCTATCGCTTTAGCAGGTGGTTTGATAGCAAAGAAAGGCTTATAGATTTGCTTCTATATTTTGACTTTATTGCTATATTTGAAAGTAGCACTTACTGTTCTGACCCTGTAATGATGCCTTAACAGTCCTGTTTCATACAATAGATCAAATCAGCTGTCTTTGAAGCACCAAGGGTGTGTCAGTTGGTAACAAACACATACTCAATTGGAATCAAAATTGTAACATTTAGTATACCAAGGTTTTAAGTTTCAGGCTAATCTGCTTCTAAATTAAAAAAAAAATGTATTAAGTTTAACGGCAGATTGAATTATCTTCAAACTCCACTCATCTTTGCACTTCCAAGTGAGAATCTAAAGCCAAATGTTATTTAATTCAGTGGGTATAGTGAAAAATGTTTTAGTAATTTGTCATGATAGCAATGTTGCTTCACTGTAATTTTTGAAGTCAGAATCTGATGAAACTCTTTCAACTGGAAATAATGTGATGGGCAACCATTTCATGTTTCAAATATCATCAAAAGACACTTTACAAAAAACCTGCCCTGTAAAAGCAGCATCTGCTTTCAAACATACTGATTTCCTTCCAAAACTTTATACCTAACAGTGTTTATATACTTTATTTAAGAAAAAAAAAAATAGTTGCCTTTCAGAAACTTAGAATCAAATTAATTGACAGGCTTCATCTCAGTGCTGGTAGTCACAGCAAACAAGGCTCTTTACAGGTTGATTGTGCATTTCTTTCTGAAAGATTGAGAAGTTACTGTTTCACTATACCACATCAAAGTCATCTTTTGGTTTGTCAACAGCTGCTTCCCATCTCTGCCCATCCTCCAACAAATCATGCATAACTTTGTTAGAAGAGTGGGAGAAAAAATACTTTGATGTTCTTCAATTACTAAAAAGCTATATTTTAAAAGATTCCCAAAGCTAGGGAAATTCGGCTATAACTAATTACCATTTTGCATCTTTATGCTAGAAGAACTCATTACTGAGCTCATGTTATAAATTGTTGTTTATGTACTTTTTCCTTAAAACACTGAAGTCTCTTAATATTATTCACTGAAACTCCTTTTGAAGCTCACTAAACTCAATCCCTCAGATGACTACTCACTCAGAAGGCTTTTTGTCTCCTACTCCATTTTATCACAGTGCTACCAAGCCACAATATTCTTCACAACCATTAAGGGCCACAACTTACAAACCCCTATACATGCATCGTCACATTCAACTCATCTGACTACTGGACTGAACAGGACTATTTGCAGGGGCTATGTATGAAATATACTGTAGAACAAGGCTTCTCTGAAACTGAATACTGAATTTAAATAGCCTCTGGATAAAGCAGGGCATTTAAATTATGAGTATTTAAGAGGAAGTTGAGGTTGTTTTCAGAGGGCCATCTTCTCCTGAAATCCTAGTGCTGCTGCACAGCTACCTCTGAAGAGTAAAAGCATCTTATACAGGGTCAGCTACAGCCCCACAGAGATGTTTGCAGTTGCTGCTTTCTGCTCTTGCACAACAGCTGCTTTAGTAACTATCAGTGTTTACAGAAAAACACCAAGCAAAAGCTTACATATTCATTCATTTTCCTTAGCTGCAATCTATTTGCCTGTTTTTATTCAAGCTTTCTCTCTCTGCATATACAGGAACTCCAGGAACTGGATATCACGATTCTAAGAATTAAAAGCCAGTAGCTATTTTATTATTTTCTGTTTACTGATGATTTGAGATAAATTTAGCACATCTCCTTTACTCACTAAACCAAACAGCTAGCATATAAAAAACCAGTTAAGTAGAAAAAACAGGTGTGTGTTCTCCTATAGCAAATACCACTTAGTATTTGAGACAATTCATTTTGCTGCTTCCTCTCATCTGGATGTACCTTAGCCAAGTAACACATCAAGAACCATGGAAGCCTGTAGCACTGCCATTTAAACTTGGAAAAAAAATGTAACTCTACTACTTATTCTGCCAAAGGAACTTTTAAATGTGATTATTAACTATATATGAGACTGTGAAGAAAATACAGCAAATGCTGTATATTTTAGCAGACAACAAATCAAGGATCTTAACTCTTCCTACATTAATTGATGTTTCTCTCTGTTGGTCACTACTCCCCTTAATGTCAGTGAAAGTTATAGGCATTAATCATTTTTTACTTGAATTGGGATAAAGTATTTTCAATTCAGTTAAACTCAAGGAATCTTTAAGGAGGTAAGTTCTCAAAAAAGCAAATAATGAAAAATTTTGTTTCCTATTGCTTCTCCTGTCCATTGAAAATTGCTGCAAATGATTTCTTTAGCACCTAGATACAGAAAGGTCTCTAGGTCCTTTCAAGACTTTGCTGTTCAAATTAATAAATGGTAATACACAGATAAAATATTTATTTATCTATAATATTAGTTAATAATCCAAATCTAGCTGAGTCATATCATGCCACATGCTGTATAAACACACCTGGAGAATTTGATCATGCAGAGTCTAGAATCAGTTATGAAAAAATTAGAGAAGGATAAGAAGCAAAATATCATAAAAGCTAAGTGGGTCAGGATTATAGCCATGTATCTCAATCACATTTTTGTGCCAATTATGGCTAATAAATGAAGAATGGCTAAAAAGTGATTATCATAAAAAAATATATAAAACTATTTCATATAAAAATATTTTAATTTTTTTATAAAACAAATATACGGATTGTACAGGACAGACATAAAAAATGAGACTGTTATTGAAGATATTTTACCAAAACAGTACTGGGCTTTGAGTCAGTCTGTAGATGTGTCCTTCTGCAGGGGAACCTCAGTTGAGGTCAAGGGTGTGTAGAAAAAGCTGAGAAAACCTCTGTATGTCAAAAAAACCTCTGGAAAATGACACTGGGGAAGAGGAAGAAATGGTGGAGTGGTATTTAATAGGTTTTCTAATCTAAAGGAGGTTCACTAACAGAAACCAGCATAAAGCTAATGCATGTGTCGCTAGTAAAGCAAGGTCTGAGACTCAGATGAGGAATTTCTCAGCTAAAATCTCTGACATTTGTACCCCTGCTATAATATTTATTTGGCCTGGAGGGTGTGGAAATTGAACTGACTGCTATGTTAAAGAACTTATCCGTAAAATGTGACTAATAATACTTTCAATGTCAGGATGGAGCTCTATGCATGAAAAGATTCATATGAGTCCTAAGTGCTGCCATTGTTATTACATTCAGAAAGTACAGAAGGCTTTAAAAGCATTAATTTTCTAGCCCAGAACATCACCCATTCTTTCTGAAACCAGCAAAGAAGACACAAAATTAGTGTAGTTATTGCAAAAAATTGTCTCGTTTTAAGTTCTGATGCTTATCTTTTGTCTCTAGGAAAAGTAAAGCATCATTAATAGCAGGAATTTTATGATGCATAGTATTATATAATATGCAGCAAGCTACAAAGCATATGAGAACCAGTTTTACTTCATATAAACTTGTTTTTTGTCAGGAAAATATTTAATTGGAAAGATGCTTTGAGAGCACTCAGAAAGCAATGCATAAAAAAGGTGTCTGGTTCGGAATTATGAAAAGAGAATGGAGTCAATTTTTAAAATATAATGTAATAAGGAAGTAACTGCCAAGTCAGTGCTAGTACATCAACCAGTGGGATCAAATGAAATTCATGTTTCTATTCCTCTTTTTCAGAAGGAGAAGCACCTGTAAAAGAATTTAAGTGGCAGTCCATATTCTCTCTATGAAACCTACAGTGGTCAGCTGGAGTTAGATCAGTTATCTTCTATGTCAATGTAGTTTCATTTTTAGGCCATCTTGCATCCTATGAAGATAGTTGTTAAGACTGTGCCCAAGAATTACATCTTTAGGTGCAGAAACATTCGGACATTTAGTTTCTGATTTGGGATTTTTAAAAAGTATCATTAATGTCCTGTCTTGTGCTTACAATTTAAACTTTACTATTCACAGTGGAGGTTTCACACACAGTATTTCCTTCATCCGAGAACAGCAATTATTCAGTTGTCCTACCCACATGACATTTTCAGATATCATGAGCATTGTCTCTACATATAACCAATCTTTTGCCTTGAAAATCTTTTTTTCATTGAGAAAAGTAAAAGTCAGTATTTTCTATCATATATTTAAAACTTCAATTACAAGAGGATCACTATTGGTAGTACCCAACATGGTAAAATATTTTCTCTGAACAGGGCTGTCACTAATACAGTATTTAAATTTACAAAATGATTTCTACATGAATAGGATTGTTCCAGGCTGAAAACAACATTTTTAATACCATAAACAAACAAGAGATGAATGCACAAAATGAACTGTTTAACAGGGGTTTATGTACTCCCTGTGCATTGTATTTGGAAATGAAGTCCTTAAACTCAGAGGCAGAGGGATTCTCTGTGGATTAGAAGAGAGAGACATGGTCCTTTCAGCAGCCTCCTTTTATACAAAATTTGGCACTAACACTGTTTGCTTCAGCAAATTACTTCACGCTTTGTCCTTTTAATCCAATTTCCACGTTAATATAGACTGAAGTGTTGTGAAAATACTGAAAGAGGATGCCTCAAAATGCATTGCATTAGAAATCTAATCCAGGTGGTAATCCAGTCCCACACAGTCAGCTTCTCATTAACTGAGACATTTAACCCACAGATGGTTCCATACAAAGCAACATTCAGCACTAGCTATGGCTGAGCATAATTCTCATGTATCAAGGTATGACTTGACAAGGCAGGTAAGGGGCTAAGTTTGAGAAGAAGAGGAACAGGCATTGTACTGAAAGCCACAATAACTGATTGCACTTGAAAAGCTCAGATTTGTAGGTTATTACACCATTAGGTACTAATGGTGCAGCCCGTAAGTGTATAAGCCACCCTGTTCCAGAAGCGCTTCCTCATTGGCAGGTATTATCTCCTCTTAGGTGAATGCTCCCATGTGTACCTTAAATAGCTGCCCCACAGCAGACAGGAGCCCATTCAGAAAAACCTTATTCATATTTTACTGGCATAGAAACCAACAATTTCCTAGTCAATGAATGCTGGAATTTTTGTTTTTTCTTTCTTGAACTGACTAACCACAGGAAGCAGTTGGATAATGTCCTGAAGACAGATACTTATAGATGCCAGCAGTTTGCTATCTATATGTCCTGGCAAGAAAGCCAGCATCCCCATGTCCCCCTTGTAGAAGCTATGGGTCCACAGATGTCTCAAAGGCAACACAATGTTGCTGCTCCTTGCTCATGAATATAACAGACTTTCAGCACAGTGAGATTCATAAGGGATTTAAATAAAAAATACAAACCCAACAATCTTTAAGCAACTTAAACACGATGAAAGTATACAACTAAGATATTCCCATCACAATATGAAGTGCCATATAGCTTTTTATCCTAGCCAAACTAGTATCTGTTCATAGAGATGTTTAACATGTCTTGAGCAGAAGTAGCAGAAAGAAAATGGTATGTACTCAATTTAAAAATTTCTACAATTTGTGAAGCAAACATTTTCTTAATGTAGTTTCTTTCAAACTTATCAGTTTTACATTTTTTTTTTTGCAGAAAGGTAAATTCATTCCTTAGTAATTTCTACATTTTTCCACAAAGTATAAGAATTTGCTGTAGAAGCAAAAAAATGTGCAGAAATAGGGAAGAATGTCCAAGGAAACCGAAAATACATTTTCTGTCAATATTTTTTCCAAGATGATTTGAACTGTAGTTTTCCTGCACTGGAGATCAGCAATAAGCTAGTATTCTTGCTTAATGAAAAGTATTTGCATTCTTGGCCTATGTCAAAATACAGGCTGTATCTGCGATTCTCCTTTTTCTGTTGTTTCTCTGAGTGATTGAGGTGACAGCTAAGGTTACTATTTTATCTGAATAGTTTCATCAAATGCAACATAGCCCTCTCCTACTCCTTGGGTAAAGTCCCAAACGTATTTTTTAATTTTCAAGGCCTTATCCATTGATACAGAGAATACAAGGGAATTTTCTCCATGCCCATTTGGTTGTTGGATTTTGAGCTGATAACTTTAGACAAAAACTGATGAAAATAACACGTCTCAAGGCTGCTCCCCTTTCCTCCCACAAACTGCCTTCTCCAAATATGTAGAACTTCACTCTTAAGTGTTCTATCTCTTTCATCCTTGTTTTCTTCTAGCTTTCACAGCCTAGTTCACAAAATTCTCATATTTTTAACCTGAGAATCCTTAGGATAATGCTTAAAATCTTCTTGGTACCCTTTTGTTAGATACAAACTATTCATTTTTAATTTGTTGCTGTTCTTCATCTACTTCCTTAAAAGAACATCTCTTGAAGCAAGGATAAGGTACACGTAACACCTTACCACTTACAGATATGTTCAAGATAGGGGACTGCGTAGATTTCCCTTGAAAAGAAAGATCATTTTAAAAATTCTGAACATAATTTTTCCTCTAATCTTACATTTAAGGGTATTAATAAAGAAAATCTGAAGCAGGCACCAGTGTCTCTCTAAAGAATTACAGACATGTTTGGGAACTATGTTCCAACCAGCCAACCATTACCTATTTGAACACACTGACATATTTTTGTCGTCACTTTCATAAGCCAAATTAAAATATTTTAGAACTCCCATCACATTAATACGTCATAACTCTGAAAAAGATTTAGATTCCGTAGGAGCAAGGCCTGTAGCCATGAGATATGCTGTGAAACATGTGACAAAGGCATTTCCGTGAGATATGCCATGAGATGTGTTGCATCCAGACCCTGTGATCTCTGAGGACTAGCTGGAAAGAAAGGGTATGCATTTTCTGCCAAAATCTATGCTCTTAATGCAACAGATTCTAGCAGTGACAATAGCACCCTTTTTTTCAAATGCTGTATATTTTCTGAGAAATACAGCAGGTTGTGTATCAACTGAGATACATTTTCTAACTAAATTTTATATATAAAATCATTCTGCTTTCACCGTGCCAGATGCATGTACCCCACTAATTCAAAAATATTAAATGCATAATTGAATTTTGTTTCCTCAGGGCATATGATTTCATAACCCATGGCAGGAAAGGATGAGAAGAGTCAATTAACAACAAAATGTCATGCCTGTCCAAATAAATGAAAGGCCAGATCTCTTCAATAGCTTGGCTTGTGCATCAGTCTCCTGCTTTCTACATTAACGTTTATGAACCAGTGATCTATCAAGCCCTTCAAAATCAAGCAGTAGATACTCTGCAGTTAACAATTCTTTTCATACTCTCTGAGATGCACAGTCAAGTATACTCAGTATAAGAAATTTGCACTTCAGAAAACCCAGGTATATCCCTCCTGACTATCTCCACTGAAACACCATTTTCAAATGCAAAAGTGGCTGACTTGCGGAAATTTCTAAGCTATGCACTTACAGCTAACTGGAACACTAATATGAAAAGAGTAATATGATTTCTGACAAGTGGTAGCCTTCCATAATGAAATTTTTCAGTGCTGGAAGATGTGAAGCAAGCTCCTTAGAAAACATTCTGAAGTTGTGAATTCTCATGCTGGAATTCAGAAGTCACCAGATTATAAGATCCTGGAGTTTGCTTGCCTCAGAAGTATTGATGTATGTTTGAAAAGTATAAGGGACTAGCAGTCAGTGTGCCTGCTCCATCTGCCATAAAAACATCATATTTGTTCTGCAACATAGGCAGGCTCCTGTGGTTCAGGAAGGAATGAAGACAACCAAATACTTCTCAGTACTTCCATTTCAAGGCACAACAAGCTGACTTGTAATGAAATCAATTCATCTGATGTCCCCACTTTCCTGCAACAGAAGATGCTGAACGTTTATCACAGTGAGAAAAGCCTTGGCTATATGCAACTATATGTACTGGTAGCCTAATGCAGTTTTTGCCTGATAAACTTGTCCCAAACTATACTAGAAGACAATTCTTTGAAATATGTGCTGTGAATGTGAATGCTAACATGGATCTTTATTATATCCAAAAGCCATAAAGATGTGCTGGCCAAAATAAGTGCCTGATTTCCAACAAGACCTGAAGTAATTTCCAAAGTATGGCCCCATACTTTGATACAGACTTATCTTCATATAGCAACTTCTTTTATTTTGAAACAGAAAGCAGTGGAACCTACCAGTTAAGCAGGTTCTGATCTTTTATGTAGGAAGCTGTTTGGATTGAAGTACTATGTTATCTTGAGGCCTCTTGAGATGGCTGACCAAAATTCAGTGTACATAAAAAGCATAATCTTAAAAAGAGATGCCTAAGACTCGAATGAAGCATGACTAAAGCTAATCAAGTCATTTCTATGAGCTTGATACAGAACCACTGTTAATTTCAACATCTACAACTTGAATTTACCTTTCCTGTATTTTTGGATTCATCTTTCCCATGTTTTCAGATTCATCTTTGCTGTGTTTGAGTTCTCAGAAAGTTAGAAAATTTGCTTACACAAGATGCATTCAATGGCCAGCAGAAGGAATGCCTAGAACATAACTTACCACCCTTTTCTTCCACATTGATTTTAGGATGGGATAGTGCAACAATTCTCTAATACATATGCTAAGAAACATTCTGACAAGGACAGTTGTCAAGCAAATGGAGTCACCCATAACACTGGTTCTACAGAATGCCCAGCCAAGAGTAAATTCCACTCTGTCCGTAAATAATCACAAAGGTAAAAATTCAGAGTCTGTAGGAACTAGAAATATTTACAGAAAGAATTAAAATTGAAATAGCAAGTTTCTTTCAAGCTACTGATCATGCAGTATTAAACAGGCTTTATTGCCTTATCATACCAATTAATTTTTCCTTCACAATAATGACATTCTTATCATGCATAAGATGCTAATGCAATTTGACAACAGCAAATACCATAATATCACTCAGCTTATTCATGTCACTCGTGGGAACAAATTCACAGCTTTACATTAATGACCTTCCAAACATACTAATTTCTTCTAAAATGGACTGCTTCTATGATCTGGTCACGGAAAGGAAAGATTCATTCTCACATTGTCTTTTAATATCTGATATTTTAAAGAAAACAATTATCAAGTTTCTAGGCAGCAGTTGTGAACCAAAACCCCATAAAATTACATTTTCACACATTTCTTATTAAATACATGACCTAACTAAATCTTCCAGCATATTTCATCATCAATGTGATGTGATACTAATGAGTGATTAAGGTTAATTTATTGTTCAAAAAATTCACTTGGAGTTTCAAGGAAAATTCTCACATACATCAGAAACAACAAGGCTTTGTTTCAGCTTTCTGCTTATTTGCAAAAAGCTGTTCCAGCCTGTGATGGATGTTTTGGGTCTTCTGTTGATGGGACTGGCTACAAAAAAGTATGTCTCCAGGTGCCTTGGAGAGCACCTGTCTCAGAAGATGTAAAACTGCAGCTGGAATTAGGGAACAAATGATCATAAATGTGGGACTTGCTGCTGTTCCTCCAGATCAGGGCTTGGGGAAGGAGTATTCATAAAGAAAGCACAAAACTTAACAAAAGTACTTCAAATCAAATGCTTTTAAAATAACAACAAAGGGACAGCTACAGCTTCTGAAAAACAGATGCAGGGTTTCATCAAATACAACTTCTCTCTTCTGCTATTACTGACTTACAAATAGTACCAACATTTTCCTGCATTTTCCTGCAGAGCTGAAAATGTCTTAAGATACTGAACCATAGTATTTGTGTATAAAATGCTTCATGACAAACCTATTTTGAATTCTAATTATATTCTTATTAATGCAATTACTTTGCTATGTATATATTTAAACATAATTATATACTCTGATATACACCTCTCCACTGTTACAATAACTGCTAAGGCAAATTTTAACTCAATTAAGAGTTCATTCAAATACACTCAGTATAAACATTTTTTATGGTTTTCTTTCAAACTAAATTACTATTGTATAAATAGTAAAGTCCTAGATATATCTTAAGCTTTCTACAAGAATCAAATGGGTACTTTTAAATTGACACTGAATAAGTGTCATAGTTTGCTAATGTGTTCTCAACAAAATATTTGCAGGATTAGAAGGAAATTTTCTTCAAGCTTGTTTTAACTTTCACTTGACCTTTACTTCTTTTAACAAAAGGTTTTCATATTCATACATATATGAATATAATCTCCTGTTGAAGATGGGGTTAAACTTGTCAGAAGGATTTTAATAAAATACTGAAGACCTCCTTTAATTTATGGCATATATATTTTCAAGAAGGAAAATGCTGATATTATCTTGGTTATAAGCTCGCTGCAGAAATGATTTAGATATTCTTTTCCTTTCACAGAATATCAGTATAAAGGTTTTCTTTGCAGGCAATGAATTATAGTTGACACTTCAAACCTATTCTATCAGTATCTTCTACTTCAGAAAAATGAGAAAACATAAATATTTATTCTATATACAGAGAAAAGACATAGGACTGATAAAAATGATCCATTATGGAGTGATGAATAATTGTTACATGTGTCACACTTAGAACAGTAAAGGGCAAAAAAATTTGCCACTTCTTAATATGAGGATTTGAGGTTATTGTGCAAATAAAAATGTAGTCATTTTATCATAGTGAGTGGCCCAGTGATTTTTGATGACATTCACTTCATGACTACATGGATGATGAAGCTGCTTGATACAGATCCTTGGTCTGATTTGATAAAGCCTATTAATGACGAGCCTCACAGTGGAAAAATATTTATGCTAAAAACCTTCCGTTTTCCCACTTTATATGTGCAACAATTTACTATCTTAAGTTTACCAATTAACAAGACTAGGAATCCATTTGTTCCATTCTGTGATCTTTCCACTGTCTTGAATCGTGTTTCTATTACTAACTTAAGTTTCTGTATTATACAGAGAAGTAGAGGCTATTATAACCTGATGAATAATAAAACTCTGTAGAAAAATAAATGTGAAATTTCCAAATATTTAAAACAATATTATCAGCCTTATTATCAGTCTTTCCTCTTAAAAAAAATAGTACTTCCCCTGTTAAGTGCAAACTCTAGCCAAAATGCAGTAAAAAGAACTAATACAACATAATTTTTTTTAATCCAGCATGTCTGGTTTTGTACTAGAAAGGAAAGCTTTTTGAGGTAATGATCTTTTTTTTTTTTTTTTTTTAATTTGGTGCTTTTAACCATATAACCTTGACTGTAACATTGAAATGCATTGATGATATAAATTATGGAGCTAAAAATAAATACCCAAAATTACAAGCTCTTGGGTAAGATTGCCATGAGAAGTATAAGATATAATTGCACAGAATTATTTGCACTAATTTGTGTTATGGGAGCTTCACACACTGTAATGCAGAGATCCCATGGTTATTAAATTCAATGCATATTGATTTAAATGAAAATAAACTAGCATTAATTCAGTAGATAAAAATTAGGAAGTCCTGAAGTAATAATATACTCCAGAAAATTGGCCCAGCCATTTTCTCAAAGTGCTACATTTGTATTAAACAGGGAATTATAAATCCCAATTTATAGATGCTAATTTAGCTGAAAAAAATTCAAACTCGAACCACACCACATATACAATACTGCATCTGAAAAGTCTTAATTTTTGATACTATTTCTTGGCTTCATCAGGACACATGGGCATGTTAACTTGTGACATAAAGAAATAAGGAGCTACAATAGGTAATAACAGATGTTTCTCTAGCTCAGTTTCTTGTTACCTTCAATGGCCACAGGAGGACACCCAGGGAAGACTGCAAGATGAAGGCAAGAATAAATCAAATTTACCTATATTAGTTTCCCAAATTAAATGTTATTACTTAATACAATTACCTTTGAGATAAAGAAATTCTGCCTGAAACACTTAGTGTCATAGAAAGAATTTTAAAAATGTAGACTTTAGGAAGAATACTATTTTAAAGAACACTCCAAATTCTTTCACCTTTTGATCATATATAAAATAAAAGTTTATTTCAAATTTTCCCTGAGTGTTTTCTTAGTGTTTACATGAGATCTTTTGGTAGGGAGTGAGGGATCAAATGTATCTCCCTCTGCAGCATAAGAGAGACCTTACAGAACATCATGCTTGTGGTGAAGAAGGGAGTTTCTTCTACTTCATCTTTCCTACAGGAACAGGGGGTTGGATTTACTTTTTTGTAAGGTTTTAATGAGCTTCCCCTTTTTGAGTAACTCGGTGCCTCTGCAGACACTAAAAGCTTTCTCAAGTAACAACATGACTTCAAAATTGGGTTATTTTTACTCTGCTGCTTATCAGGCTACAGTATGAGCAACAGTGACTTTACCATTATCTACAGGCTCTGAATGACACCGTAACTTTTGTCTCTATCCCCATTTAGAATACCACCCTTGAAACTAGAAAGAGTCTGTTAAAGCAAGCAATATTTTGCAGAAACAAACGTCTAAAATTTTGCACAGCATACACACATGCACACAAATTATATTCTGTGGGTGAGTCCATTTTTAAATGCTGACTTACTGAGATTTTTTTTCCCAGAGCTAACTATATAAATACTGTCAGAAAATAAGAATGAAAACAAGAATAAAAATAAGCACCCCAAATGCATTTAAAAAAAATCTCTGCTCCTTTCTTTATATTCTCTTTCTTCATGTGTTTTGTATCTTGCCTTCCATTTTGCATATTGTATCTCCCAGATTCAGAAATACATTAGAAGAAATACGACTTTATTTTGACTTAGTTTTTTATTCTTCAACAGGTATTTTTGAAAGGCGTCTTTATTCTCCTGAAGTCTGGACAATTATTGTCAAAATACCCACTGTATGACCAATATATAGTGAGTGCCTAAATTCAAAAGGTCTACTGAAAATTTGGATGATGCTGGAGTAAAGTACAATCAAAGGGCTGGAAAATATACGGAACGATTCTATTGTCACTCAGTTGTACAGATTTAAGTCAATTTTCTCCACTGACTGCTCATTTTGGAATTTTGACTGTAAATCTCCCTCAAATTAGAGCCTACTACTACTCTAAGTTTACCAAGTTCAACCATTACCCTAACACTGCCATGTCCACCACCAAACCATGTCCTTAAGTGCAACATCTACAAGTCTTTTAAATACCTCCAGGGATGATGACTCAACCGCTTCCCTGGGCAGCCTATTCCAATGTTGGACAACTCCTTCCTTGAATACACTTTTTCTAATATCCAATCTAAACCTCCCCTGGTTCAACTTGAAGCCATTTCTTCTGATCCTGTCACTTGTTACCTGGGAGAAGAAACGAACGCCTACCTCACTGCAGCTTCCTTCCAGGTAGTTCTAGAGAGTGATAAGGTCTCCCCTGAGCCTCATTTTCTCCAGGCTAAATAATCCCAGCTCCCTCAGCTGCTCCTCACAGGACTTGTGCTCAAGACCCTTCACCAGCTTGTTACCCTTCTCTGGACACACTTCAGGACCTCAATGTCCTTCCTGTCATGAGGGGCCCAAACCCAAATGCAATACTTGAGGCACAGCCTCATCATTTTGTTGAGTACAGGGGGACATTCACTGCCCTGGTCCTGCTGACCATACTAATTCTGCCACAAGCCAGGATGCCATTGGCCTTCTTGGCCACTTGGGATACTGTCACTTCATGTCCAGAAAGCTGTAGACCAGCACCATCAGATCCTTTTCTGCTGGGCGGCTTTCCAGACAGCGCTCCAAGCCTGTACCATTGCATGGGGTTGTGACCAAGTGCAGGATCCACATGGTCCTCTGTACCTTGATGAATCCAAAGAAACAGTGGTAATTTTCCAGAAAGCAAGATGCAGATATGCCTCTGTGTACTAATAGCCTGAAAAGATTTCTTCTGAAAAAGATCACAGAAAAACTTCAAAAGGATGCAAGCACCACTTTCTGTGAATTCCAACACTTGTGGTTCTTGATACCAAATCACAGCCTAAATTTTGTGTTACTAATCACCTGCCTGAAAAATCTTACAAGCAGTAATTGATCCTGACTTGCAGACAGAAGCAGGATTTTCAACAGTTACATTAAGCAGTAGCTCCTAATTTTAGTCAATCTCCTGAACAACCCAGATATGATAAACCTACTCTTGTGGGGTAAACTGAGAATATGGCTATAAATGAGGAGAAAGTGCTCCTTTTGAATGGATGCATGCCGACGCTGAAGAGGGAGGTCATGGTCCACAGTTATGCATGTCCTCCACCATCCGTGGATATCACTCCATTGTCTGCCAGATCAGCTCACTGACCCAGCTCACTCGCCTGCTGGTGCAACAAGAGCAGCAGGTGGGCTGTGAACACAGACTGCCGTTTCAGCAGCAGCATGGGCTTGAGCTGCTCTAAACTGGCTGAGGGTTTGGTGGGCTAGCCACTGAATTGCAGAGCATCACCAGAACGTGTCTTAGCTATATCCCTAGGTTAAAGCCTCCTCCAGGTGCCCTGAGAAATCCTCTGCAAGCATCTTTCTCACTGAACACTGGCAGAATCTATGGAGGTTTAGACAATAATTTTAGCCAGCTAAGTCATGCATTAGGCATGTTTCCACCTCTACTGAGTATATGAATAATTATGGAATAATACAAAGCAGTCCTTATGAGAAGATATGGAAGTATCTTTATTGAGAGGAGGTATGTGCTAATTTCCCATGATGGTATCAACCAATTTAAACAAGAATCTTACCAGAGTAAAACACAGTAGGACTGGATAACGATGAACCAATTTCCCAAAGACACTATTCCTCATTGCAGTCTAAGTCTCTCTGAATTTCACTGCATTTTCAGGAACACTTTCAGTTTCTAAAGACAATAAAGCCCATAACTACAGTACAGAATATGTAGTTCTGGGCATTCCAGGTAATCTAGAGGTTTTGGGAGAGTCAGATAGCTAAGCAGCCACTCTTAAAAATAAAAAATTAATTATAGGAAAACTGTTCACTTAAAAAGGATTTAGCAGGTCAGTGAGGGCTATTAAAGGTAATGGTGTGTGTTAATCTACTTGATAGTCTTCAGAAAATACATACTTGAAGTTAACATCAATTTAGTTTTAAATTACTGTTAATCAAGGCAGATTAATGCATATATGACTATCACAAAAATACATATTAATAGGAAAAAGAACTATTCTAATAAATAACAAATCACTGACCCTACTGTGCTGAAATATTTAAGTAATACAAACTCTTCAATGCCTAAATATTCTGTTTAACAATGAGAGAAATGTAAAGAAACAATACTTCGATGAAGTAGCATTGGGACACTATTAGGATTGCACTGCAGTTTAGAGATAACCCTGAAGCAACTGGGGAGGGAAAATCTATATAACCTACGTTATTAATGACTACTTACTGACCTCTGCTTATCTTCACTACCTTAAGGATGACATTGAAATTTTCAACTCTGCTCAAGCTTCATTATTGGAAATCGAGCCTATAATAACTTAAAAGGGTTCTGATGACATTTTCAATCTGCCATATTAAAATAAAATAGAAAATTTCTGATATTATGTATCACCTAGGAAGAGGGTCACCACTTTGTTCACGTAGTGCAATGCAAAGTCTAATATTTACACTGCATGTAATGACCAGAGAATGTATTAATTTAATGTCATTCAAATATTACAGATCGAGAAGACAACAAATCCGTCAGAAAAGAAAAAAAAAAAAGAACATTTGGAGTGTGCACATAATGTATCTAAGAAAGGAGCTACATTTACTTTCCCTCAGGAAAGAATTTTCATTGTGTACCACAGGTGCCATGCAGCAAATGGCAACAGGAGCTCACATGACATCGCACCATACTACATCATAGGTATCTTAAAGCAATACAGTCAAAGCTCACCAGACAGTGCACACAGGTACACCACAGTTCACTGACATCAGTAGAGCTCTCAAAATATTAAGCAAGTGGGCAACAGCCTTCAACTTGAACAACTTCCTGCTATTTATTTTCCCTAAAGCTTGCTTAATTCTAATTTTCCAATTAATTTTCCACCCTTTTCCTCTAACAAAAAAAGTAAATTATGACTTAATCACATCATTGAAGCTGAAATTAAAGCTGTTCTTTCCTCTTAGACTATAACAAGTCATTTAATGCTCCATAACACTTTAAAGGGGCCAAATATGACAACATGGCCATTTCAAACTGAATTTATAAAAATTATTTTTTTTCCCAGACAAGGTGTTAAACAATGTGTCTTATTAAATTTACAGTAGCTGTAATTTAATTGCTTTTTCTGATCTTATCCATTTAAAAAATTGTGTCAGGGTTTTTTTTCCAAATACACAAGAATCTAATAACGTTCAAGGAAAGATTTTTTTTTTCCTTTGGAGGAACGCAATTCCAACTTATCTGTTTTCAGAATATGAGGCCAAATTTGTACACAAGTGATTCTAAATGCCACCGCTTTCCTGTTTTCAATGATGCTATTTTTCCAGAGAATGTATTCACAGATCAATGATCCCTTCATGTGATCTGGAAATGCCAAAGAATAATATCTCAGGGAAATACTGTTTTCACTTGAGTTAAAATACTAATTTTTACAATAGAAAGAAAGCAGAAATCCTAAAATCTCTGAGGATGCCATCCAGAAAATGTATAGACCTGGCAAATAAAAAGTAAGAAGTAGTAGAGAACTAATAATTGTTCAGAGAAAATAATTCCAAACTAAAGCCACAGCAAAATTAATGAACCTCACAGATTAATAAACCTCTCATTTGGCAGCATTCATTGTAGCACATTTTTTGCGTGTTTGGCCATTTTTCTTTTACTGTTTATTAATTACAGCTACTTGGAACTGATGACATGCAGGGTACATATCAGTGCATACCAAGACTGATGAATGCACCCCAGATGCTGGAGTCATGGGGAGGGTCTATCCATGCACAGATCTGTGCTGAAATCCTGAATGTTTTCCTGCAGTGAACTTGCAGGCACTTCTGACAACACAAATGCAGCTGACAGAGTACATTCCACCAGCAGTACATTCCAGGAGCCTCTCTCCTTTCCCCTCCATCACTGCATGGGAAAGACATTTTTATGCTGATGTGCATATGTACATATGATGGGGTATTGCTTGCGTCCCTGGGGAGTCTTTCAACCCTTCCCTCCCTTCTCTGCCCCAAAGGAGAGTGTGGTATCAGATTAGAACACTTAAGGATCTTTGCTGGTGTACTGTATCTGTAGTCCATGTGTAGACAGTGGTGTCAATTTCTAAATTCAATTATTTGAGTATTGGGGAAAAAATCCCCTACAACAATTATTTTCTAAATTCTGAGCACACTTTTTAAAGTACTTTTAGAAATATGGCTGAATGTCAGGCAATAAAGGAGAAAACTGCAGGGATTTTAATTGTCTCTGCTTTGGTTATTACACAATAGATATTTTCGTCATCTATATATAAAGTATCTTTGCGAAATCCTTTAAAATATGATTTCAAAGCAATGAATGCCATTTTCTATTTGCCTTTAATTTCCTCTCAATAGTAAGTTCATCAGAGTGTGACAATTAATTAACTTAATTAAGCTAACTTAATTATGTTCTTTCATAGGTCAATATGTAGAGCTACTCAGATTAATAACAGAGCTTGTAAAGTTAATCTCCTTGTATAATGCAAATGATGCCCAGTCATGTATTAAATACCTTCCTGGGTAACAGATGATATAGGACTGAATGTACTTTAAAGAAGGGCAGAGACTGTGAAAAGGTTAAATAAAGAAAAATGTCTTGGATTTGTGCAAATTTTGAACAGACCTAATTCATTTTTTAAATTAATAATGTTCTTCTAAGAGGAGCTCTCACTTCATAAGGCCATTTACAGCTTAAATATACATAAATAAATTTTGACTTCAAAAGCAGAACTGCATGGCAGCATTTTCCAGCCATCTAGCGACCTTTATGTTTAGTTATTAAGAAGATTACATAAAACAGCTATGTGAAGAGATTAGATGGAAAGTAAGAATTCCTAACTCCAGTGCGTTTACATGCTTAACTGTGTTTGCCAGTTTATTTTACAGAGAAACCACTTCAGTAATCAAAGTTCCTTTCCTTATTAATTCACAGTCAGATTCTAAGGCTCTTTAAGCATGTGGCTAAGCGCCTTTGTTCTGAAATATTAAGGGAAACTACAGTAATGATAATAATTACTTATGAAAAGTAAAATCAAACAAATCTCTTGAATGCCAAATGATCTGAATAGGTGACTCAACTCCTCTATTTTGATAAACGAATATGATGGCTGGAAGACACACTCTGACAAGAAGTGTTGGATTATGGGCCAAGTCACCACATTTCAGTTAAGGAAAAAATATCAATATTTTCTACAATGAGTCTGACTTAGGTCCAGAAAATATTTGAAACGCATAGCAATTCCAGTTCTGTAAATTGTTGCAACTCTTCAGTTGTCACTCACAGAAAACAAGAGGAGTGATATAATACACATTCTGTAATAAACACCTTACAGAATGTTTATTTTAAAGTAATGTAAAGGAAAAGGCCTTGGAAGTGTGAAAACCACCATTGCTCAGAAGCTTTAAAACCAAAATAACATACTAAAAAATGTATTGGAGGGATCCCTCCTATGCCTACCAGGGGATGGATGACACAGGCAACCAAATAAGTTTTCTTCTCTTTGTTAAAGCATGCCATTTATTGTTTGTGGTGGGGTTTTTTTGTGGTGTTTTGTCTGCAGACCTCAGTGTAGCAGCAGTTAAAGCACAGTCCTATAACTGCTGATATGAAGGGAATTTTTTATCTATGATACAAAGTAACTAATAAGTTACCACTTATGATTCTTCATCAGAAAACAGACTGCTGGTCCATACAGCATAGACATTTCCAATTACTTTTCTGAGTGGGAAAGCCCTTCAGAAATTAAACAAAAAAATTCAGTGTTCGAGACTAAATATGCAGTTCAACTCACTCTGTGTGGGTAACTGTGTTTTTTTTTAAATTAACAATATGTCAGGAAGAATATATTTATAGCAACAAGTCTGTCTTTAGCTGAGAACCACAATGCTTTGCACAGCATTTATAGTTTTAGTACATCACTCAAAAAGCACCACAGATGCATAAGCTATTCACGTTCATATGCTACAAACACACCATTCATATTTTACTTTAAAGTGCTCCATGCTTTATACATGATTTTCTTGTAGGGGCAATAGGGTTGGTTGTTGAATTCATTTTTTTATCCAAGAGAAAGGACAGCACAGCTTTTCCTCTTTATCTCTACTGTTCTGGCAACGCAGACATTCAGAAAGATCAGCTCAGCCTCTAGGCTTGCACTATTAAAATATGATTAATTGATTCGCCACAGGATTGGCAAAGGAAATAATTAATACACATAACTCATGTACTTCTATTTTACTACTAATTAAAGACGAGAATACGCCTTTTATGAGACTCAGGTTTAAGAGAACTGTCAAAACTAGTATTTTCTTGCTTAGATAACCAACTACCGACACCACCATTCCCTGTGGAGTAAAGTGCTGCTATGAGAAGTGATCAAGATACAGCCCACACATCTTGCTTGTTAGCCACTAGATGAGAAAGGGAAAAGAAAACCACTTGAACAAGACTTCACTTTTTTCAAAGCCACTATATAGTCATCAAAAAACGATCTATTTACTATGCTGCAATTGCCAGAAGCAGAGCGAAGGTGACCACAGAAAACAGAGTAAGGGTCAAGAAAGCTGATTCATCAGCCTTTCAAATTTTGTCAAATGATTCCAATGTTATTCAAACAAGTGTATCCGTACATTTAAAACATTTTTAAAAGTTCTGCATCTTAAATAATCAAGATGTCCAAACAATTTTCTTTCACCAGTTCATGGTAAACAATGTGTTATATCAGAGAGAAAATTAAATGCATTGACTCAGGCCATACTAACAATAGTGCAGTTCTGAACTTTGAAAGGCTTGTGGGAACAAAATTCCTGTCTTAAGAATTATGGGAAGGAGCCACCAATACTATATAAACTGCTATATAAACCACACTGAAATTAGGAAGACACACACCTATACTCTTTCAAGTGCATTGAATTATTTCAATTTCACTTTTCAATCTTAATTCTTAAAAATCCAAATAAGTGTAAGCAATATTAACTCAAACACAGAGGAAACTTCCTTATTTTAGGATGGACACTAATTAAAATTATTCAAGCATTCAAATCTATACAACTTAAATTTTACTGAGGTTTGCAAAACTTTTGAAAATATGGAATAAATTATATTTCTAACTTTAGAGGCAGTTTGGTTACTTTATAACCCAAAGGCTTTCTGCACCAGAAAAGACAAGCCTATATATTACCTGGTACTTGGACTATTTTTAATAATAACTAAACTGTTTGAGGAAGCCAAGATCAATCATGTTAAGGCTTCTCCAAAGTAAGGACTTACTTCTCACAAGAAAGCTTGATTTAAGAACAATGATGGTTCTCTAAGAAGATGATTACCATCATGAAATGAAGTTGTGAGTCTGAATTTTAAAGACAACTTGTCCTCCAGCTACGGTGTACTGTGACAAGGATGCATTACAGGCACAGAAAAAACCTTAAGACATTGACTACACTACTGAACTACCTGACAAGCACCTTTGCTTATAACAACAGGGAGTATGAACTTAAGATCATAATACATCATTAGAATCTTGTATAATTTTTTTGGGAAACAACGAAAAAATGAAGTCCCAATATAAGCAAGAATCTTTCCTTTGCACAACCAGAAGTTAGACATACTTACATTTTGTGAAGGATGACAAAAGAATTATATATACCTATATAACTATGCACATATTCTCATTCTTTAGTGTAATACAGTTTAATTTGCCAGAATCTAATAGGACTGCTGCTACTGTTGTGGTGTGAAACAGAGGAACAAAAAAAAAAAAATTCTAATCACTGACAATAAGAAACACTATTTTAAAGGTAGCATATGGAATACACTTGGATTATAGGTACGATTAATCAAGGTCCTCAGATTCACCTTGGTCTTGCACATTATTGATATGGGAGGGTAAGACTGAGCTCTACCTTAAAAAAGTGTCTGTTATTAGTAAAACAACACTAGGAATGATAAACAGAGGCAAATGTGTATCCCCAACAGATAATCTTGGAAAAAAACAGACACAGAATGCCCTACCTCTTCTGGACGTTTCTGTGCCACCAGTACCAGCTCTTCAGAGCTGCTTCTTGAGGTAGAGGGTACCACGTTACCTGGGGCCTCTGAGACCACCTCATTTGACGGCTCGGAGTCCTGAGGGCAATAGAGACAAACAGACCCTCAGCAGCGTGTTGACATGGCACGCCAAGAAAATGAGACTTTTCAGAAGAACTGTGCTCTAAGCACAAACAGAGAAATAAAAAATATTTGAGGTCTGAAACTCTACTCTTTTTACTCTGGACAACTTCTTTTATCTGAGGTAAAAGCATTTGTCATATATTTTCTCTTAAAATAGTAATATGTTCTTCATAAGAGCATTTTAAGACTTATTAAGTAGCTATACAGCGATTCAGAATTACAGAGTTCTGATTAAGCATGCTTGTTTTGCCCATACCTACCCCTGTTCCTGAACTGCAAGGAAGGGAATATTAGGAATATTACATTTCATCCACTTATTGAAGATACAGGTTTCTGCAAAATATCTGGAGCCATGCTAGACCAACTCTCCACAAATGTATTTTACCAATCACTGCAAACCATTATAGTACACAAACTCGTAAAGGTAACGAACTCAGCAAAATTTGCTGTCTATATGAGTAAATTGAACACTACAGTAAAATAAAATAAAAAATCTTAAGTAATTTCCATTTTATTTTCCAAATTGCCTTGATTTTGCAATGCAACATGACTAGATCTGTCAAAATAAAAAACTCTTTAATACTTGCACTGCTTCACACAGAGGTTTTGATAACTGCATAGACTCAGATATTTCTCTACAGAGAAAAAAATTCTATTAATCCGTAAAATCTCTACTGTGCTTGCTGTAATGCTCATTACAGAAGATATTTTAGATGTCATTGCTTAGCAAGCAAAATATGTACTTTTGATATATCACTTTCTTTCTACATTCATTAATTGCAAGGAAATCAAGATTATACTTTTACAAACTGCAAGCTGCAAAGCTCATTATTAAGTTTTCAAACATAACAACCTCTAAAAAAGTAAATTAAAATTTCATAATGATAACATTCAGCAATTGCAGTTTAGTCCAAAGTATGGGAAAGGAAAAAGTGAGCACTGGTCACACAGAGAATCACAGGTAAGACCAGATAGTGTAAAAGAATTAACATATGGAAGGTGTTCCCAGAGACTATAAATTTGAAAAAAATACCTTCAGAGCAAAAATATTTCAAATAGAGCTTTCTCGTGGCATCACCTCCCTGTGACTTAGAAAAAGGATATTCTTGTCCATTTGGTGGCTTGCCACCTTAATTTTAAGGTATGAGGAAGACATTTTAGGAAAAAAACAGCTTTCAGGAAAAATAGCTTTCCATGAAGACTAAAGAATACAATCAATTAAAATGTTAGCAGTGAAGTCCAACTGCCATTGCACTGAACTGTCTCACAGGCATAATTCTGGGTACAACAAAAATAAAAATGAGACATCTTGGAAAAAATATGAAGACCACAGCCAAACACAGTGAACTGTGAGGAAAAACAGCTCTAGCATTCTGGCAATAAGAGTCTCTTTTTCCTTATGCTATATGCCATCTGAAGAAACTTTGCATTCTGTTAATCCTGACACAGCTCACTGTTTTGCCTGGACTTGCAAAGGCCAAAGGCAAAGGCCACCTCAGTCTGGTTCCCAGCAAACTATGGAGATGAGAATATTTCTTCTTGTTGACCCAATCAGCCAGGAGCTGACTCTGAGTACGGAACAGTACTGTTTTGTTTTTTCTTGAGAAAGTTAAATCAATGCCATGCAATTTATCAGCTCAATATGTTTCCAGAAGCTTTTGTGTGCTACTTACAAAAACAAAAGTAACAACCACATCTGCTGGAAGAAAATTATATACTTGTCTGAATTCTTTAGTTCCGTCCTTGAATTCTGCCTGTATTTGTGCCTGAACAGACTTTTGTTATGCAGCTATTACCTGTGTCCAGATAATGGTGGTAATCATTTTCTGTTGCTACTGTTTTTTTAAAAGTAATAAACAGTGTTTTTCAAAAATTGTCTGAACAACTGCAATTTGGTAAGCATATATTTCTGTTAAATTCCTTTTGTCTCAATAGGGCCATGGATTCTTTTTCACATCAAGCCTTGAGTATCTTCTTCCCCAGCAGCCTGGCCATCCTTCTCAATAATTCTCTTTTAAGAACCAGCTGGTTAATTTAATACTTCCATTTTTAGGGAGATGGATGGAAACCAATTTACTTTATTATTCGGAAATCAATCCAAGAAAATATGCCTCCCTTTCCAAATGAACTGGATTTATTATCTCTTCTCACAATGTTGTCAGTTCTTAGGAAAACTGTATAGAGCCTGAACATAATGTTAAGAGAGGCAATCTATGTTGTTCTAAACCAGTTTGGCAACATGTGAAATACAGCTTTCAGGAACAGACATATTCAGTAAGTGGAATGAGATTTTTTCATGTAAGGTACAACAAGAAAAACACTGCAAGGTGCAAATGAGAACTTTCACTGAGCTGCTTCTAGGTGTGTTTTGAGCATGTGGCCAAGTGTGCAACAGTTCTGGTGACAAATCCTGATACCTTTACTTGTACTCTGGCAAGTAAAACAACCTAAAAAAGTATTAGCATTGTTTACTTTTACACTGTAAAAATAGGCAAAAAATCTGTATCAATGTTTTTACCAAGGAAGTGTTAAAAAGAAAAACGTACTTGAAAATAATTAAAATTAGTTTGTTGTCCTTCCTAAAGTCCCTTTATTAGTTTTTCAAGGTCTTTCCTGACGAAAACCATATCTGTGGCACCTCTCATGGATCTGTAAGCCTGATCTGTAGCAGTGATGGATGTGGCAGTTCATGGATATAAAATTACCATGGTAAGTATTTTGGTACATGCCTTTTCTGGTGCTTAAGCCCTTCCCATTTCATTACATTATTATTGTATTTTCTAAACTACATAGGAAAAATCATAAATTTGCATTTTCAGGCCAGACAGATCAATGCATAGCTTTATATGGATCACAGTATTTAATTATAATAATTATTTAATTATGGGGGAAACCTACTACTAAATGGTACTTTCAGTTTCCTGAAAATGTAGGAATTCTTTGTAAAAATGTAAGTGTATTATAAACACATTAATCCCAAATTCTCAGTAATTAGTTTTTGCCTGCAAAATGCAGTTTTTGATAAAAGTTACTCAGAACGTGATCCTTCTTGGACTTGGGAAACCTTGAAGAGGAAATATTCTGCTATGTTTATGCAGGAAACACAGCACTGCTTTGAACTACGGCTCTTTTCCTGTGACCTGACTGTTCATGCAGTTCATGCAGTTTAAGGTACTACAACTGTATTGGCTTGAATCAATTTCAGTTCTGGAAAAAAAAATTAATTACACCTTGGCACAAATACATAACAAATCAGATATTCTAGTCTTGGGATGGAACTTGCTTGCTAAGTTTTGGCAGCATTCAGTCCTCTTCTTCATTTCAATTGGTGTATTTGCTATCTGAATCTACTGCATAGAAGCACATACTGGCTTTTAGCTTTGTCCTTTTCTGTGCAGAAGTGTTACTGACACAGTATGCTGAAAAATCCATAGTGCGTACAGAGCAGATATGGATCTCATTTGTGAGCTACATGAAAATCATAGATTTCAAAGGAAGATATTTACATTTTATGCTATGCTGATGTTGTGGCTTAGTTTGAGAATTTCACTATTTTTATGTTTTGCTTTTCAAAACCCAGATCATTAATTGAAGATCCAGACATATATATAGGTATGCATTTTATATGTAAGCAGGATACAGATATGTATATATAGACATATATAGTCATAGGCAATGCACACAGTGAACATTATGGTAACACAATACTGTGTTTACCATTGCACATTACTGTCAGCACAGATATTGCCTCAACAAAACAGAAATGCAACAAAGCTTCTTATTTTGAAGAAAATGGAGAACTGATGTACACTTTTAAAAATATGTGTAAAATACTTTGTTAAAAAGCGTAAGAATTTCCATTTCAAACAAGATAATGAAAAAATAGTGTCTTAAAAACAGTGTTCATACCAGTCAAACAGACACTGTTTTTTCTGCCATTGCTTCTTTAAATAAAAAAAACTAAAAAAGAATTGAAACACATCAACCTACAAACACTTTACAGATGATTTCAAGCTGACAGGTTTGAATATATTAAGTTAACTCTGCTTGGTTTTCATATATATCATCCTTTACCTTGGTCCAGTTGAAAATTACACAAGTCATAAATTAGCTTTAAACAAGTTTTGAATCAGCCTGAAACTAGTTTTCAAATTAAAGAGACGTCAATATATTACATCGTACTGTCATTTTATTACCCCAATCAATTCTGTGTGGCCTGAGGTAGAAAGAAAATGGATGTTGTCTTCATTTGCAAAGGGTTTATCTCTCACACCAGGCTGTGAAAACATGACTGCAGTAATGAATTGGAAGCTAAAGTTACTAACAAAGACTTCCAACAGTAACAAAGTAGAAATATTTGTTCCCCTTTAGACTTACAAAAGGAGGGGGATGGGGGGAAGCCCTTTCTGAAACATGAAGACAGCTTCTCACAGATGAAGCACTATGGGATGAAATTAGCCCATTTTTACTGAAGTGCTAAAGTGCGTGCAGCCTCACCGAGTGCCATTTTCAGTGCTGTACAGAAAAAGCCTCCCTGGGTCAAACTGACAGTGCCTCCCTCTCCAGCCCAGATCATGCAACAGCCCTCCTGCAGCTGATCAACCACTCCTGCCATCCTTATTCTCTCTGACACCCTAGGGGCATACTTTGAAAGAATTCACAGCATCTTTGCCAGAATTTGGGACGATCTGGTGCACACAATTTATCTGTAGCTCTCCACAGTTCACAGGTGGCCAAAGTAAATCCCCAGGAGAAATTTGGAGTTTATCTCAATCTACTTACATGTGAGATCAATCCCTTTGCTGTGCCTCCGATCTTACCCTGTGTTAATAAGGCAAGAATGTGGGGTTTAAACATTTAAGTCAGGCTCCACAGTTGTAAAATCTCTCTTCCTCTTTCTATTCTTCATTTGTCTTTCTCTTCATGCTGATTTTATTCAACATCTGACAATCTCCTCTCTCCTGCCCTCTCCAAAGATAGGAAATTACATATGCAACCTCTCCCATCTATGTGGTAACCTCCTATGCTGCCAGTCACAGAGGCAATGCTGATGTTATGTCCTTAGCTATTTTTTCTCTCTTAAGAAGGGGACGATGACTTCTAATGTTTATACATTGTTAAAACAACAGGGTCTCATTCTCAGCTCACTCTGAAACCACCTCAGTTCAGGTAATAAACATTGGGCTGGCTCTAAAACCTCTGCCTTCTTTTAAAGACAGAAACAACCCAAACCCCTTTTATAATTCTCCATTTGCCAAATATGGAAACATAATTACATTTGTTAGCCTTGCACCAATTTTGCTATTTTTCTTCAAACACCCTATGCAATATAAAGGAATTGATAAAGTTACAGCAAGTTTCCAATGAATAGGCCAATGTTCCAATTTATTATCGCTCTATCTTCCAATAAACTACAGCACTGTCAAACCAC
The DNA here is from genome assembly GCA_035583235.1 of Hafferia zeledoni. NCBI lineage: Eukaryota > Metazoa > Chordata > Aves > Passeriformes > Thamnophilidae > Hafferia > Hafferia zeledoni. Next base: position 26,141,932 of record JAWWEV010000083.1, on the reverse strand, counting down.
GCTTGCATCTTTGAAATCTACCTAGATTTCCAAGTGCAAAGGCTAAACTTCCACCTTTATTGTTGTTTTCAAAAAAGAATGCTACTGTTGTTAATATTTTCCTAGAAGCGTTTGAATAACATATGAAAGGAAATAGGATTATCTGTTTTCTCTGAGTGCCTTCTTCAAATGAAAAAAAACCCCGAAACATTTACATATATTTAAAGCTAGAAAGAGCACTCTCAAAATAATGTTTTTCATATTTATTCTTCCAACTTTATCACATGCAAATAGGAACAGCGAACAGGAGAACATTTTACCATTTGAAGGTATTATCACTCACTGACCTCTGGAACCTGAATTAGTTTCCTCTTTCTAACTAACTCACATATTTTCTACATTTCCATTACTCAGAGTGCTAATCCTACCTCTCTTGGGATTGAATTCTCCACCTTCCAAATCAGACTCCCCTAGGTTATTGTATTCTCCCTTTCCTTTCTCATCATTCACTCTTTCCCAACATTCAAAAGCTATTCTTTTAGCTACCCTTTCAATAGCTGCTTTTTCTGACCCCAGAATTCTGTGAACTGTATTAAAGATCAACTCTTAAAATACTGTGATTAATAAAACATTAGAATACAAAAAAGGGGACTTAAACTTCAAATTACAAACTCACCACACTAACCTCATCTTGTGTGTATAAAATAAAGAATACCACTTTACTGTTACTGTCATGGATTAAAGCCACTGATCACAGTGGTTCAAAGTCTTGGCAAAAATTTGTGTATGAACATATATATCATCACCAGCAATTTTCAGAATTTCTTCACTAAAGGGGAAAAGTCAATCTCTTTTTTTTTGTGCTAAACTTCCTATGTCTTCCATAATTTGATAATTATCTGGTGCACCAGAGCAACAGATTTTACAGGAATATCCTTTGAAGGATATTAATATACTGACAATTCTGCAGTACTATGACATTATCACTGCATGTAAGAGTAGCTTAATACTTCTTGCCTTTTTTCATCCACACTGCTTTCTTCCTATTTATTGTTTTATGCTTTTTTTTTTTTTAATTATGAATTAGGTTACAGGCATATACTATAGCTTAGAAAGTTACTTTTTTCCTGATTTTATACTTCACAGAGTTTATAGAAGTTATTTTACGGAGTTCTAAAAGCTCTTTCAAACACTACACACATAATTCATTACTGCCAGATCAGCATGTTTCATCTTCCCTGTGCCTGTTTTGTACAGCTCTGATCTCTACAATTCTTTTTTTCACCATCTAAAAAATACAACAAAACCCAGAGTTGCAAAACAAATTCTCAAACACAGCACAAGTATCTACAGTCACAGTTAGTGTGGTGCTTACTGTGTAGGTGTAAATATGTTGCATATAACTGCAATTATTGACTTCAACACATTTATGAAATTATACGGGCACCTAACATTTAAACATTTTCTAAGCAACAGATGTACAAAGCCATATGATATTGCTCCTGGAAGGCAGGGCTGCAGCTACAATGGCTCCATTAGTAAGGCTACATTTGGGTTTGCAATTGTCTGCTTTCTTAAGCAAGGTTTTATTCCTTCAGAAATTATCAGGGGCAGACCAGAGCAACCCATTCATACAGTCTCTGTAGAAGAAAAGTTTTACCCAGCTGCATTTCTTTTCAAATCATGCTTAAATTGCTCCAAACCTTCCATGCTTTTGGAATGCTGTGGCAGTGACAACTTGGGAGTAAGGTACAGCACCAAACTTACTTTCACCTCTGAGGGTCAAGTTGCACATTTGCACAATTTATGGTCAAAATAGTTTGCTTTATTCCACTTCAGCAGCTTGGGAGAAAGCATACACAAAATTTGCTCGCAATATTTGGCTAATACTTAACTTGAACAGGAAGATTGAGCACTTGAGAAGATCTCTGCTCTGAAAAGCAGCTGCTTTATTCTGACAAAAATAGAACGTAGCTCAGAAAAGGCTTTCTTTCAAGCAATCTTCAGATATTATGCATCAGCATGCAGAGTGTGTCTGTCAGATGTTGGAACAAAGCTTTAAATTGTACCATCTAACTTAATGCTCAAGACAGGGTCAGCACATTCATAGGGTTGTTTGTTTTTTTTTCATCTTTGAGAAGTCCTTTTAGTAATATTTATTTAGCTCCTTACATCTCCATCAGCACTGATTCTTGCTTTTCAACTCCCTGAAGTCCAGATTTTCCCAATATAATGCAAAACACTATGATATTAAAATGTGTGATCACCAAAAGCATCACAAAATCGTCAAAGGCTACTTATTAAATCAAGACTAGTTTTCATCTCTCCCCACTTCCAGATTTTTTTCAAGTAACAAGATGAAATAAAGGATTGCACAGTACATCATTTTTTGCAGTCCAAGTTTATAACACAAGTTTTATAGCTCTCTAAACTATCTTTACATGGCACCCACTTGCCTGTTGTTTCAGAGGTTTTCTGTAAATGCTCTACCCTGCTCTGGAGGAATGCTCTCTGTATGTCCTCCACATTCTCCTTTCCACTTTGCTGCAACCCTGTTTCTTAATTCACCCCATAAGGTTTTCTGCATACTCTCCAAGTAGAATTTTCTCATTCTTATGAGCATGTGTGTGCTCACAGTTCCCCTTTTACACCAAAGGTGCTTCTTACAGTCCCATTGTTTTGCTATTGTGCTTTTCTCTCTCCTGCTCTTCCTCTCTCTCTCTCTTCTTAAAAAGTATCATCACTTATTTTTAACTGATAGAGCAGAAAAGTAAAACATTAATTCACATCTATAAAAATATTTTTAAAGAACAAATCTATTAGTTATTTAAAAAAAATTCTATAAAAATGTTTCCTATACCCTCCTTCTCAGATCTAACTGAATGTGAAAAATTTAAAAAAAATACCTTGGTCATCCATTGAAAAGCTTTAAACAATGTTAGAAACACTGTTTTGTGAGTGCCTGTGATTTATTAATTCACATTGGTCACTAGAATAATTAAAGAAAATGTGCATGTAACTTTATACCACTAAATAGATACATACTCCTATTAATCTAAAGTAGCCAGCTAAAATGCTAGGGTATTTCATGCTGTCACACTGAGCTGCACAGACAATGGGATGTTTACCAAAGAGGGAATGAACAGCCCAGTTGACACAGTTTAAGATGTGACATTAATCAGCCATTTTTTGCTGAGCTCACAGGAACTGAAAGGTCACAACTACTCCCGTAGCTTTAAAGCATCCTCAGAAAGGCCTGGAAATTCCTCATTCTTCTCTAATTAAAACTACTGCAAATAATACATGGAATGATAAGGCTAAATTCATGCAAAATGTAAATTTTACTGCCTTGTTTCAAAGGCATATTTATATTTTCCCTGTGATGCATTTTTGGTTTTGTTTTTTATTTAAGATTACATCTACCAGACAAAATTCCTTTTTATGTTTCTCATCTGGAGTAGAAAAGACACACCAAGTCCCTTAGTCTTAAATATGGTTAAGACTGCAGACCAGATGTTTTCAGTTAAAAGCACATGCATACAGTACGTACATAAACATACAAATGGTAAAATTTAATAACCTAGCAATATATATCTATGTATTAAGTTTTAGGCTTTTGATCTTGAGGCTATTAATATGTGAATTCCACAACTTCAGAAACTAGGAATGAAAGGTCTTTTGTAGTCGATGAAACTAAAACACAAACATACCTTTGATACGGAATACGTAAGAGTCACTTCATACCAGTAAACTGTGGGATGACAGGAACAGCTCTTTAGATCAAAGCAGTTCGTGTTGAGGATCAGCCAGGTGTACAGGACACATTTCAGAGATATGACTAGACTGGTCATGAAGACAGCATGCTCATTAGCAGTCAGAACACATCCTCGGATTTAGTGCCCCTTGACAGGCACTTGCTTTGCACACTCTTGAAACCACTCCATAATGTGAACCAAAGCTTAGCAATTGGTGGCAACTGGGTGATTCCTTTAAAAAATGCATTTCTAACCTTAACTAAAATGCTAAGATGCATTAAGATCAGCACACCAGAATACAGAATCATATAATCTAACAACAGGAATTTTCAAAATAACAGGGTATGTTAAATGCCAGCTTTATTCAGAGTTCAACAGTGCTACCCTGGATCATCAACAGTTGCCTTCCTCCTCTTGAGATTCACTACACTGAAAGCTCTCTGGCGTTTAAAAACTGTCCCTACCTTTTTCCTTTTTATTTTTTCACAAATTATTAAAAAAAAAAAAAAAAAAAAGAGACAGACACACTTAATGCCTTACTTTCAGACAATAGTTTGACTGCTGCCCTGAATTAACTGGAGAACACATTCCATCATTATAGGGAAGATCCTGGTTCATTTCCTTCCTCCTCTTCTTATGAAGGTTCAAAATAGTATGTCCCAAGAGATTGCATAAGCCATCCAACTATTCTTTAGCTGAAGCAGGTCACTTTTCATTGAAGAATGAGTCAGTGGGTAAAATGATTCATGGTGTATTAACCAGTGTACCTACTGTCTTCTATTCCCCTATTTTTATAAAAAGGAGCTTTTCAGTGTCTATGCTGTACCCAGAAAGCACATAAACAACAACAGGTCCATAGTTCATTCAATGAGAGAATAAATAACAGATTAATAAATCACAGCTCTCATACCTCAATATTTTTGTGTTTTATCATAATTAACTTTAAATGTAAGATTTTTGAAGCTATCGTTACATGAAAACAGACATCAATAACCTTCACAAAGTTCCTTACCACCAGCAAGTTACAAACCAAAAGTATTTAGAACATCATTTTTAACTGAAATTCCTCTGCCTTGTGCAGTACATTTAACCTAAATAAGCACTGGAGATATGTGGTAGAAGAAAATGATAGGGCAAACTGCCATACTCATGTAATGCTTGTAAATATTAGTACCTGATATGTGTCATTATTTATTGCACAGGACCGGTTACAGATGTATTCATTATGTCAATGACTGTCTCAATCTGCTGACACCCTTCTATTTCCAAAAATAAATATGTGATATAATTAACTCAAGTATACTTATGTGTACCTTCCATAAATATTGAGTTATCTTGCTATTTCCTTTTTGATACTTCTTTTCTTTGGCTATTTATACCATATCTGAAAGGATACCATCTGCCCCTCAGTCTTCATGAGATTAGTGCTAAAAGAAATCTTGATATCTACAGATTCCAAGCTTTTCCATATATAAAATCTGTTGATACTGTTTGTCGCAGCTGAAATATGCTTAAGACTTTTCAAACACAAGCAAAGGTGTTTCAAACCACTGAACCAGATAATAATTTTCAACCGTTATCAAAGACACATTTACGAAAAAATCTCAGATAAACTTAATTGCTACCAGAATTTAACAATGCACTATACATTTTAAAGGTTTTGTGAAAATCTTTTCAAAAGGCACCTTAGAATTTTGCATAATATTTTTGCATTTCCCTGGTAGAGCTGATTGTAATGCTCTTGCAGTTATATTCCCACACAAGCTATCTGCTGAGCCAATTTTAAGAGGATGGAACTTTTCTGCTACAGAATGCTAAAATCCAAGCGATGAGACGCTCCTTTGAGGACAAAGTGGCTGACACAGCACAAATCGGCAATGCCCAGCTGTCTTCTGCAAAATGTGATTAAAATGGCTGGCACTAAGAGAATTTCTGTTTGAGAATGACAACTGAATCTCACTTCCCCTATCTAACATGATGACGAAAAGCAAATCTTGACTGTACTAAAATTCATTACTTGCTTAGCACTTTATAAAATGGCACTTTTTTTGGTTTCTTCCTCCCTCTCCTTTCTCTCTCCTGATTCCACATGATTAGATTATGCCCAGGCAGCATTAGCAATTTATACTGATAAGTGACACATTACCTAAAGTGACATATATGACTGCATTTCTTTGGAAGACTGGGCAATAAAATCAACCTTGAAAGTAAACATGAACAGTTAATTGGGCAACTATGATAATGTGTTCAGATCTTACCCACAGATTAACAATTAAAGATCTAATTCTTCCTCTGTCATAAAGAGTATGACTATAGGTGATGAAGTAAGATAATTTGCAGGATAATAGACTAGTGAGGATTTAAAACACATAATTCTTCTTTAATTTCATACCTTCTAGTTCTATGTAAAATATAAGGCAAGAAATATATTTCTAGGTAAAGAAATTAATCTCAGAAATACAGTAGCAACAGAAGAGCACTTTGCAAAAGTAAGAGTGGAATGGGATGCCACCAGCCTCCAGACATACCTTTGCACATCAGGAGTCCCTGTTTATGTCACTGCAAAGAAGGCACCTTGCTATTTTTGTCTGTTTAATTCTGCATGAATATTCAAATTTTTAAAAGCTTATGCACAATATAAATGTCAAAACTTTTGTTTTAAATACTGCCATCCTGGAAGCTTAATTCATCTAACCTGATAATTTAATCAAGATTCAAAAGGTTTAAAAATTCAAAAGTCAGTTACAAGCTTTTCATTCACACTTTTTCAGACACTTTCAAAATCAATACATCTTCTACTAATTAAGTATATAAAAATCGAAACTTCCAATAGGATTGTTAATCGAAAGTAGTTATAGTCAATTTATTGATACATTGGTTATGGTTCCACTGTCAGCATGAAGCCCCTAATTATTGATACCCCAAATGCTCACTATTTTAGGAAGTCTAGAAGTAGAAAGACAACTGGATTGATAGTGTATCTGAATGTACATCAGTGGTGTAAGATATGATGCTTTGGCAGCTACAATGTAGTGACTTTGACACACATGTATCTTCCTTTCGTGACTTCACTTGAAAAGGAATATAAACCAGAGAAAACTTGCATTAAAACTACTATCTCTGTGTCCTTTAAATTTCAATATAGCTCTTCAATGTGCAAAATTCACTGTTACAATGCTGCCCAATATTGCAAATATCTAGAAATTAATTTTCAAAAGCAATGCAGTTTCCAGTTCTGCAAGGAGCAAGCAATCTTGTTTCCTCTGTCCTTCCTAGACACTACTCCTTTTTCAGCCTTTTCACATTCTTTGAGAGTATGCATAGGTGCACACCAAAGAGAAGGTAAAAATCTTCCTGTTGTAGGACGTTGTTGCTCAGGGCTGCAAAAGTAGTCTTATTTTTTGTTCTCTCATGCTGCGTTAGCGTAAAAAAAAAAATCAGTGGTTTTACTTCAATCATGACACTAGCTGATTTCTGGATTTTTCCCAATCGCAGCAGAGATTTCTTGCCACTCAGTACCACAGTAGCAGGCAACATAGGCTGTAAATTCATTTTGTTAAGGCTTAGCAAGAGTAAGTCACGATTCAGTAGCAGAGTTATTACCCAGATAAACCATAATTGTAAGCAGATTTTGTTAGAAGCATAACTTACAGAAGGTACAAAGTAGCAGCAGCATTTTTAACAGCTGCCCATGAAGAAATTTTGCTTCCTTAACCACTACCTTAGAGTAAAATTTATTGTACCTGAACTAGTGGGTTAGTAATTTATATATTAAATTGTATATATTCAGATTACATGCATTAAAAATGTACAACCACTATGCTGTTTATGATTGGTTTCTAACACTTTATTTATCAGGGACCTCTTAAACGTTCCATTGGCAATTAAACATGGGTGTGCATTTTAACTAAAGCAATAATTAATGACCAAGCTCATTTCTAAATTCATCCATCCATTTTTTTTAACTTCAGTAACATAGTTTTAGTCAAAAAAGTGCAAAATTATCAAGACAACTTATGAAAAGCAGGACTACCTCACCAATAATTTGATTCATGTGACACTAACAAAGTCTTGTGAAAAAATAATTTGCTTCATTTTTGTATTGTGTTTGCAGAGCAGAGATTCCCCTGCAGCCTGGGCTGCAGACCATGGGGAGGCAGCTGTGCTCCTGCAGCCCATGGAGGTCCGTGGTGCAGCAGAGATCCACCTGTACCCATGGAGGACCCTAAACTGGAGCAGGTGGATGCCTGAAGTGGGATGTGACCCTGTGGTAAGCCTATACTGGAGCAGGCTCCTGGCAGGACCTGTGAACCCGTGGAGAGAGGAGTCCACAGGTGTGCAGGGAGCAGGTGTGTTGGCAGGACTTAGGACCCCACTGGAGTAGTCTGTTCCTGGAGGACTGCACCCTGTGGAAAGGGACACATGCTGGAGCAGTTTGTGAAGAACTACTGCCCTCGTGCCAAGACAAAAAACAATGTGCAAAATTTCAGCTTTGGAAAAAACCTCTACAGTGTTGGGGTTTTTATGAAAAAGAGTGAATGAAGCTATGCAGAAAGGGTTTTCTTCCTATTGAGTAGCAAAAAATATGGTGAAGAAAATAAACTTGGAAACCAAACCATTTTTTGACAAAACCCCACCCTCATGACAAAATCCCACCCTCATTTAAAATTGCAGTGCGTAGCTTAAAACTCAATTTTCTAAAAACAGACCACTAGGAAAAGCAGCACTTAACAGGTTTATTATAACTGTTGTTTTTCGTCAAAGTTTAATGCAAGAAAAAATTATGTGTTTCACTTTGCACTCTTAACTGATATTTATTTTTTAGAATACTTTTTGATCTATACCAGTGTTATTCTTCAGAATCAGAAATCTGGATTTGCATTTGAAATAATAATGCACTTAAAAAAATCCCTATATACCATTTGCTTTAAACTTCTGTTTGGTATTAACTGCACTATCATCTGGCAAAGAGAGATCTGTTCTGACAAGGTTATGTGAAAGACAATGCTATACTGTATTGCTCATTTTTTTATACATTTTTTATACAGTTAAACTGCACGTAAAAAGTACAAGCACTAGAAGCCCATGATGAGGATCTGGAAGTCAGTACCAGGGGATATTTGAACTGGTAAAATTGATTTTGATGTGAAGAAGAATTAAAATATTTAAAATAATTATCTACTCCAGAAATACTTTACAGAGCTCAACTTTTCTTTTCATTAAAACCTAAGACTCCCACATACACTATGGGAATCTCCTGCCAAGCAAGAGTGTATGAATATTTGGATTAATTTGGAGATTTCATACCAACTAACTTACCTGCTATTCATAAATCAAGTCTCATCTTAGGTTAATTTCAAGGCTGATTATTTTTGGAACATTTTATGGTATAAATTATTCATTACATAGATGTATTATACCTGTTTTCCAGAAAATAACAAAGGCTGTGCCAACTCATTTTTTTTTTAAATACGATACCTGGGGAGCAAATATTACAACACATTTGGCAATACTTCAGCCAACTGATAAGAATTGCCATACACTGCAGTTTCACCCTTTTTTTTTGATCCTCTTGATAGTGAAATTAATTTCTGTGCCAAGATTTGGCATTACTGAAGTTATTAAAACAGGGTGTAAGCGGCGTAAAGACTTGTGTTAAATCCTCATAGGACCTTATATATTTAGTGAATTTGTTCAGTTTTAAGGAAATCATTCCATTGCCAACGTTTTACTGCTCCTCATAAACCTAGGAAAAAACATGTATTTTCCAGCTGCTATATTAAAACAAAAAACCCCTTTCTTTCTATGTCACACAAGAAATCAAAGTCCTAATTAAACTCTCCTCAACAAACTTTAAAATATATAAATACACAAACTCTATTGTTCTTGATGACCATATAATAATATAGATCATAATATTCACACTGGTGAACAAATGCAGTCCGTGAATTGAACTATGCAATTTGTTTTTCTGTAAACTACCTTGAAATACTCCTAAATTCTGGCAGAAAAATGTTGCACAGAAACAGAACTTTTTTTCCCATTATATTATGTTCTGCTTGAACCAGCAAGCAGATTTATTAGCAGTATTCTCTTACCATTTTTCAGCTGCAATGCTGTGTGCCGTGATGGCAGAACATCTGCTTCTATGTTCTGCTCTCAAAAGAAGGTTTAACAATCTCTCTGATGTAAGGTGACTAAATGAGGGTCACCCTTTGTCAGAATATACAACTGAAGAAAGTTTGAATTAATTCAAAAGACCTTTAAGGATTTTTTGTCATATTTTAAAAATGTTTTTTAAATATAACTATGTAAAATTGTGTTGTATTGAATGATAGCACATATAAAACATATTTAAGACATGATCAAGCATTATATTACTACTGTGAGCCAACCTCATATGTTACATTCAAATACTGTTTTCTTGTATTGGCTATATTGAAAATGTTTTGTTCTGACTGTTTAGTGAAAGTCCAGATAAAGTCTGTCCATGCAACGTTGATTCAATCATCTTCTGTGTGTACTCAGGCAAGGAAAATCCCACCTAAACTATAACCCTCGCTAATCTGAACTAGCTGTCTTGGCTCCCTTCTATACTCAGCAGACAGGAAAATACAGCTCCAGAGAACAACTCATCCAAATCTACAGAAAATGGCTAAAATAAGGGAGCAGTGTTGACATTTTGCAAAAGGGAAGCAAAGACATAGGGAGAATAAGAAATAAAATTCCTAAAAAATTACTCAATTTGCAGTAGTCCAGACCACAACATTATGGAGGCTTAGTACTTTCAAAGCACTGCTTACATTATCACCCACTTCAGAGAATTCAGCATTTCTACAGGCTGGACCAAGGGATCTAAGGTGGGCAACAGTAAATAAGGAAAAAAAATTACTAAACATTTGAAAATGTTGATTTTGTCTAGCATGCACAAGAGCCCTGAGGTGAGACAAGGATAAAATTCAATTTACTGGTAACAACTCAACTATTTCATACATAAGGTCAAACTTCTTTTTTTCCCGTTTCTGAAATCATCGCTTCAGTTCTCATGCCTTGAAAAACATTAAGAGAGTGTTTTCTCCTAGTTCTCAATGCACATTAAGCCCTTTTAGTGACCCCAATAGCTAAATCTGAGAAGGCAGGGTTTCTGTTGAAGGAAAAAAAAAAAGCATAGCATAAAGGCTGCAAAGTCCCACATAGCCACAAAAGGACTTAAAGCACTTCACACCACCTCAGCTTTGGTATTTCCTAAATTTTGAGAGGTTGACATCAGGAGTTGTTGGTTTTATTGTTTAATTTTTAACACACTTGTGTGCAACTACATGTGTGAGGAAATGCTTTTTTTATTTGGAAAAAGTCACAATTAAAAAGATGAAACTCCATAAACTGCAACGAGATTATTGCCTGCATTTACTCAGGAGTAGATCAGACACTTCTGCACTCCTCAAAGGCCTTCTTAACTTTATTTTTCACTAGAATGAAATTCTATAGACTAGAGGAATGAAATTGAATTGTGCACTTTTTTCTTTTTATCTGACCAAATTTAAAGGTCTGAAATACATTTTACATGTTAAAAATTCTCTTAAACCTAAAATATTATTTCAAACATTATATTCAATAATTTAATATTACAGAGTTCAACTACATTTGTGTATTCATTATGTGAAAGAAAGATATACTCAAAGAAATGCTTCAATTCAGAAAATAAGCAAAATCATCCATGATTGCTTTCCAACACAAAAAGTGTACAAAAATGTATTACTTGCCAGGGTTGGTGTGTCATGTATTTGTAGCTCCAGAAAATATCTCCTGAGGTGTTTAGATGAGAATTCTATGCATATATACTGACAATTTATTTCCACTGAAAAAATGCAATACAGTAAAAAGATGAAATAAAAGCAAACTAAACAGAAGTCTAGAGACAAGGCAGTTGATCTTGCAGCACTCAAATAATGACCTGACACATACACACTGCAGCATTTTGCAAAACGGATTGTATGCAAAGATGAGCAGATAGAAACCCAACTACCATGGTCAGTGTAACCACCATGATAATATATTTGAACTCCTTACTATCTTGGTCCTTTCAAAATTTTAAAATTGGAGAAGATATTTCAAACACTACTTTTTCACTGGAGGGCAATAGAAAGGAGTCCACATCTAATAATAAAGAGAGCTCATAGTGAGATCTTATTGTACATAACGAACAAATGGTCAGGCCACATTTATTCCTACTAAATATTGCCACGTCATAATATTGAATATTTTGGTTTATGTTTATTTTATCTTTCTTAAATTTAATTAAAACAAGGCTCTATATTAAGTCTGAATACCACTGGCACAAACTAGAAGGAAAACTATGATTTACAGTGCTGTTTGACTATTCTGAAAGCACACTGTCATCCTTTTGCAGGGTAAATGGATAATGCTATTGAGATGGAGACCTTATAGGTTTATTTCAGCTTTCATGAGATGTAACAAAATCTACAATGTTTTTGAGATGAGAGAGCTTGTCAGACCTTAGTAGTGAGCATCACCCATTCCACAGAAGTGACAGCAAGTATTACCAGCAGAGAAGCTGTTGCCCTCATGCCCTACAGCAAAGTCAGCGTCTGTCTGTTATTTGACAGGCAGGGTAATAAGGGAATATGTTACGCTGGTGGAAAAACTGATACAACTGCTGGAGAGTCCTGTGAATAGTATAAGAGAAATGGAAGTAGCATGTCCAGCACTTGGTGTTAAATAACAATTTAAAGCATATGTTTGTTACTGCTAAATTACATCCCTTGTACTGCTGACACCTGCAAGTGCTTAGCAAAATCTGAAAATAAAATAGGATTATTCGCTGCCAGCAGAATGCAACTTTTCCTGAACATCTAAAATTGAAATTCATAATTAGAAGTAAAAACTAACAACCATTATATGCAGCGCACTATGATCTCTCTTGTAATTGAAACAGTGTCACTTAACTACCCATTGTTTTCAAGGCCCAATGCTGCTAATGAAGATATCATTGGGGAATTTTAAAAATGTGTATTTTAACAGTGATTTGTATTGATGAAAAAAGTTGAAAGAAAGAGAACTACACAACATTCTCCTTGGCCAAAGCAGGAAATTCAATCACATTTTGCTGCTGTAATCAATACAAGAAACTTCCCTGTGACACATCAAAAATTGGATGTAGTGAGTGACTGAGAGACTGAAATGGCTGGTAGCTCAGGCTTGCAATTCATCCACAGGTCAGGCAGAGTGCAGCAAACGACCCAACTTTCTCTACGAATGTCCTCTTCTGAGCTCTAAGAACATGTTTGAGAGGCTACCCTCTCTAGGGAGTGGTAGAAAAAAGTCTTATCAGCTCCTCCTGGCTGTGAAAAATCACAGATATATAATACACAAACCTAAAGGCACACAGAATATTGAATTTCAAAATTATGAAGTACATGAACAAAACCCTAATCCTTTAAAAAACACATTCACATTAAGGCTAAAAGGAATTTAACTCAACACTATAGTTTTTGAATTTGTTGTGCAGCATACTATAAAACAGAAAAAATGCTATCAAAAAAAATTTTGGGGAACATAGAGAGCCATATAACTTTATCAGAGAAATTTCTCTGCACAGATGTCAAAAAGCTATGCGAAAATGACTAAACAAAACCACAAGGAGTCCCCACAAGACAGTTTTTCAGTATCTTCCATATTTATTACATATTCACTCAAATGCAATTCAAATCGCCTGTGATTGAAAGTGCAAGAGGATTTATTTAAATTTACCCATTAAAAATCTTTATGAATGAAAATCAGACATAATAACAAGGATTTAAAAAAATCGCAGTAATTACTAAGATAACAAAAATATATAATCATTCTACTGATAAAATTTGTTTATTCTTCAAAAGATTTTATTTTTCAACACACCTTAAAACTAATATACATCCTGCAATAAGTGAAGTCTATCATACTTAATTTACTTGATAAAGTATTTAAAAATTTTCATCTGGTATACCATGTGCTGATCTCCAGGAACACACAATTAGAAATTACAAACCCTGGGATTCTTCTGTTCACTTGGAAGTCCAAAATACAGGAGATGGGAGATTTTAACTCATGTTATCAAGACCCTGTTTTAGTTCAAACAGGTGACAGAAATTCAATAACAATTTAATTCCCTCATAAAATGTGTCTTGCATGTAAATGGTATTCAAGAAAGATTGCTTCATGTTCAAACTGTAGTGGACAGCTGATTTTTGATGTCTATCTTCCTATCTCCTTACAGAAGAATTTGATTAATCCCCCAAGGGGAAAGTGAATAACATATTTTTCCTATTGGAAAGGGGCACTAGTGAGCCAAAAAATGATCGCTCTCTGTGAACATTTTGTATGTGCCAATCTTAACATCGTGAAAGAGTTTAAGTACCCAAGTATGCCAACAGGTGACTTACAAAAACCTCTCTGCATAGCTGTGTCTCTGTGTATCTGACACATCTCCTAACTAGTTAAAAGATCTGAGACATACAAAGAAAGTGGTAGAACAGCCTGTAAAATCTTTCAGACTTTTAGAATCCTTTTTCATTTTTACACTGAGGTATCAAATGCATTTATAAATCCAATTTTGAAAATCAATTGGAAAGTGTCTCTCCAGAGATTACAGTGATGGTAGAAAAGAATGTCAGTACTAAAGAAGCTTCTGTGCAGACAAAGAAAGAATCAAAGTCTTTATTTTTTGAAAAGCCACTACTACAGAAGAATACTATACTTTCAATATTATTGAGTTCATCCATACCAAAAATGTAATTCTAGTTTTACAATGTTATATTTGATCAAGGCATACCAATCAATATAAAGTATTAAAATCTTCACATGAATTTTCAGTTAAAGAAACAGGTTTAGTAATTCAAATCATCCTTCTTTGTTTAGAAAACACATGCACTTTCTATCTCTGTCCTTAGAGGTTTCTATTCTGTACTACTCCTGAAATACTTTCACTTTTCAGTATTACCAATGCTGATACAGTACCCAAACTCACACTTTTCTCAGAGAGAACACAAGGTGAAAAACAAGGATTTAACTGAGATAGTAAAATTCTCTTTATTGATTAGGAATATTTCCATTTTGCATACACTTTGGTTTTTTACCTGTTTTACAGAAAATCTGAAATCTTTATTTTATGACCAACTGTTTTCCAGAGCAGACCTACACAGAGCATTTCAACAAAACTTCAGACACTAAGTAAGACTCCTAAAACCGGAATAGTTCAACTATTTTCAGGATGAATTAACTTACTTTGGAGGATGTAGAGTCACATTCCTGACAAATCCATCCATAGCCAGTCTGTTTAGGAGACTTTTTCAAGGGAGGGTCTAAACAGCCAAAATGGTAGCAAAGCCTGCATTCATCACACCTGCAAGAGAAAAACAAAATGTATATTTATATTAAATGGCACTTCTGTACTATTTTAGATTGAGCTTCCTTGCAATTCTCAGCACAAGATTTCCTGATCCATTATCATAATAAAGAAAATCAATTTTCTATAAGGAGTAATTTTAAACACAATCACTTCAAGTACGTTCTGCCTAATTTGGAATATTCTGATGCAGACACTCATATATCACCTTTGAAATCATCTTACATTCACGAAAATATTTCAAAGACTTGCAAATTAACGAAAAAAAATTACTCAACTTCTTAGATACTTCAATGTCATTTATTCACTGCCATTCATTTTCAGAATTTTTGACTATTTTAGACAGTGACAATATTGATTTTTCATAGTTTTAAGGCACTATTTTGCACATATACTTTTTCAAGGAAAACTGAAAAATTCACTCACACATTCAACAACTCAAGTATAATTCACAGATATGAATTTTATTTTTTACA
Source organism: Hafferia zeledoni (assembly GCA_035583235.1). NCBI lineage: Eukaryota > Metazoa > Chordata > Aves > Passeriformes > Thamnophilidae > Hafferia > Hafferia zeledoni. Next base: position 26,126,321 of record JAWWEV010000083.1, on the reverse strand, counting down.
CCAAGGCTATGTGTTTGATAAATAAATGCATAAAATATTTTCACATTCATATTGAATTTTATGAAAAGGGGCAATAATTTAAAAGGATCTTTCACTTATAAAACTGCCCTGTGTACACAGAATGATTTTATGCTCTTGTTTAATAAACCTTTCATTAGTGTTTTGTACTGTGCATAGTCCACATAAAAAGCTCAAAACATACAGTATAGCTATTGCTAACCTAGTCTTAATGTACTAGCATAGAAGAAATGCTACAGTAGAACAAGTGCTTCATGAAAGGATTTTTAAATCAGTACAACATGCTCAAAATGAGAGATTTTTCAAAGCAAATAACAGAGATTTTCATTTACCCTACTGAACTTCACTTGGTTTGCATATGCCCCTGTATTCCTTTGTATGAAAAGGAAAGCTTTTTTCAAATTTACTTTGCAATACTCTCTTCATTAAATGCTCTTAAACTCTGCATTAAAGCCAATATAAATGATCCAAAAATAGGGAACAGAGTAAATGTCTAAAATTTAATCACATTTTCTGGAGAAATCCCTGACACTCTCTTTCTCTGCTTCCCTCGTCACTCATTGTCTCCTATACAGTACATGCAAACACAAAAATGTCAAATAATTGCAATAATAGCAGGGCACGGGCATCATCAGATCAAAGACAGAAGGACATAATTTATCAACAGAATACACAGTGCATCGAGTAACAGAAGACTCGAGTAACAGAATACAGTGCTGTATTAACAGAAGAAATTGCTCATGTGACTTCTCCAAGGATTAGTCTCTAAATAAGAAGAAATCACTGTCTTCTGATTATCATTGTTTAACCTAGGTAAATGCCTTTGTCCTCGCTGCCAAGCCTGTGCTCGCTAGGCAAGCCTGTGGTCCGTAGCACTCATATGTAAGACACGAGCACTGATAAGAGTATGGCATGTACTGTTATCCACTAAATAGAAACTAAAAGCAATAATCTGATTATCCACAGGATGCAACATTGAGCTGACATGGTTTTGGTATTTTTTAAAAAATGGCATATACCACATTACAATATATATCCTTAGGATTGTTTAGCAATGATTCAGTCTAACTCCAGGACAAAGAAAACACTTAAAGCAGTGTTTAAAGACAAAAGAGTTCTAATGTAGAAGTATATTACTTAAAATTGGGAATATATCAGTTTTATTCCTTATGAAAGGCATATTAAAATAACAAAAAGGTTGAGAGTGTGAGATGGGATAGGTTACAGTCCTAAATCCCTACAGTGTATGTGACCTTCAAGCAAAAGATTAAACTTCCTTTGAGCCTCAATGTTCTCATCTGTAAAGGAGTATAAGTCTGTATCTGGAATCGTATGCATGTAAGGGCTTGCATTTGAGCACTGCTTATCAGACTCCCATCTTGTAAACTGTTCAGAATCCTCTAAATAATACAAAATAAAGTATCACACTTATTTCTGCCTGATTTAGAGTATTTTCAGAGCTTAATCCTAAAACCTACATCTGATTTAAAGAGTGTCAATTTAGACTGGGGTTTTTTTGAGACTATTGTTTATTATGTTCAAAATAATTTAAAATTACACTTTGGCATCTCTTCTTCCATCTTTTCAATTTTGTATCTTTTGTACTTCCTGACTGCACTTTTAGCCATGTTTCAGAGGTATGCTGAGGGAGTTTGCAAGGCTGGGTCAAAATAACCATAATATTGAGAAATTAAATACAGATCTCAAGGCACCATTCTAAAGCTGAATGGCTTTAATATTTATTGTCATGAATTGTTAGCATTTCAGAGTGTTTAGTTTGCAGAAGAAAAACTCCATTTTCCTAGAATGAGTTAAAAATATCTGTATGAGAGTTTTCACAAACTAATAGCTGCTATTTGCATCTGCACAGCTGAAAAAACGCAACTAACAAAAGGGTTTTTTCACATATCAAAACATAAAAAGCTTCATGATGATAAAAATGAAACTAAACCAAATATTTTTAAATGCTTCCTTCCTACTGCTTTTTATTGGAATATGAATTCTGTACTGTGGAACACAAATTCACTGATTTTGAAGTTTCCTAAAATGATGATGCTGGGAAAATGGATGAATAGCCACTGTACCTTGATTAAAGATGATGCCCTAGCTGTCTGGCAATTCTCTTGTCTGCTGAGACTGGGGACAAAACGTGAAGCTTACACACATCACAGTGCAGAAGACAAAATTGGCATTCTTAATTCCTAATTCCAAAAGAAAATCTTACACCTAGGTTAAAATGGGACCAGTAAAACAAGATGAATCCCTCAAGTGTATACAACCAGTTGTGTTCTTTTGTCTAGCTACACAAAAAGATAAAAAATCCACTGTCAGATTCAGAAAGTAAGAAAGCAACACAAAATATGGAGTACTTTCAACTTAATCACAGAGAATGCAAACGTTGGGTCACAAAAGGTGTTATGCTGACAGTCTCAAAGCCTTTCAGTAAACACACTCACAGATCAATCACAATCCAGACATTTACAAAGCAAAGGAGTCACAGAACACTGTCATTTACAAGTATCATCCGCTTTCATCTTGAAGATGGCTTAACAGGACAAGTAAAACTGTTGGGCAAGGGACGGGGGGACAAGGGAAAGAAACTTCCTCCATATTAAAGGTTGAAATTTTTACCCTTATGGATTCAAGGTCACACCTTCAAAACAGTCCTTAAGCTAGCAAATATTTTATCTTGTTACTATTTGTGGGTAACTGTTCTGGTGGTTAAGCCCACGGTGTACAAATGCAGTTAAGTGCACAGTCATCTTCAGTGGCCTGGCTAGCTGCTTTACTGAAAACTTTGTGCAAATAAAAACACAGCTCCACACAAAGACAAGCCAACCTAACCTCCTAAATTACCTCTAACTGACAAGTAATTGCTTACTATCAATGTTATAAGAAGTCTGAAATTATTTTATGGATCAAAATTAATGAAGATAGATATATGCCTGTTATATACCGAGAAAACGGGCTGTGAATAAGAAAGGTGAATTCTGAAGTAGTTAGGTTAATAAGTTAGTAAATAATAAAACATATTTCACTTCTAGAAGTATAGAATGCAGGTCAGGTGCATCTTCACAGCAAGAAAGCTTGATCAGGCATTTCCATACCTGAAATATGTCTGTTCTTTAATAAAGTGATCTCCATCTGCTCTTGCCCTTGGAATGTTTTTATTAGTTTTTTTAGCAGTACAGCTGGCTGTGCTCAAGCCCTACATAACTTTGCATTTTCCCATTCATAATTAACTAATTATGCTCTAATCGATAGTGTAGATACTGATTTTACAATGTAAATGAGATAAATGAGATAACGGCTGGGGTCAATCTCATTTTATTTACAAAGCGCAGCACACACATCCAATTTCATTACATTGCATCTACCTGCACAGGAGGGAGTCTTATCAGTTGGCCTGCAGAAGTCTTCCTGTGAGCACTGGGGAAAAAGACCTGTGCTTTTCCAGAGGAGCACTGAATGCAAAACCTCCCTGTCACTGGCACATTTGTAAGTCGCTGGTTAATATAATCAAAAACCACGAAGAGCTGATTCAGCCAGAGTGAAGAAACCTCTTTTGCATTCATGAAACAGCATCACTCATCTATAGCTGTAAAAGTAATTACCTACATATCCCTGAAACACAACATTAATAAGCTAATCTTTAAATACAACTTTTCAAATATGCTTCAGAGACTACAGAAAATCTCTCACTTATGTACACATCATTGCACACTGCCTGAAGTATCATTCCAAAAGGTACCATGTTGAACAAAATACAAAATTGCAAAATATATACACTATGCCCTATTCATCAGAAGAGCTTAGAAAGATTTACTTTAATGGAAAAAAAGAAGATATAAAACTTTGACACATATTGGCACACCATCGTCATTAAAATTAGAGAACTTGTCACATAAACCTTACTCTGTCAAACTTTCAATTAATTAGAACCAAATTAGAAGTAAACTAATCCAGAATTTTTAAACTCTAAGGGAACTGCAGTGGGATGGGTGTTTGCATCCCTCCCATTTGCTGGAGGGGTGCAACATTACGGCTATTCCAGCTCCTGTGTAGATTTAACTTTCCTTGTTGGATTGTTTTGGACCCCATTTCTGACTAAAGGCTATTAGAAAGTGAGGAACAGACATTTCTCCTCAGGCACAGATCTCCCTCCCCTTTAATCCCTAGGAGTCCAGGTGCTGGGCTACTCTGAAATCGTAAACAGCCAGAGACATGATTAGAGGTTCATTTTAAATTGGAGCACATTCTTGGGTTCAGATGAACAACTTAAAACCAGCTATGACAGTTTAAATCACTGTTAACACTTTGTTTCTTATTACTAGCTGTATGATATAACCAATGGAAATGGGCATGTAAGAATTCCCAAAACCAAAGATTAAATTGATGTAGCTCAAGTGAATTCAAACTGCAGAATCAAAATGACTGACTTTGGCCTGGAGCAGGTGAGGAGTGCTCCTGTGATACCTTGACTGCAACCTGACCACAGGAGGAATAAATTTTGGGTGATAGGAACAAATGCTATAGGGTGGGTTACAGCAGCAACTCCTACATGTCACATTAGAGGAGGCACTTTCCTGCGCCCTTATTTAAACAGTGAAATTAAAAGTCCAGTGGTGAAATAACCATATAAACATCTATTTAGTACCTTGTTCAGTGCTGCCCAGAAAGTTCATTTATTCTACTTATTGAGGGAGGAGCCCAAAACTACAGTACTTTTTCATTATGGATTGTTGATAATTTTCCTCTTAGCTCTCGCTTCCAACATCTATTGAAACTAAGTGAAAATAAGTGAAGATACAACTTTGTATCTTACCCTACCATTCTACACCAAAATTCTTCAATTCAGCCCTGTGAATTACAACACAAATTGCTTTCATTTTGCTGTGATATGTTGCAGGCCAAGCCCAAACCAGAAGTGATGCAGTAATGTATGTAGATTCTAAAATATAAGATCTAGATTCTTATCAACTCCAGTTTATAGGCAAAAAATTGTCAAAATAATAAAACCCTATTAAGTACAAAATGGAAAAAGCTAGTTTTCCTTTTCCTAATTGCTATATTCTTTCCTTTGCCTCTAAGTGACGTAACAGTTTAAAATGGATAATCATCTTGTAGTTTCTGTTCTACAAGAAGTTTTAAGAAGCTATTAGCACCAGGATATTTAGAAGTCTTCTCACATAGGCCAGACAAACTTTAGGTGACTTTAATACCAGGAGTGTGACACATTTCAGCACTAAAATTCTTACGTGGCTGCACATGCATAAAATGTTGATGATAAACCAGGACACAGCCCAACTACGCAGCCTCTTCATACACAAGTACTGGTTATCCTGAAAAGCTCCCTGACTTCAAAGATGCTAAAAATTCAACTACATAAAACTCTTAAGGAACTTCATTTGGATTCTTTGCAGTGAGTCCTGCATTGAGTGGGTGGCTGGAACAGATGTCCTCAAGAGGCTCTTCCCAACCTACATCTTTCTGGATTCTAGTATCTTCATCATTTTGATTGAGGTAAATGAAATACCCTTTCTGGGAGGAATAATGCTTATGGTATTACACAAAGTAATTAAAAGTCACATTCTAATTTCTGTTATGCCAGGTACAATGTAAGCACAAAAGGAAGTCTCTGACTTCCACAGTTTATGTTTAAGAAGTGAGTAGACGATTACTCCCTTCTGTTATGCCTGGAAGAGAGAGGCAGGGCTGTGGCTATTGCCAAAAGGTAAGTGAATAGACCAGCTGAGGGATGATTATTACTTTCTGGTTTTTATACCTACCTATGACTGATGAAGACAGTGTAGGGGCAGGATGAACATATAGCCTGACAGACCATGATGAGATTCAGTAACAGCAGTTTCATGATAAGGTACCTATATGATTTTGTATATGGAAAACTGTATTATCTCCAATTTACTTAAATTTCTGTTCAATCTCAAGGCCATTAATAAAAACAAATAGTGTCAATCAATTATACCATAAAGCAGTAAAATAAAATAAGCAATAATCTGGCAGACATTTTTGTAGCTAAATTTAGCATGCTACTAAACCCCAAACTGACACTTCTTCTAATTGATTTATCTCATGGTTTTAATACTAAACCAAACAAATACCCCCTCATATCCAAAAACTTAACACCAAGGAAGAATCTGAAAGGACTACCATCATGTGACATTCCTATGTAATGCAGATATTTTCTGAATGGCCCACAAGGTATTTGCTTTGTGAAACTTAAGTTTACATGTACTCAATTCTAAGAACAATACAAAGAAACTTTATTTACTATACCTGCATCTGAACAGCTTCCTTTCAGCAAGAAGTGTTCACTTCTCTCTCTCATAGTACTTCTACTATAGAATACATGGCTTTGTTAAACTAGTTTGCAAAATTCATTAATGGCCCATGTATACAAGGGGAATATAATGATATAAACACTATTTGAGGTGTGTTTGCTTTTCTTAATATACAGCCACTGTACAGAACTTCTATTTACAGTATTTTAATGTTTAAACTAAGCATTTCTGTGAAGACAATGCGTTCAAGACATGCATTAAGATAATGCTACACCAGTTACAGATGAGGAAAATGTCCCTTGACAAACTGAAAAGTGTAAAATTTAAGAAAGCCATAAGCAAATCTTGCATTCATTTTTCTGAAGTACATTCTAGTGGTAATACATGATTGCATCTATAGTGCCACTCTCAGGTGTTCAGGCTATTAACTCTACTGAATGGTGTATTGTTTATGAACTACTACAGAAGTCCATTACAGTTTTGAATATTGCCATCAAACGTCTTTCAAGAAGTGAAACATCAAGTGTTAACAGCTGGCATTCTAGAATGAGAGAGAGAGACAGACAAGTAACATAATGATTCATAAAAGAGAGAGAGAGACAGGGCAGGGGAGATCCAAACTAATGTCAAAAGAAAGTGCCAAGAAAGGAACAAAATCCTACAAGGAAACTATACTGGGGAATAAACATAAAAAATACAACAGGAATTCACCTTAGGATATTAAGCAAGCCCAGGTCAGTATCAACAACACTCAAAACAGCATTTAACACACATTAGTCTGCCCTTAAAATCCTCCAATAGCGGAGATTTACTCAACTTCTCTAACAAAAGTCTCTAGCGCAATTATTTTTACTACTAGAAAAAACCCTATTGTCTAAATCGTCTTGCTACAATTTAACTTATTTTTGGTCTGACCAGATTTGAAGAACTTTTTTCCCTTCTCTGCAACCACTTCTGTCTTCATCATCTTTGTATTAATTTAGGCCTTTTGAAGACAGATTCCCCAGCCTTCTCTAAATTAAACTGACTATTTTAAGCTTTTTTATTAATTTATGTCTTCTTAACATCCAATTCAGTTTGCTTGAGATCTTCTCTATTAGCCAAAGTGGACAGATTATGTTAACTGAGGCTCTTCCAAGAGTGAGATACTGGTCTTCTGAATATTCAAGAGGAATACTTTAATGCTTTAAATATAGCACCTTTTTGTACATCTCAGGTATAATCACTTTGTGATTCAGTCTCCCATATTTTCTTTTTTTTGAAGACATCTCTTTTCACTCCTTACTCTTCATATCATAATCATGAACTCAATAGTGATTTGCCTTTTCCTTTACTGTACTGCATGCTTTTTCTGAATGCTTTCTTGAAATTTTCCCTTTAATTCTAACACTGTGGTCCCTCACATCATACTGTGATCACCTCCAAATGTAATCACACACTTTAGTCCAGTACCTAATGCACTAAAGCAAAAATTAACAAAAATATAGTATTAAGAAATACAGGAGAGCTTAATAGAGCCCAGTGAGTTGAATATCATTTGACAATGAGTCCAGGGTAGCTAGTTTATTTTTCTTATCAGCTACATATTATACTGTAGATTAATAATTTAAAAGAATGTCACACAGAAAAGTATTTTAAAAGTCTTACTAAAGCCAAGATACGCTACATTTATTAGTATCTTCTGCTCACAATACCTAGACTGTTAGTTTAATAAATGATCATAAATCACAGCAAACATCACACCTTCTTTTTTAACCTAAACTCAGTATGATGTATGGGCAACACCCTTTTCCCCTCACTTCACTTACACAGCACTTGGACATAACTTTTTACTTTCAGATGGTCAATAAATGGTCAATAAATTTGGGGGATTTTTGTCCTAAAAAAGATTCATGGATCCTCAAGGATCAAACTCCTTCATTAACATCTACTGCCTAGTCCAAATTTCTTTATTTTTAAGGTGTCTTTGTATGCCTTGCCAATACAGAATGGTAACCATTTCTGATAGTTTAGATAAAAATCTTACTTTGAGATTCTCCCATCCCCTTTTTAAAATAAAACGACGTGTTAGACATCAGGTTAATTTTATTTAATATAATATTCAAACATGAAATGCCCTGGTAAGATATGACTCGTAGATAAGTATACATAAATTTGTGTAATTGTCCTATACCTATTACAGCATTTAATTTCTTTTTTAAGTTTAAAAAATATCATCAAATGGAAACGTGCCTTGATAGATGACAAAAACCACCATATCTCAAGAAATTCAAGGTTATAGATCATAAAGTTACAAGTGTGATTGCATTTGAGCAAAAATTTTCCGAGCAAGTTCAAAATGAAAACAATGAAGATATCAACACACTGATACTGTAGATTTACGGGATCTGTACCATTTGTAGACCAAAATGCTATTGTGTGCCTCTACCAGCATATATACGGACGGAGACGAAGATCTCAGCTGTCATGCTGTGTGATCACTTCTTCATTCCTTCCCCAAATTACAAAACAGTTTCATATTTATACAGGGAGGACATTAAGCTTGTTCTTAACACCGTTAGAGAAGAGAGCCAAATAAAACAAGTGTCTGCATATACTCAATTTTTTTTTTCTTTTTACCAAAAATTTTTCAGAAAGCAATATAGGTATAGTTCTATTAACTCAATTGTCTGGAGTCAGAAACAATTAGTTCATTCTAATAAGCATAAAATCAATTTTTCCATGACAAATCTATTCCTTCAGAATAGTAAGTCTCAAGTGTTTTACAGGTCTCATTATCACTGAACATTTATTTTTTTTTGGAAACAATCCTTTTTTTTACAGTAACGTCTATGTACAACACGGTGTTCTATATAGAAATGTTCTTATTAAACTGTATATAAGTAGAATGGCAGGTGGATGGCAAACCGTTGCTTATTTCTTTCAGTATCACCATAGAGGAATGTGCAATATTTAAGTCCCACAGGCTTCTGTCACTCTTCAGTGAATCCAAGCATTGTATAACATCATTTGCCAACGAAGCACAGGGGAAAAAGACATTACTTAATAGGACAATCCTGACAAGACATTTATCCTGGATTTTTCAACAATGGACATACAAAATGTTCCTGATTAGTGCAAAAACACGCACGCAAATTAACTACCTTGTCAGTCCAAATAACAAACCAATCCATTACATTCTATCCAAGCCTGACAAGCAAACTCTACGTTTTGTCAAAATAAGCTTATAGTTGAGACAAGGTAGCTGTTCTCCGTTACTTTAGGTACTCTATTGAGAGCTTTATCCACATTTAAAAATCATATTATAAAAGGTTTCCACGATTGCCTCCGAGGATGAGTTGTGGCAGAGTTGTGTCTCATGAAGGGTATCTACACAGTAAAGTGATAAGAAAAAAACATTAACATTGAAAGATCATAGCACCTCTGCTCTTTCTTATGAAACATTTTAACATCACGCTAAATTTAAGCAATGTGTATGCTCAGATCCAAATAGTTAAGACACCCATACCAAACTTTCAAGAGTCTCTAAGTGTCAAAATATTAAACTGAGTTAAGTATAGCATCCTTTTAACTTTTTCTCAATACAGCTCAAAGTCCACCATAGGAAAGAGAAGATAATATTCTTTTTGCTTCTTTTTTTTGAATCATAAAAGCAACAACTTAATACAAACAAATAGGTTTGATTGTGAAGCTAGCATTTTCCTCAGATTTGAAACCCACAGAAATGCAGCTATGGGATTGACTACAAGCAAAAACAACGTGTGTACTTGTTACAACCTTAAAAAAATGCTTGTTTTATAGAATAGCATTTGAAAGAAAACAAGTCCAAGGATTTAGGTTGCATCAGCTAAGGGAGGGTTTCTTTCATAATGCACTGTAATAATTCAGTACATAGAAAGCTCCAGTCACTTCTGAAAAAATGTCTTTGAGCCAATAATTCTGAAGTCTTTACAGCTGTTTTATTTCCTTATTCATTCTTCCTGTCTTTTGACACTCATGACATACATACTTTTCAAGAATGCTTTTTTTTAAATCAATACAACTTTAAAGTGCTGATTCTCTACATTTAAACTCCTTAAAAGTACTTGTCATACGGCAAATTTACGGGACTCAGAGCATTGGGAGATTTTAAGTAGGAAAAAATTCATGCTGTCTTTAAGCTGTGCATGTACATTTTTAAGGAAAGACATATATAAAGTCTGCACCACAGCATTTGGTGAGTTTCTTTCTACTCTGAAATGTATTTAGGTGAAATTGTAAATAAAAAGGAATTCTGAACTGCTGCCGTATTTTCATAAAATATAACAGTCTGATGAAAAAGAGCCATAGTGTTACCACATGTTCCAATAACACTTCTTTGCAAACTAATTTTGAGTGTAAGGATTTTGAGCCTAAGAATTAGAGGGAGAGCAAGGAAGTACTATATGTAAATCCACTCCCAATTCTCACTTCATTTCTTACTTGGGACATTGCAGGACATGATTGAAATTTTAAATCAGGTGTCCTCAACTGCAATACTACAGTCCAATTTTGAAATTTTAAGAAAACTGAAGCTGAGCTGTAAAACAGAAACACTTTAAAAACTCATCTTTCTACAATTCCCTTCCCTTAGTGAGTGTGACTAGCTTTGTTCTGATCACCTCAGAGTAGGCGAGGTTGACATGGGTGCACACTTAAGTGCAGAAAGCTGTAAAGTAGCATCAGAAACAATTCAAGATAAGCTCAAGGTCTCCATGCCACCTCTGCCCTCTCAGAAGCAGTGCAAGTAGCTGCACTTGTACCATTTGAGTCAGGTCATCAGAATGTAACAGCCTGTCCCATCAGGGCTACCAAGTTTTGGAAATCAATACAGCAATCTATACTTTAAATACAAGTTTATATTTCTGTTTCTCAAAATGAATAAATGAGCATGTGTATATACACACACACACACATATGTATATGTTCATATACTTATATATGAAACCAATATCACTGCTGGACTAATAAAATAATAAGTTAAATTTTAAGAATAATCTCACAAATCAAAGTAATAAAGTACAAACAAGGTTCTCAGAGGAAACTTGTTAACTACTGAGCAAAGCAAAGATCCTCATATTTTGCAGTACTTTAGGTAAGGCTGTAAGAACACAGGCATCAAGCAAAAGTATAAGTAAGCCATACATGCACTATTGATAGCTATAATATTTGTTTGTATTGCATTTTTATTGGTAGCAACGTATCAAGAAATTTTAAAGGCTATTATATTATTTCCTTATATATTAAAGGGAAATTATTTTTTAAGTGGTTGGACAATTTTCCCATTTCTACTCTTTTTAAAATTTAACTTGACATCATTTATTTTACATGATCCAGGGTTATCTTCACCCCTCTCATGTTTGAAGCATTATTAATTATTAATTAATTATTATTATTAATTAAGGAATCACAGTTTTAACAAGTAAAAGACTGGTAAAAGACAAAGGAATATGAATGGATAAATACAAAAGCTTTTTTTAAGCTTGTAACCTACAACTCATCCGATAAATGACTACTGTCTCGAGACCTCCTGCATTGGTAACATTTCTCCTATTCTAGTGTCTGCTTTTGCTCTTCTCCCATCCCTTCACACCATTTGGCAACCCTTGTCCAAAGAACTGTTTCCATTCCTGTACAGCCATTTAAATTTCTACTGATTGGAGCACCCAGAGTTGTTACATCTGAATTCGTATTTTCAGCCTCACTTAGGAAGAAAATTCAATGAATACAAAAATCTGAAATAAGGACAGTGGGCAGAACTGAATAGCCTTCCTCTCTCATCAGTAAATGCAACAAATATTAGATAGAAAAAAGCATCACAGATAATGTGTAATAGATGCTTTCAACAGGGAGGTTCTCAATTGCAGATCTAGTCCTTTAGACCAGTTGTTCTCTCCCAGCTGTCCTTCAATACAGGATAAAAATAATTATGAAAGCACTTTCCTTCAGGTTTTGGTACAAAGAGAGAGAACCACACCAACCTCTCTCACTTTCCTTCCTTATAAATATGGCTGTCATCCACTTCCACAGTTAAGTAAATATTATGTAAAGGGTGCATGTCTAAGAATATATTCAGATTTCCTACTCAAAGAACTTTACAGGACAAGAAATCCCACAAATTATTTCACTACTTTCTACTGGAATTGCCAAAGACCCTCTTCATTTGTTTAACAGGTATTGAAAACTGCAAATTGCAGGTAATCATAGTGTTTATGTCAGTAGTTTTGATCGATGTTCTTTTTCAGCCATTTTAATACTTGCCTCCATCAGGTTAAATACTTATTGTGAGAACAATATTTCTGGCTGCTAACTGGGCATAATTAAAACAGATTTGCAACCATAATGTAAAATCAGTTTAACTTCAAAGATCTGAAGGCAGAAGGCTGCTTCAGCATATCTTAGAAATTCTGAAACATTAGGATTCTCCCACCAGGTTCACTCTGTTAAGCCTAAAACTGTATTTGCAAGAAACTTTAATGAGGTAAGATGGTAATGAAGGAGGGGGAAAATTGAGCTATTTAATTAGGGAAGTGCTGACAAAGACCAATTTTAGAAGGCAAGGAGCTGTATCTGCAGTAAATACCAAACCATCTGTGAGATAAGCAATATGATATGATATAAAGTGAGATAAGTAATATGCATTTTTAAAATTCAGGCTGCTCAAGGTACCTCTTGATCTCAGAAATTAATCTGTACCCAACAGCTCTATTAAGTGGATGAAAGTTATAGAGCTCTTTGGAGGGAAAAAAAAAAATCCAAACCAGACCTCCAAAACAATGGTGAGCGATGTGTCTTCTAGATGCTGTTAATTACTTCAATTCTTGTCAGTATTGATCAAGTTATAAATATTCATGCATGCTTCCTGAATGGTTACAGATTTTATATCTGCTAATATACACACTGATTAGCCCGCAAAAAAGTTATCTGCAGGACAAAACATCACTGCATAAATATGTTGATTTTCTTGATTTACAGAATTCTGTTCTCCAAGTACTTCTATGCCCATGTCAAAACAAAACCACATTTTCAAGCTTCTTCAAAGGAAAATTACGCTTTTATTACCAAATGAAACCATTTCACATATGTGATAACAGTATTTTATTTAATCTTTTGTATAGGATATGTCATTGTCCTTCACTCTGCACTGTCTTTGTGAATACAAGCTTCTGAGAACCCATGAAAAAATATTCAGTCAATACGCTCAATTCTCTACATGAAACCCAGCTTTCTCTTTTGAAAGACTGCATTTACAGACCTTGTCACAACAAGGTCCCTGATGCTATCGAAGCAATTTCAAGATACTTTAATCACTGGCAAAACTGAGTAACTTGACAAGAGAAATTTGGGCCAGAAGATTTCAATGACTTGAAAGGAAGGTTATTGAGTGATGTAATTTCATTTGGATGGGACTGATTCCAATTGATCTGTTTTTGCAATGCATATCTTCCCTCTGCAGCTGTCTCTATCTGATTCAGTGTGTGAATGCAAGGAGTGACTATCCCTTTCCACTTAAAGCAAAACCCTTCCTTCCTCCTGCTATTATCCTGAATGAGCCTTAGGAGCACATTTTCAAGTTTAATTCTCTATATTCGCTGCAAGAAAAAAAACCACTCCACTGAATGCCAACCCATGAATTCAACTGAATCTTGCATCTGCTAGAATATTCATTATGTAGTTAGAAAAACATGTCATAGAATATTATATTATTATTATTATTATTATTATTATTATTATCATCATCATCATCATCATCTGAAAATAATGAGTTAAGAGTTTGT
>JAWWEV010000083.1:26070994-26111080 GCA_035583235.1 Hafferia zeledoni | reverse complement strand
TATTATTATTATTATTATTATTATTATTATTATCATCATCATCATCATCATCTGAAAATAATGAGTTAAGAGTTTGTGTAACACAAGGTCCTATGGCAGTATACAAAACTAATTCTCAATCCCAAGTGCACAATATCATGTAACAGATTGTACTTCTTTTCAGTTGAGTATTTACATTCGAAAGAAAAAAAACCTGGCTTGATATACAATGAGCATAATAGTTTATAAACATGGATATGGTATATATGAAATCATATATATATATGAAACCTTCCCAGACAAATTTCTTAACCACAGTTTTAAAAGAAAATAGCACACCACTAGGAACTTCAAAATTTAAGACAATTTTAAACAGCATAATATCTGGCAGTGGGAGAGGGAAGGTAATATAAATGGGGAGTTACAAAGCCTTGAGAGGAGTACTGATGAATAATGTAATCATCATTATATGCTAATGAAACAATAGCTGAATCAGGATATGGCAACAGATGTTGCCAGCAATATGTAACTGGCAGGTCAACTAAGTTGGCCTTTACTCACCCAGCTTTAGTCTTAGAATTGCACACAAGACATGCTTGACCAACAAAACATGATTTGCTGGATTAGACATCACTGCACGCTTTCCTCTGATAACCTAATTAGCAACAAAAATGGAGCTAAAAATCAACTGCCAGTCCTTCTCAACTTTTTGTATCCCAGGCGATGATACAAGTTCTGCTTTATTTCACTTTTTATGTCTAGTCTATGCACTTTAAAGTTTTAAGAGTTTTGAGTATCTATAGCAGCAGGCACATTCAGGCTGCTGTGAAGTACCATGTACCCCAGACATGCCTGCAGAAACACTTCCAGAGAAACCACAACTGACCCTCAGTACCAACCACTAGTCTGCCTGATCCCAAAGCACGCTAAAAGGGCTTTGGATTCTGTTGACAATAATTGTTACAGAATATATTCCCAGTATAATTACCTCTTGGATAAAGTGTGTAATTAAGACTTAATCTACCAGAAAAGTCAAATGCATAAACTCAATATAAATATTTTTATATATAACACAACTTTTTATTATGAGTACTGTCATTCACTGTAACTTTCTGTTACTGTGAGGACTGTGTACTACTTCTGAAGTACTATATAAATATACCAACATACTACTAATCTTTCAGATGAAATATTTTATTTGAAATACAAGTTTAAATTCTCTTAAAATACAGAAAATGCTTATTATTGCTACTATTTATGGGATATACTGTAAGAAATATTTTAATTAGCAGAGTTATGTAATACAATGAATGACACGATAGAATTCATTTGAAATGAAAAGCCTGAATAGAGGAGTCTTAAAATAAGAAAAATGGTGAGAAATGTATTTTTTTCATTTCAATATATAAAGTATCAAGCTGTTTTTTATTATTATATAATACTATTACAATTATTTTATATTTTACAGAAAATTAGATGAAGTAATTTTTGTGGGCTGGCTCTTTATCAATGGGGATAGATGACTTCTGATAGGAGTATCTAAATTTCCCTCTACTGTCAAAGTTTCAACACATGAAAGACAAGAAAGCAACCCAGAGCACTCAGCAAAGATTTAATAAGGGCAGACAAGTTGGTCATGTTTGAAATGGCCATGACAAATTATTTGCTTTGTGAAACAGGGAAGAACAATGGTGGTAACATTCCAAAATGTGTTCAGCATAAGGCCTTTCAAACAGCCTGGTACAGTACTTTCCTTATGAATTTAAAAACAAGACTGGATGTATGGGTTGAAAGACAGCTAGACTCAATGAGCCCCCGACAACAGCTTGGGATCCAGATGGTGTCCAGCAAAAGATCAAGTACCATAGGAGAGATTTTGGGGCTGACAGAGTTCATAAAAAAATCACTATAATGAGTCAAAATTCATAAAGTTCATCAAG
This sequence comes from Hafferia zeledoni, assembly GCA_035583235.1. Taxonomy (NCBI): domain Eukaryota; kingdom Metazoa; phylum Chordata; class Aves; order Passeriformes; family Thamnophilidae; genus Hafferia; species Hafferia zeledoni. Next base: position 26,109,161 of record JAWWEV010000083.1, on the reverse strand, counting down.
AAGCAGAATGAAATTTTGCAGGGATGGGGGATAACTTCATGCACCAGTGCAAAGTGAGAAAGAACTGGCTAAGTTGCTCTCAAGCCCTGTTAAAAGGACCCGGGGATTAAAGTGGAAGTCAAACTCCATATGATTGAATGAAAGCAGGACCATCACGTCAAAGAACGTAATTATTCCTCTCTACTCAGAGCTAATAACATCGTGCTTAAAATGCTGCAACTCCTATCAGGCCACCCAGTTCAAGAGAGTTGAAAAAAGAGTCCTCCTGATAGCTATCAAGGTGGCAGAGGGTTGCAGCATAAAACCTACGAGGAGAGGCTGAGGGAGCTGGCCCTGTTTAGTCTGGGAAAGAGGATGCCAGAGGGATAGAGGTGCAACCCATAGCCACCCAAAACGACAGTTACACAGACAGCACTGCCGAGCTCTTACTCATGAGCACCATATGGGCTCACAGCCACAACCTCCTGCTTACAAGGTTGAGATGGGACATTAGCAGATGCTTTTTCATTACAAGGAATTGTGTAGTGAGCTCAGGGGTACTCAGGACTCAGCTGTATGGGAACAAACAAGTTAGAAGTTATGATAATACATTCTCAATATTCTAAAAGCTCCTATTTCAGGTATTAGAAAATAATGCTGATTTCTGTGGTCAGGATGGGAAGCCACAGTGTTGAATAAAACCCTGTGATGCCTAGCATCTGGGTCAATAGTGGATTTCTGTCAGTTACAAGGAATAAGAAATTTACTTCCCATCCCACTTAGAGACAGTATCTAGCTGTAGATAACCCAGTAGTGTATTTCTAAGAGGTGTCCAAGACTGATTTATAAACATTCTTGTTGTGCACAAATAGCAAAATATTGTGCCCTTAATGTCATCGTAAAATTCCATTGTATTAGTCACAATAAAGACTCATTTATTTGATTAATGGTGACTTCATATCCTACTGAATGTGATACTATAAACATTTCACCAAGAAAAAGCCAGAAAATGTTACAAGCACAGGTTTTGTAACTGTAAGCATACCTAAAGCATTCTTGTAGCCATCAAAAAAGCCCCAGAAAACTCGTATTATTCATTTATATTTACAACTCTACAATAAAAAACTTTATACATGAAATGGCCCCAAGTAAAAAGTTCCCATATGTGTTTACAAACAAAATATAAAGTCAGAAAACAGAAGGTATGGAAAATGCAATGCACTCATTTGCACAGTTTATACACATCCCTGTATTTTCAAATAGTCGTCTTAACACTGGACCTTTTTTTTAATGGTCATTAAGTTTTCCAAATTGATTGACAAATGTAGAAAGGCTCAAAAGACCTGTCTCAAAATATATTTGCTTAACTTATAAGGCATACATTTAATATACTCCGTTATAATTTCATAATTTATTTTCAGTCTTCATTTTTAAAACTTTCTAAAAAAACCCTAAACATATTTCTAGGTGGAAACAGAATAAGAATACAATAAATCTGAAGTATACAAAAAAAAAAGAATCATGAATTGCTTTCAAACTAGTTCTGAAGCATGCAATATTTAGTAATATTTTTTCAAAAGAAGCCAGAAGTCAACCAATATGCATAAACAATGGATGTATCTACCTTGGATCAAAACCAAGCTACATACCAAAAGCAGTGTACAGTGCTTCTACAAAGGACTGTTTAGACAATGTACTTAGAGCAATAGTTGTTATGATTGTTCTATGCCATGGTTGAATGTATGCATGCAAATAAAATTCAGACATCATACATAAATCTTAAAAGCAATGACCAAGATAAAATGTATTATATACAGAAATCTGTTAATTAATAGCATTTAAGACAATGCCAAAACTTGGATAACAGTGTACTAAGATGACACTCTATTTGTGAAACTCTCTGCCAATTTTAAATAACTCACTTCCAAAAGAAAAAGATCAGTGAAATACCATGATATACCTTGTAACATACTTAAGATTTTTCTCAAATAATTTAAAAAAGGACTCTCAAGAAAATAATTTCATCATTACAAAAATGGAAGTCAATCAAAATATTTTGCAGATTTTTCGCAATGTCATTACCACACAACTATATTCTTGAATATTACTTTCAGCAGGTGTATCAACAATCTAGTATAGATTGAGCATAAAGTGTGGTTTGTTTCAAGTGAATCAAAAGATAAAGCAACATTTTTACATAAAAAAATAATAATTTGTAATACCTATTCTTAAAATAGTACATCTTGGCAGTAAAATCTACATGAAACAAACCTAAACCAAAACAAAACTGTAGGAAGAACTGATGCTTCACCCTATACCATGCTGGGTGTAAGGTGAATCAAATAATTCATTTTGATATTTTCCATTTTATCTGTTTTCTAAATTGGTTTTTGTGCTGTTGTTGCACACTTTTGTTCTACAGTACAGTCCAGGTAGAAATGAAACAACTTTTAAAATCAATTAAAAGCAGGCATAAGTGCATTTCAAACAAGGCATCTATATAAACTTCTGACTTCAGAATTGGAATTTGGGAGAAAAATATGAAATGAAAGCCCATTGTACGTCACTCTGCATGACTTTGGATCAACAAAGCAGATTTAGCCTTTTGCCTTGTTAACAGTCACAGTCATTCTGAAATGTCCTTGTTCCCTGTATTTCTTTTCACTATTTTTTCTTCTCTAGAAGAAAACAACATAGAATGTGAATCTATTGACCCACTGGAATCGTAGCCAGACAAAAGATAAAAATGATGGATACAAAGAAGTTGTAGACCTTGATTTCAGAAAATTGCAAAGTGCTTGAATGTGTGACTGTGATTAATCGACTTCTGAAATCTGTCCATTCCTACTTATTTTTGGTAAACAGAGGAAAACAGAAATATTCCAAATAAGCCATGACTACTTTATTTTTTAATTAACAGGTGAAGATAGATGAAAGACAGCATGCAGTATCAAAGAAAATATATAAAAACTTAAAACATGGAATTTCAGGCATAAAATCCTTGTTTATAGTGGGTTATTTTAATCTATTTTTGAGTAGTTACATCATACACCAAACATTTTTCTGCATTTAGAATGAAGAGTTTCTAAGTATGAACAATAAATATATTGGAACTGCAACTATATAAGTAATGCTAATTATGCTTTAGCATAACTTCTTTCATTATGTTCGCCATTCATACTTCTCTTTTTGATTAATCAATTAAAAAAATAATCAGCAGAATCAGTCGTCATCTACTTGCTGTACTTGTATTAAAGATTTTTATAACATAAAGTGATGCACATGAGCATAAACAGACTCCTGAGATACCATCCTTGAGATTTTGATTCGCAATCCACATTTCTTCTCCTTGCAAGTCCTGTAGCAACTACAGCTTCATGTATAAGCAGATGGCTCATAGCACACTCAAAGCAAAACAACAAAAGATCTAAAAACTATCATACCATGACTCCGGTAGATATGAGGAAACTATTCCTTTCACAATAACCTTCAAGGCTTCCAATTTTCCAGATTGTATCAAACTGACATGGATATATTTCTTCTCTGTCATTAGGAAGAAAGGACAGATCTTTGCCAAAATTCAATTTACTGATCAAAGACTTCAATTCACTTTTCCTCTTAAAGGTATGTGGTGGGGGACACCTGGGCAAGACAATACACCTGCCCAAATCTCAGTTTAAAAATTTTACCTGAAAACATACACCTTAAAGGATACACGGGACTTGGAGAATTTTGCATCCAGGTCATTCAAGTTTTACAAGTTATAAGAAATGGAAAACGGGGTGTGGTACTGAAATTATTACTATTGCCCAGCATTGCCAATGTTCATCTGTACCAGTTAAAAACCCCAGAAGGTAAGATTTGCCATGTTTCAGTCATGGACATTGTGTTTGATCATTTGACCATTTCTGCTTTCACTGCCTGTAGGTCAGCATTTCATAATTCTATCATTGTATAGAAGTTGCATAATTCATGATTCTTGATGGAGCGATTAGATTTCACTAATTCAGAAATCAAAATCACAGTATGAATTTGAAATGAATGAATTGAAACTAACATTCAAAAAGAACAACTAAACTTTCATAAGAAAATGCTTCTGGAAAAAAAAGTAATAAAACATTTTAGTTGCTCAGCAATGATTTCTCCAATGAAAGCCAGAGGTTTTTTCCTGTTGTTGACAATAACAGAGACAAAGCCTCAAATACGATGACCAACAAGAGCTGAAGCACTACTTTGCCCAAATGTCAGGTGCCCAAGACAGAAGGAATTCTTCTGCCTGTTTGCACAATGAAAATATTGCATACGTCCTACAAAGTAGCAAAATGTAAAATAACATTCTAAAAACACATTTCTGGGGTCAACAGAGAGCATTACCCTCAAGCTACTGAAAAAGTAGCAGCAATATTTAATATTTTTCCTTTTCTTCAAATAACTTGTTAAACATATACATTAAAATCACTGTTAACTGACAAATTTTGCTTATGGTGACAAGAGTTATGTTTTGAACATTATCACTTTAACTTATATAACCCGCTAGCTTCACATAAACTTTTCTACATCTATCTAGAGAAAACGTACTTCAAAAATTTGTCACGTATTAATCTATACTCAAAATACTGTGCTACTTAATTTCAGAATTTTATCAATCTTCATTACAAAAAAAATGAATTATCAATTTATATCCACGGACTAATACAAAATTTAAATGCAAAAATGAAGGGAGCAGGGCAACTTTTCTGAAGCATCTCACGGAACAGTGAAACTAGTTTTAAATGAAATATTAAGGTATTTTTATAATTAGAATGAGACAATAAGATATTTATGTAGAACTAAGTACATATACTACTAAATGACTAAGTCTCAGATCTTTTAAAAATAAAACCTTCTCAGTTTTCTATTGTAAGCAGGAGCAACAGCTTAAGTACCAAGTATTATATACTGTAAACAGCCGAGAGAAAAAGAGGCCACAATGGTTTTGGTATAGCTTGGAAAATAATGACTAACTCACACAAACTCTTCGGATCAGATCTTCAAGGAACTAGGATCGGTAGAAGAAAAAAACCTTAGTACTCTTCCATCACTCCACAGAAAGAGAGCTCATGTATTCCCACTTTTGCTTGAAATGAAGGCAGTGGGCATCTTAACTCTTAGCATCCGTAAAGACTGCACCCCATGGTGGGGTACCCCACTATCCACTAGAATGGATGTAAAAGATAACTTAGAAGGCTGACAATACTTCTGCCCTCATGTTCTCCATCTCTCAGGAGGGACCTTATCCTTCCAGTGCAACATCACTAGACATTCTCTTCTAGCACTTTTAACTCCTAACTCCTTCTTTATAGCTAAGAAAAAGTATAGAGTTTTAGCTTTGATGTTATTATTTTCTGGGCTTGACAGGAATTGGCAAATAGCCCTTTTGTGGTTGAGTTCTGGGAGTTGTTGTGTGTCCCAGTCTGCTGCTAGGTTAGATGACATAGCTCCTTTTATGCAATTTGACAGATAACCCCTGAATGATACCTAACACAGTGAATTAAGAAATGTATTTAAAAAAAGCACTTTTCAAAGAGAGCAAAGGAAGTGACTGGAACTCGAGATGTCTTATTGAACTTACAGGGTAGAGCTTTCCAATAAGAGACACAACTTTTAGTGGAAAACTGTAAACATTAGCACAGATAGTTCTCCAGTATGTTGCTCAGTGAATTTATCTTTTAAACTACCACTATGACATGACTTTCCTAAGAAACGGATTTAATAAGTAAAATTACTTTCTCATCCTTAAACAGTGTTCTTAATGACTCACTATATTTACTACAGAGATGTTTCTTTTATAACAAACCAAATTTTGCCTGTTACACACATTAGAAGGGGGTTTTTTATGATTTACTTTTATAAACTATAAAGGTACTTTTTCATTTCAGTCAGCACTGATGAAACCACACCTAGAACACTGTGTCAAGTTCTGAACTCCCCAGTACAAAAAACATAATGGAGTTACTGGAGTGAGTCCAGTAAAGGGACTATGAAGATGATTAAGTGACTTGAGCATCTTTCATACAAGAAGAGGCTGAGCAGGCTGAGATTATTTTGTTTGGAGAACAGAAGGTTCAGTGGGAATCTTCTCATTGTGTAAATACACAATGACTGGGGAAGAAAAGAGAACCAGACTTCTTAATGGTGCCCAGAGAAAGGACAAGAGTCAACAGGTAAAAACTGAAATACAGGAAATTTTGTTAACTATTTTTTTTTTTTTTTTTACTCTGAGGAGGAACAAACAACAGAGCAAGCTGTCCAAGAGGTTGCAGACTCCATCCTTGGAGATACTCAAATCCCAACCAGAACTGCTCTATTTGAGTTAGGGTGCTGGGACTAGATCCGCTCTAGAGGTCTTTTCCTATCTCAAGTATTCTGTGATTCTGTTTTTAATAAAAGCAGTAATGATTTAGACAAGCCTTTCGGAATTAAAGAAAATTAAAGTGCTGCAGTTTACTTATTGTTCTTTAATGTGAAAAACTAAGATTACCACTGTAGTTTTAAAAGCCTGCTGGTTTTCTTATCTCTTTTTCACAGCAAGAGTTATTAAAAGAACTGTCAGTAGGTACCAGCAGACGATGGGCTGTTTTTATGTAAATTTAAACATAAAATTTTATGCAAATTTTTACTATGACAAGGTAACACTTTTATTTTTCCTCTTTTCATCTGCTCTGCATTTTCAGATATTAAACTGATGCTTTCACACTTTTTACATACCAGTAGTTGCACATTCTCTACAAATTGCAGAAAAACTTCAATTAAGTATTACTGGATTGATTCACACAACACAACTGGACAATTGGACTACTAAAACTAGCACTACTGATTTTGCTCATGCAAACCTAGAATCTTAACTGATAGTACATTTACTTTTAAAAGAGGACATGTTAGCATTTTTTATTCAAGTGCTTTTCTTAACATCACTCCAAAGACTCATTTGCTGGCAGTTACAGTCTTCATCAAGCCAGAAAAATCTAAACGTTGCTCTGTTCTCTTGTCATTTATTAAAAATGGGACTCCAGTTCTGAAGCAAACAGCTCTATAAATTAAGGTTAGCCCTATCACAATTTCTCATCCCGTTACTGAATCCTGTTTGTTACTCTTTCTGAATATCTTCAAAAATCAACAGTTCTTTTTCGGTGCTGATTTTTTGGTCACATTGTGCACCATCCTCAAATAACTTCATTTTTTCTCCTCTCAATTCTTGCATGATGCAATGGTAATGCAGAATATACACTGCCAGGAAATTATGTCCCCAACAGACTCTAGACTGGATCTTTTCTAGCTTTCACATGAAATTTCAGATCTTCGTTCACTACTTTGAGGTTCACAGAATTCTAAACCTGATTTTTCCTTTATTCTTTACTCATTTACCTTCCTCTCTGCCTACTTAGCCTTTCTTTCATCTCCTTTTCTCAGTTTCCCTAAAGTCCTCTCTTGAGCAGCATTTCCATATATTCACCTTTTCCTCAAAACACTTCTAGAAGTACAAATAACTTAAATAGAATATAATTTAAATATGTCAAATGTCTCAAAATCAGTTGATGTTCTCAAAGAAAAAATGCTCTGGACTTGCACAGATTCTTGCCAATTAAATCAGGTATATATTCTATTCCATCTACTTAATATCAAGTTCAATAAGCATTTATGAAGTACACTTCACTTCCACAAAATTCTTCCACACACCTGCTCATGTAGTCTGAAATGCATTCAGAAATGCAAAAAGATTCTGCTACCTCAAAAATAACTCTACAAAGGAAATCACAGTCAAACTGACAATTTCAATGGACTTCATAATTTCATAAAGACAGTTTAAAGATGAAATTTCTTAACTTTATTTGCCATTCACCCAGCATAAACCACAGGTCTGTGCTCAAACTTGGCCGTGCTAATGAACATGCTCCCTCTTAAATGCAAAAATGCAGGCATGAGTCCCATCCATTAACTTTTATGTTTTATTCAACTGGGTAATTGAGCAGAGATGGGAATACTTAAATAAGAAGCCTGTATCATAAGGTCCAAAGAGACTTCCATTTTGAGACCTGGGAAGCTTAATACAGGCATACTTACAGAACAGATGATTTAACTTCTCTCCTCTATTTCCCTAGATAGCAACATCAGCACCAGGCATAATTTGTCTCTGACTTTTAGTAACAAGAACACTTAAAAAAGCTATTCAAATTTATGAGACTTTTTAAACCCAAGAATAAACCCAGTTTACACTGAAGTGTGAACTTTAATCCATGTAATATTTTCTTACCAAATTATAATGAAGTTTCTGCTATGCAATTTTGGTGCTGCTATTCCTAGCTTTTATTGCTGTACTAAATTGTCAGCAAACAGCTAAAGGCTGCCAAAACAATTTCATAACATCTATTTCACTTTTAATAGTCCTTTGTAGGAAACAGCTCTGAAATTACTGTTTACATATTATGGTCAGATAAATGCCAACAAATGCTATTGTTTAGGTTACTGCCATTAGGATTTTTACAATTATTTTAGCCTTTATTACAACATTATTTTTCAGAATTTAGTAAGTGAACTACCAGTCCACTACTATCATTGAATTATACCTGTATTTACTTCTATCTTCTCAAGCTAAAACTGAGCAATGCTTCAACTTTTAAGTATGGGCACTATTTTCATCTTTGGATATCACTGCCGTTTCACTTTCCTCTCAAAAACACAAACAACTCCTAAAAACTGCTGTAGTATATGTAGGATGCTGAAGCTTTGAAAAAGTCCTGAAGGTGCTATCAGATGCCACAGTTTTTCCAAGACACCCCCTACCCTTAAAATCCAGTTGTACAAGATTATTTTGCATTTGTCAAAGCCAGCAAGCCTTCTGGACCAACTATTAAATAACGGGACAGACAATATGTCCCAACATATTTTCTTTCTTACAACCAAAACTCTCAGTTTATTTCCAATGACTTCAAACTAAAATATTTTACTTGTATTAGGTGACCCCTCGAGGAAACAGAATGACTTACAATGATACCAACACATTGAAATTGGATAAGAGAAGGGTAAAATAAATTAGGTACTAAGAAAACTTCACACATCCTTAAGAAAACAAAAGCAAAACATGTGTTTTTTAAAAATAAAATTGCATACTGTGCAAGAAACAAGCAAGGCTTTTCATCAGTTCTGAAACAGAAAATCGAAAGCTGCCAAAGGATGCAAGAACCGCACTTTGGACAAGTCATTCTTCTGTCCAAGTATTCTTACATGTATTACTATAGATGCAGACAAGCTCCTGTATGACACTGAACAGACAAACACTTGCTGTTTCTTCACTCCTGAAAAATTTATCCTTTCCAAGTGACAAGTGTTGACCTTTTAGTGTACCATGTCTGCTCATGTTCTGCTCCCTTCTACAATCATTTCTAGCAACATACATCAAAAATGATGAGCAGAACTAAGAGTACTGCATGTGCTATGCTGTACACCTGATGTGTATAATCTTTGTGATTGTTAATTAGAAAGGATGCTTTACTGAATTATCATACTTGATATGCAATTACTACATCAACAACATCAATTAACCTTACAGAGCAAGGTGTTCAATATTGATGCTGGAGATACGTACATTTTCTTTCCCCCCCAAATCTGTACAATTCAATGTCATAAACAATGTATATCTAAAACTGGCTTTGGATTTGACTCTAAAGTAGAGATTTCTGTATTAGAATTCTAATGCTTGGCCACCCTCCCTCTACTTCCCTAACCTAACTTTTGTTTCTATTTAATAAGAAAAGGAAAAGTCAGCAAAACAAAATGTCAGCATTAAGTCATTTCACAGCATTTTGTGTCAGAAATATAATGGAAAATGTGCACATCATGGGAAAGGTTACTGTTCTTCCAGAACATCTTTTCACTTGGTTTAAGGCTTATCCCTCTACATAACTGTGCAGGCACTACTGCTGGTTTTTCTCCTTGGGCCTAATTTGGCAGCTGAAGGATTGTGGCATTTTTAGGAAACCACAGTGCAGTGATTTAAGTGGTTATCAAGTTGAAAGCGATGCTATGATTTAGAATAATTACTCTGTATGTGCAGTGGTAAAACTCAGTTACTACACTGTATACCAATGACAACCTACACTTAACTGACTACTTCCCTAATATGGCATCACATCAGATCTCAAAGTCAAAATTGGAGGGACTTAGTGTTCCTGTTACTCAACAGTAAGTACACATGCCATACAATAACATTACTGTACTTAATTTAACTGACAATTTGATATGGAGGGGAGGGGGGAGAACAGGATGCGTTCAGCCAGTTTATCAAAGAACTGCACATTAATTTATGCTTGACCTTTGTTACAACCAGTGACATGAAAAAGAGAAGAGAAACATTAGTCTCTGCTAAGAGCTTTTTGATATTCTTGAAGAAAGCATAACCTTTTTTTCTTGCATATCCCTTCCACATTCTTTCTTCTCAAAACTAAGTGAAGTTACTAGTCCTTCCTCAAGATGAAGTCAGAGGCAGGCTTAAAAATGTAGCTGTAACTTTATTTGAGACAGCATGGAAAAATTCTTAAATTGTATGTGTCTCATCTCCACCAGACAATAATATGCAAAAAACATTTTTTCAAATAATAAAAAAAAAAGACACTTCCAGACAAGGAACAAGTACTAAAAAATCCATTTAGGGTAAATGTATAGCAAAAAAAAATCACAAGAAGAATGAGGTTATTACAAGGTAATTAAGTGCTTCCTGAAACATTCAGTGATACTGAATTACTGTCTTAACACAGAATCTTGTCTTTGGCATTTTACATAGTCTGAAGCAAATCAAAAATTTAATTTCATTGAGATGACAGTGTAAAGGAATCACACAAAGTGTAAGTCATAATAACAGCCTCAACTGTTGCAAAGGACATTGAGTTTTATTAACTTAAGACAAAGTAAAATCAGAATCCAGCTTTGGATATGGCACAGATGAAAAACATTTAAAACTAAAAATTAATTGGAACAAAACCTACACAAATTTATAAATTATGCTAAAGAAAATAACAAAATAACAGCGCAGAAAAATAAATGAAAAATTCATAATTCTATTTCAAAAACTCCTAAATTTTGTGCACAGAAAAAACAATACTTTAGGAATAGGCTTTAGTCCAGATTATTCAATCTGTAATTTCAATGACCACACCAACAGGGAACTTAAGACAGGCATCAGTACACAAAATCTAGCAGACATCAAAATCATGCTGAAGTACAGGAAAACAAAACAAAACCAAATCTATTTCTTTTCCCCAAAAAACGACGACATTCTGTAAAAAAATTGATATTAATGCCACAATTACTCAAATTACTCATTTAAATGCCATATGCAATTGTTTCGGCTCAAAATAAAGTTAAATATGGATTTCTCTTTCAATATGCTGCAAAAAAAACCCCCAACAAACCTTTACCAAATATATTGCAACACTGAAGAGCATTTTTTTAATTATTATTCTTTTTCATTTTTTGTGGGTTTAAAAGCATGTTCGCCAGTAAGTGGCTTTGCAGCATCTCAGCCTATAGCACTATTAAGCTGAAAACAACCATAATAACCCCCACACATATAGATTATCTACAGCCTCTCAGGTAATAATATGCAAAATTCTTCATTTAGACCCAAATTAGCATCTAATTACATGCAACTTTGCTCTATTGATTTATTAACGAAAACTTGTGCTATGTGCCATTTTAATCACGTGAAGAGTAACTCTGGTCAATGCTAAGAATTTTAAATCACTTTTCTCAACCTCACTTTATCTCTAAGTGCTTTTCATGTATGGGCTTCTTTGGTAATGTTAAACCCTAAAACATACTGTCACATGGTTTCAAGACAAAATTAGTTTTGAATAGTGTAGATGAAGTTTTGGACCCAAACTTTAGGTCACCTACAATCAAAACCCCATACAGACTAACTACAGATCAAAGACTTTTCAAAGTATTGGGCAGCAGTAATGAAAGCAAGAAAAAATGAGTGTGCAACAGTAAGAACCACTCTTTTGCATATTAAGATTTCTTACTGAAATAGTCCATAATTTACATTACACTTCTTAGGAGAGATACTTAATTCAGAAAACTGACTGTACAGATGCTCACTTGATGCTAATTGTGACAAGTCAAAACTGATGCTGCATCACAGCATTTAAACAGTCATTTTCTCCTGCTGTGACCTTCTACCGTATCAATTTAATACATGAACATGAACATTCTTTTAAGTTTCATAACTCTGAATTTCAGTCTTGTGGCTTCTGTAGTAATACATCAGCTTAACAATGCAAAGCAACTGAACTGATAGTGAACTTACTATTTGTTTTCTGAGTATGCTATACTATGAAATGCTCTGCTATGATAACCTTGCTGCATGAAAGTCACTGAAGCAGTTTGGCCACAATGATGGACTATTTGACACATTCAAATGCCAAAAGAATTGAATTATTTGATGCAGTTATGATGCTGTACAAAAAAATTCTTAATAATGCCCACAAAAATAAGAAGCTGCTGACCCCATCTAGATAGGTATTTCTGTAGTCATAACCCATTACTGGTAACCAGACTGGGAAATAATTTGATATGCCATGCGTCTCTCCTCGCCCATCACACATACTGCAAATTCAAATTCTCTCCATCTTCTTTCATTAAGTAATTCTAATCTTTCGAAGAGGTACCTCATTCAATAACTGCTTTATCTAAAGAGTTCATGCATTACTTACAGCAAAAATCCATGGTATTATTTTTTTATTTTATAAATTATTATAAATCCTAGAAGATATAGAATATAAAAAAAAAAAGGTGCAAAGGTCTCTGATGCATGTATTTCCTAGGGCAATCAGAAAAATAATAAATAAACCCTGAGATACATAGCTGTCTGGGGAACAGATTACCACTGAGAAATACAGTTTCAAGCTGTAATGGTGCCTAGTTCAGTTTCCCTTCATGGTCGGGTGCTGAGTGGACATGCTATCACTGTGCTGGGACTGAGAGGCCTTACCACTACTTCGCAGCTGGTTTGGTTTGGGAAGTAAACATTTTTTATTGTTGGTTTTTCTCCTCTCTTGCCAGGTGTCTCTTGGGAGCTGTCTTTTGGAGTGTTTTCTGGCTGAGGTGGTAGAATCTGTATTACTGGGTCGGCAAATCGGTGTGGAATTATTGTTGCTTCTTTTTACATTTGTATGTTTGTGTTATATTGAATTTTGTTTCTAATTTTCCCTCATTTGTGCAAATATAAAAACCTTGTCTTTTTAAGTTTTAGTTCCTGTTTTTTTTCCTCCCTCCCTTTCCCTTGGGGGCAGCTCTGACTCTGTAGTCAGTACTCAGCATTTTGCCAGGTCAAGCCCACTACAGAATACTTTATAACCAGCATTCAAATCTATGTTTTCAAAAAATTCTGTTCTCTATTCTTTCAAATGCATGACCTTCACCTTTTTTATCCTCTCTGTAATGCTGAAGTCATAATTTTGTCTCAGTTGCTGCAAATCAAATGAAATGGAAAATTCTAACTTAACTGACAATACACAAACCCACAAAAGAATGTATCACAATATGCTTCCATTTTTCAATTTATTTTTCCATTTTCGATTAAATGTTTTTCAGAGATTTCTTGAACCTGATTTTGGTCCGTACATAACTGACATTCAAATTTTACTCTGCTTTTCTCAAATCTACTACTGAGATGCCAGTTTTATCTAATGTACTATATTCCTAAAGATTACTCAAGCACATTTTAAATCTAAAAATTGAAGCTATTTTTTTTTTTAATAGCAGCAGTTAAGAACTGGCTCATTTTTTGAGAAGAAACCACTGCTAAAGAAGTGAAGTCATTTAGAAGTCCTCCCTTTAAAGTTTTTAAACTAGATTGGCTTGTGAATTTTTCTTTAAAAAACTGTTCTACATATTAAAATTATCTACACAATTCAGCCTAATTTTTTATTCTGCCAAAGCCCAGTAGACAGTAATACTGTGCTAGGAGCAATTTGTATAGCAGTGTCATCACTTACTTACTGTGGAGTATGGTACAATACGGAGGCCGAGCTTTACCTATTGAGCCACCTGAAATACTCTTATCACATTTCTATTAAATATGGTGAAGATCTGAAAGGAACTATTGCAGAGCTATTTTTAATGATTTGCGTTAGTGAGTTAGGGCTTCACAAAAAAAAACCAGGAGATACTTATGAAAGGACCAATTCTTCTGCAAGATCCATCACGCTAAGTAGTTCATGTACGACTGTAACTAAGCACAGGAGACCTACTAAATGTCTAAGCTATATATGACTTAAAAAATTCACAAAATGAAACAAAAATATTATTAGCTAAATGGTCTCTAAAACAAATAGTGGAGATCAATTCTAAGAACGAACAATCTTTAAAATTGTTTTCTGCGTTTATTAGAAAATTTATCTATCACATGAAGCTTTAGAAACTCTTGTATTTCAATGTATGTCTTCAATTTCAAGCAGTTATTTTCATATTTGATTGTTGCTTGAGAATGAACAGTATATTGTTATAAGTATCCTCTGGTTTCACAATACTTTAGTTTCAAGCCCACATTATAGATATTTTGACTGAACTCTTATGTCTTTTTAAAAAATGGTCTGTCTTTCATGCCTTACATCAAACAGATCTGTGTCGAATATAAAATATTAAAAACCCTCCATATTTTACAACTATTCCTCTCAAAATTCAATTACACTTCATGAGAGTAAAAAGATACTCAAATCCCACACTTTTCTCTCCTTACAGATATAGCTTTCTCACTGTCATTTATGACAGTTACAGATCCGACTTTGCCTCATTTGAGTACGTACTTTCAATTAACTTTTCACTGTTTGATCTGTAAATTTTGACTATGCCACTCAATTTTGTAAAGGGTAAAAACGGCAGGATTATTTAGTTAACAAAACTTACACAGTTGTGTATAGAAGTTATAACATAAATTCATTATAAATTCTAAAAAGAAATTGTATCACATAAGGATCACAGGAATGATCATTTCTTATGGACAAAAACACCACAAAATCCAAACTTTCAGTTCTAGTGCATGCTACCATACTGAAAAAGCTTATCTACAAAATCTGACATCCGTGATTAAATAAGCACTATCTTGGCATGTCTATAATACATACATATGGCAACTATTAACACATACTAAAGTAGGGAACATGTCAATATGTTTTAGACAAAAGCTAATAATTAAAGATATTTTAAACTTTAATCACTATAGGCATTAAGGCATACTTCAGTCAGTTAAGGAAGCATTATAATTCATCAATGAAAAACACTTTTACAGGAAGAATTTTTCATCCTTTTATAGGGAGATATTTAAAATTTTAAACCCTATGAACAACACGTCAAGAAAAGACATTGAACATATAAACAAATAATCCTTTAACTGTCCAATGCTACACACAAGCACCTACAATGGAGATTAAAAACAAAAACCCCCCTCCATCAGTCAAACAGTAGTAACTAGTTAAATATTTTATTCCAGATTCATGGCTAAATACTCTGCTGCATTATTTGAAATAGGAAATAATTGCTTGTCTTCCTCTAATCCTTATTCAGACAGCAACTCTGAAGTGAGGACCAAATAAATTTTAGAAAAAAAATTTTAACAGCAGATTGTCCAAGAGTCATGTAATGAGCCCTGTCTGAGGTAACACATGGCAGGAAAAACTAGAAGGCCCTTCAGGATTACTTCTTAAATCTGCAGTTTCTCCAGTTGTATGTTTCTATTTAACTTTCATATTCATAAAAATCTTTTCTATTGTATCCCCATGAATTCCCTTTTCTTTGTTGCAGATGGGTTGGAAAGAAGGAAAATTAAATCCAGTAATTACAAAACATTTGTTTGGTGAAGACCAAAGATGATGACAAAGATCTGAGAAATTTTGGGCTTTAATAAAAGACAGTGCCAAACAAAATGGATATTGAAAAAATACTTTGTTTTCCCTCCTTAACACCTCTTGCCTACAAACTCGCATTTAAACACACTACTTCTACCAGCACAAAGGAGTCATGTATTATGGTACATGGAGGAGAAAGCAGCAGTGCAAGCAGGTCATTTCTATCACTTTGTGACAACTTAAGAGAAAAAAAGATTCTGGAAACTTTCTCTGACATTGCAACACTCTTTGGATCACTCCCCTACACACCTTTGGCTGCATAGCAGAAAGCCTATCTGGTAGCTAGGATCTTATTATAGTCCCTCAATTTACTCTCACCAAATGAAATACAACTTTAAGAACAAAAATAATACTAAAAGAAATCCAAATTTATTAAATACTTCACCATAATTTAGTAATTGTGAAAATTAAGCCTCCACAGCTATTTAGAAGTAATGATAATCTAAACTGGATAAAGTTTCAGCTATTTATAGGAACTATCTCAAAAAAGCAAGTTTTAAATTCATTAAAAGATTTAAGGAAATATATTCCAGAGAATTATGAACAAAGGATTAAAACATAAGAAACTCCTTCTCCCATGGAGGATTATTCTTCAGTTTCTAGGCCTAACTATGAGGATGGTTTATAAGAAAATCTGTTGCGTTTTGGCATGTAGTATGCTTATTTTTGGCGCTTCTAAATTACTACTAAAAACTTTTCATGTAGTAAACAAGATATAACACTAATTTTCTACCAGCGTTTTTCAATTGCAACTGAAATATACAGCTCTTCATGGCTTTATGTCCTCCAATGTGGTTTTTAACACTTCTAGAAAAAGCCTCAAGAAGAAAACTAATTCACTGCCTTTTCACAGTAAAGCACAGTACATGTTTCACCCAGGGTTCTCTCTCACAACAATATAGTCTTCCTGCACCTTTTATTTCTTACAAACATTAGGGCTGAAGAAAGCCCTTTATCTTGTCATGGGCAGTTAAAAACCTGCTGCCATCAGTTCTCATCAGTGCAATTGCATGAGCAATCACTGTAACAAATCCGGCCTCTATTTCACAGCCTGGTACTGAGCGGGATCTAGGATTACCTAGGAGTATTATCCTGTCTCTGTATGAGACTCACACAGTTACTGATGAGCTTGTACAGGCACACTCTGCCTTCAATTTGAAAATAAACTATTATCTGGCGCACAATCTTGAAATTGTATCAAATTCAATGTTAAATCATATGCTCTCATTGGTATTAAAACCAGCTATTTTGAGTATGTACAAGGCACCTGCACCTGTGACTCTAAAGCTATGTGTAGCTTGCTTGTATCACTGTCACTGACTTTTCTCATAATTCTTATTCCTACAATTAAATTAAAGTATTTATTTTGGAATAATCTTTTCAGTTAAAAACAACAATTATGATCTACAGAGAAGGACTTGTCTGGAAAAATCAGGTTGAAGCATGGTTGAAGCATACAGGACCTAAATACAACATACTTTTTTAATATGAACTTACTATGAGATCATTTTAATGAAAGCTCAGTAGATTTAATTAAAATCCACCTTCTAGCTGCTAAGCTTCGTGCTTTTTCTTTCAAGAATTGTGAGCAGTCTCTACAGCTTTGCAAAGAGGCCACAATGCCAGCTATAAAGTCAAAATCTGCAGAAGTTGTGGTCAACAGTAGCTATCAATAGCAGCTGTCCTACAATTTAATTAGATTTCTGCACCTACTAAAACATCATTCAACAGTCTTTTTTTTCCCCACTTCTGTTTCAGACAAGAAAGATGATTATCGAACTCTTTCATGATCTGCATTAATACATTTTTAAAAACATAAATTCCTCATAATCCACATTTCAGCTCATAAAATTGTTAATTATTTTAATTTAATTACTTTTAGGATGCTCCTGTAGCTTTAATATCATTAAAATGCTGGTTAGTTTATCTTTCTGACCTGCTCTAAAACACTGACAATTGATCCTGACAAGTGCAAATTGATTCTCCTCTGTTAGAAAAACAGATTATCTTGGTTATTTACAATGTAAATGTTTTTGGCAGGAGAATATGCAAATCAAGTCAGTATTTCTGATGTTTCCCCTAAACAAGTGGAGGAAATTGACTGTGTTTTTAAGAAGTACATTTTCTTCACTATAATCAAAGTTATAAAGATAGAATTTTAACTCCTCATAAGGTCAGAGTATCAAACTTACCTGACTAGATTTTCATTATCTCCAGTCCCTTTGCACGTAGCACATTCAGTCCTTAAATCCTCTGACTTGGGCTTCTTTTGCAGAACAGACTGACGCTGCCTTCTTTCTCTGGGAACCCGTTCCTGTCATAGCAGAAGCCAAAAGAAAGGAATGGAGGGGAAAGAAGGGAAGGAAAGCAAATATTTTCAGTTATGGCACTGAAAGTCTTCAGTCCAAAGATTAATTTTTTGTGAAACTATTAAAAAAACAAACAAAACACTATATTCCAACCTCAGGTTTTTCTTCTTCAGGCACAAAGCTTCGTTTTCGTCCTCTAGTTCTCTAGAAGAGAATATATTTAAAAGTCAATGTTAGGTAACAGAATGTTTTTGCTGTTTATCTATTATTTCTAACAACAACAAAAACATACTGCAGGAAATAATTTAAAGCATTAACTATAGAACCACTGACAGACAACTACATTAGCCAGGATTAGAAGAATAGCTTCACAATCTGTATATAAATCTACAGAACTAGCCAAAAAGTAAATATAAACACGTGAGTATGTTAAGTTTTATTATAAAAAAGACTACCACCAGAATTACAAATCTCTTACAGACTTTGCATAAACTTCCAAAACTACCAATTTGAAATTTTATATTAGCAGTATATTAAAATAAATTCCTTGAGCACTCAAAAGCGCTCTATTTGGAAATCAAGCGTTAAGATTAAAAAAAAAAATCAAAATTAAAAAACTTTATCAAAACAGAAAATAACTTACTTTCAAACTGAATCTTAGTATAATAGGTATATGGCAAATGCTCATAATGCTGTAGCATATACCAATATATGACTGGTATACAACAGATAGAATGGGTGATACCAAAAGTAAGTATTATTTCAGTACTGCATGTGGCCAAAAATATAAATACCAACAATGAGGAGGACAAGAGGTTTCCATGGATTGTAACAGCAAGCACCAAAGGTTTACAAGCTCTAAGTTACTACATGTAACTTGCATGAGTTCAGACTCAGTCACTACATTTTATTTCTGAAGTAGCAGTATCATGACCTGCCTGTATTAAATAACTGCCGTAAGTTGACAATGTCACACTCTTTTCTTCTTATTTAACATGGAAAAAAATATTAGAAGGGGTGTGGAAGAAATAAGAAAGATCAGAGACTATTTCAGTACCCCAAGATGTCTCATACACTGACACTAATAAAATAAATACACTTTAAAATGCTTGGGTTTTTTGAGAGGAAATTATCACCCTAGGAAGTAATCTGTTGTCTGACTACTTTACAATTTATTAACGCCATTTTTGAAGCAGTTGGTGTTCATTTCATAAAAAGTAAAAAACATCTTACAGCAGTTTAGAAGTCCAAGCAGTTATAAATTCAATTCCAAAGAAGCCAGCAATATCATGCTTCGCCTGTTTGGGGGTCCCCTTTGAAAGTGCTTTATACTATCTTCAAATTAAGATCGCTCACTATTTAAACTGTAAATAAACTTGCCATTTCAACACATCTATATCTTTCTACATACGAAGACTTTGATCTGTATATGTTAATAACATGCTCTTTGGGAAGGTTTTTCTTTATTTAGATAGGACTTAACTACAGTAGTAATGAATGTAGCACAATGGAAAGTGCTAGTCTATTTTGTACCGCTCAATTCACAATTCCCTAAGGATGATTTATTTAAAATGTAAACTCTTATGTATTTAATGCACATCAATATTTCCAACATACTTAATAATACAGTCATAATTGAGGTGTTCTACCTTCTACAACCCACACAGTAGATACTCAAGAGTTAATTTGGAAGAAGCAATTTATTGCAGGTAACTAAGTTCATCAATGTAATATTTGTTGTATTAATTCAGTATTAGAGGTATTAACATAACATGGACTACATGTCAACTACATGTTATGCAACTCAAGGTCACTGCAAATTAAAACTTGACCAAAAAAAGCACAGTAATTGCCAATTTTATACTTTCAGCCTCTGGAATTAGTTCTAAGAACACTTAGAAACTTTGACAACTTTAAGCTACATAGGCCCTACTGAATGCAGCTGTTTAAAGGATTAAAAAGGAGGAGATGTAAGGGTGCACGCCAATATAGGCAGTGCTACGGTCCTCGCTCTTCATGTCTATGCAGCAAGAGACAAGAGTGCATGCTTTGTACCATCAGACTAACGCTATCTTGAAAACTGATATCTAATTTGGCAATCTCGGTAACAATGATATTACTTTTTACCCTAAGTGGTAATTATTACAAGTTAGTAACTCCATTTAAAGAGGGATGAATTATATTTAAACTTCAGCAAAATGGATATACAAGATTTATAAATAATTTGGTCACCTCTGCAATAAAATTTTGGCTTTCACCTGTCTGCAATATAACATTTGATGTTTATGACCAGGAATGTTACATTACACTTGCATTATGCTTCCATTAGCTTTCTAAACCTTCAAACATAATTGAGTGTCTGACAATCACTAGAGAGCAAACATTAAAATCAACACTTTTGGCACACATATTTGCAGGATATTTTATACACCTTGAAAATTATGTAATAATATGGGGTTTTTTCCAAACTGACCTCCACAGTTGAACATATTTGCAATGGCTCTGCTCAGATCACTATACTATTGCCAGCATTCACCATGGAAAATAACATCCAATTCACAACTGAAAATTGAATATTCTGTGATTTTCAACAACAGCCTTCCTTTAATTTGGCTTTTCAATTTTATATATGTTTTCAGTAAAGTTACCTTGCAGGTTGACAAATAATTACATAAACCCAGCTTACTTTGTTTAGTATTATTCACTCTTGTGTGCCTCCAAGTACTGTATTTAAATTTTAAATTGCTTTGAATAATTTCTGTCACTAGCAAGTTCAGAATCAAAACATCAGAGATTATGAAAATCAAATATTAGAGCTGCATGTAGTTGCCACAAACAATTTAAGATTTCTTGTTTAAAAAAAAGCTAAAGGAACCTTGTTATTATATGATATATATTACAACCGAGATAAACCTGTTCATATTCAAAATTTATGATCTTAATCCAGTAAAAGATGCAAACAACGACAGCGATCTTTAATCAAAACACTCCTCAGTTCAATACTACAGAGATACCTTCAATTCAGGTTTTCCCTGTATCATAAAACGGCGCAAGTCAGTTTTGTGAAATTTGTCCTTGCATTTACAAAGTGTTCAACCAGTAAGCTGGGAAAGCAAAAACTCACCTTACCAGCACCCAAACAAAATCCTCATTAATGCCAGTACTATCCTAGCAGGTTTTCTGTTTCATTGCAAAAGGTAGATATGCTGTAAAACATCTACCATTTGGAATGGACAACTCAGTCAAGATCAAAACACAGCTAGGTGTGGATTAGACAGATGCGACACATACATGACAACTGTGACAAGATAATACCTTAGGACAGGAATGTAAAACAGAAGTACTGAAAAATGGAAAGTGATATAAAGTACATGTACTTATGTAATTTTCTACATGAAGAAATAAAAGATTTCTGCAAAAAATTACTTCAAATATTTTCAGTAATTTTCAAAAATTATTTCTATTATTGACATTAAATGACAGCTGATTGGCAACTCTTTGATTGTGTCGCATCCTAAATTCTGTAATTGCACAGCTTTGGAATTCATTCAGTGGGCACTCAACTAAGAGCTAAGTGAGCTATGTGCTCAGACACTTCCCTACTATTTAGAGTAAGATTCCAGCCACTGACCATTAGAGCTCACAGCATTAATGGAATCACCATGCAAGGACCAACTTCTGGTTACTACACAGGAAACTTAAGATTTAAAATTATATGCTTGTAGCTAAAGGATGATTCTGTATGACCTCAACAGCCCCAGAAATTCAGACAAACATGCCAAGGCCATGACCATGCATTATTTCACTATGGCAGTTAAATAATACAAATAAATGAATAAATTGATGCCTAAACCAGCCAAACTAATAAAATTTGACCTCTTCATACTATACCATGATATTCCTATTCCTCCCCTTCTCTAGTGACTTCTTAACCTTTCCTTCTCTACTGCATCCAAACCACACCTCCCAACATATCACAAAGTTCCCTCTGTGTTCCCTAACTAAAGTGAGAATGTCTTCCTTACTTAGGCCTCATCCTTCCCATCCAGTTGCTCTAAAAAACAGCCCAGCACTTAATTACCCTAGGCCTACACAGCTCTCAATCCAATCTTGCAATGATGAGTCTACATGTTACTAAAGGCAATACTATTATCATAGCAGATAACTACATAACTTATTTTTGTTAGAAAATCAAGTTAAAAACTATTCTTTTTAGAAATTAACAGTCAAAATATCTAGCTGCTGCATTACAGAGACGATGCCTTACACTGAACTGAAAGAGAAAAATAGTGCCTTATTTCATTAGCAATACATCCCAAAATAATCAGCCGATCAAGAAAGGTCAATGAATTAAAATTAAGATTACAGCATAAAACAGAAATATTTTAAAACATGAACAAAAGAAAAACTTTGATTAAAAAGTTAGAAATTATAAAAGATGAAATAGATTAAATTTTTCTTACAAGTCTTCTTTAGTCTAACATTTTGAGGGGGAAATCACATGCCTATACATAATCAAAAAAACTTCTAATTAAACTCTTTAAAATTCCGTAAGATTATGTTCCTTAGGTAAAGAGACTGAGTCAATTGATTCAATGAAATCATAAAGGTAAAAGCAAGCCATCTTTTCCAAAAATATCTTACTAAGGTTTAGCGTTCACAGTAATTTTAATGACCTTCCTCTGAAAAGAGTAATGCTCTGAGTAAATGAAACCTAAAGATTAACAATGTCCCTTTTTGTCTTTTACTTCAAAGCTTCTGTAGAGGTTGAAGAACCATTCCACAGTATTAGAGCATACACCATTTCACTTATTTCAGCTATTTCATTAACTTCTGTCTTTGCTTTTAATATCTGGAAAAAAGAAAATCCAGCCTCTCCCTCCCTGATGTTCTAAAAATTCACACAAAATATTACAAGAGTACCTAGAGAGCAACAGTGATGGGCATCACATGCAAATAGCTATAAAACATGAAAAGAAAGAGATATAGGAAAAAACCCCAACATTGGTTTGCTGCTGTTTAATAGTTTGTAATGATCTAAGTTGACAGCTACTAAAATATTCCATAAAATACATATAATTTTATAACATATAACGCAAGTAATAAAACACATGTAAGAATGTCAGAGAAAGCCTCTGGAAAAAAAAGAAAAAAGGAAAACAAAGCAGGAGAATTATATGACATACACTTCCATAGCCAAGGAAAGATAAATAAAAAATTGATTTCCTTCAGCCATTTTGGTTCATGTCACAAAAGTATCCATCTGTGCAGCATTCTGCTGTTGCAGAGTGGAAATTTGCATATTGGCTTAGGGAACTAAAAGAATTGGGACAAAAATGGCTGAAAAAGAGAATACTGACATAAGGAATTAATAATGAATGATGAGGTCATAAAAAATACAATGTGATGTAGGTCAAATGTATGAGGGATATGGGGTGACCCATGAAAGGAAGTGGTGTGTTCAAGATGCTTTTCAGAAAAAAAAAAAATCAGACCGTTGAAAAAAAAGAGCTGCCCAAAATGGAATGAAAAAATGTTGTGGAAAAATGTGATCAACAATGGGTTCAAACTCAACAGTAGGAGAAGAAGAAAGACTGAAGTTGGAGTCTCCACTCTGAATTTGGAAAAGCTAGAAGTGAATGCTTAAATTTCGTATTTTTTTTTTAATAAGCAAGTTGGTAATAAATGAACAACAACATGAAACACATAAGATGAATAAGATCAGATAATGCAATGACTGTAAGACTTTGAATATTCTCAGAAAAATAAATTCCATACATGAGACAAATCAAAGACAACTGTAAGGAAAAAAAAATAAAGCCTAGGATGAATCCTTTAGTCTTTGAAAGGAAACAGAATACAAAACAGCAAAGGAAACAAAACAGCAAAGGAAGCAAAGCAGCAGAGGAAAGCTGCAAAAGAAACAGTCTGTTTGCCCTCACTCACAGATGCAATAAGTTGGTGGCTTCCAGATGTGAAAGGATAATGGTGAACACAACAGAATGGGTGCCCACATGACCCAAAACCATCCTGGTCCCATTGTTATGACTCTGGAAGACATGTTCTATAAATCAGTTTATCCAAAGACATCAATAAATGGCAGGATGCTCTCTTGGAGCAGTTTTGCTTTGCCAGCTGAAATAAAACAACTGACAGGACTGATGCAGAACTGGCCAACTGACCAAAATCAGGGATGTGATTCCCAAGAGTCACAAGTATATGCTCCTCTTGAGCTTTTACCAAAGTGATACTGGAGGATAAAAATGTATTCTATCACCTGTTTAATTTCTTCTTCTACATGAGAAGATATAGAGAAGTTAACCATTTCTCCTTTGCTTGATGTTAACTGGTTAGAATTGTAATTGTTTGCACACACACACAAAGGCAGCGAAGAGGCCTGACACACCTGGTCATGCCGTTCTAGCTGTGGAAATTTAGGGGTTTCACTATGTTAGCACGTACTTCTCGTGCCAACTGATAGTAAAGATGATGATCCTTATTATGCTCGTGCTTCTATACCCTTGGAAGTGACAGAAACAATACTGTCATATACACAGGGCTCTTCTTTTTGGCATGGAGGTTCTGCTATCATCAACAGTGGTGGCACTGCAAGGCAAGTATTACTCTTCTTTACAAAGCTGAGCACAGGAAATATAGTCAGCATTCCAAGTGCTTCTGGAGTTTAGTGGTGCATTAAAAAATTAGGAAAGTGTGCATTTTCCTTTGAAAATTTCATATAGTTTAAAACTAGTCTCAGAGTTCACATTAAAAAACTGATGAAATTACTAAAGACACCTGACTCTCAAAACTACTGGAATTTTGGTAATTTCTTTTCTCTGTAAAAAGTCTGTAGCTGTTTCTTTGTGCTGCAATTATAAAATGGAAAAATGTGAAGAACTTTAGATGCTTTTGATTTCTGTAGATCTGTAAATCTCACATTTCTTCTCTGAAATAGCATATATTATATTTCTGTTTCCCTGACAGATCTATGGCTGCAGTGGCTGCTTGAAAAAGACCCATAGCTACGTGAAATACACAGCACAGAGAGCCAGTATAAGATGACAGCATATTTTAATTCTGGTTCCTATCCAAATTCTTCAGACATTTTAATTTTTATCTTATGTCAACTTATAGCTGGCACACTAATATTAATGACTGACTTCCATAGTTTTACCTTTTATCAAACTATGGTTCATTGACACATTTCATACATATCAAAAACTTTTGAACCCCAACTCTCTCACTTACACACTCACTGTTATCATATATTGTTAAGGAGAATCTAAAGACAAAAAAATTAAAAGAAATCAGTAAACATTAGAATGCTAGAGAATCATTCCAAACAAAGAGGTCATGGTAAGGAGTCATTTCACTACTACAGAACAGAGAAAATCTCTGATATGAAACACAAGCAAAACAGAACAGTCTCCGAAAATAGAATGAGTTTCCCTATACCAAAACAGTGACTGAATGAAATCACTGTGCAAACTATCAATAGCATGAATAAAACAAACTACGTATTTCTGAAAAGACACTCAAGTTGAAACTGCACAGATATTGTGCTCTCTATCACATTAACCATAAACCATGACCATTTTGACAAGACAGCAATTTTTAATCCACAATCTCATCCACTCCTTATGAAGAGTTCAATATCATGAACTTCCTTTGCAAAGGAAAAAGTTACAATGAAGCCAGCTGCAGAAAAAAATTCCTTTGACTCCCTTTGCATTGTTAAAAGGCAGGAAAAAATGCTCAATTGATGGCACCACATAGGCATAAAATGATTTTAAATAAAGGTAAGGACAAATATGTAGACACCAGATGGCACACTTGTTCAATACAGATCAAAGCAAACACCTTAAATGGTACATCTCTCTACTATTCAAAAGCTATCTCAGAAGTAATTATTTAATTTTCCAGAAAGATGACAGTAATAAAATGGGAACTATCAGACAAAAAGAAACAGCAGTAAATCAAAATAAGATTATAAAGAGAAACATGTCAACTATGAACCTTAATTACACAGAGTGCCATTTTTTCTATATTTTTAGTTTACATTCTCTTGAAAACTTTTATTGTCTAGAAAAGCAAAAGTTTTGCAACATTCCTGCTGTCAAGCTACACTATTACTGAATCTAGCAATTAACTTGAAATATCTGTTTTTCAGGCTAAAAGGTATAACAGAAATTGAGAATTAGCAGGATTACTTTTTATCTTTTCTAATATTAACTTCCTCCAAAGCACACATTTGGAGAACTGAAATAGAAGGATGACAAAAAAGCAAGAAAAACTCAGTTTGCAGGTGTTGCTAAAACAAGGGATTCTTTTCTGGAAGACTGAACTTAAGTGTACTTTTTTACAGAAGCAAGAGTTACGCTAATTATCTTTACTTACAGAGATACCAGTATTTACACTATTGGAATACCATTTGGAAAATATGTCCATCTCTTCATGCCTTTAGTGCATCAAAAACAAGGGATCTTTTAACTGTAGGTTTTCTTTTTTTCCTGTTTTCTTAGAAACCAAATCAACCAATCAATCCCCAAACCCCAAACAAAAAACCCCAAAATGGAAAACTCTGATTCACTCTATTCACTTCAAACATTGTGGAAGAGCTGCATCTTCTTTCACTTCCTTCTATATTTGATCTCAATCCAAAAGAAAAGTCCTATACTATCATACCTCCATGTATTTGGCAACCTAGATGAATTAGTTTTTGTTTGTTTTGATATGTCATAGAAGTTGGGCTTTCATGTACAGTGATGAACAGAACAAAGTATTTTACAATGTTCTTTACAATGAAAACCTTATGTTTCAGAAAGCTGAGGGACTTGTGATTTTTTCTCTAGAACAATAATGTTCATTTGACAGCAATTAATCTTTTAAATTCTGTATGTCAAAACCACTCTAATAGGTAGTTGATTTAAAAGGTCTTATAGGTACTTATTGAGAAGGTGTATTTAAATGAGTTGACAAATCACTGACAATGCTAATTAAAATTAGGAATGATAAGATGGACAATTACAATTATTTCCTGTTTCTATGAAACACTGATACTTACATTGAAAATGGAACTGATGTTCTGTTTTCCTCTTGCAGGCAACTTTTATGCAAAATGTGAATCTCTGACATCATATAATTACATTACACAATAGAAATTTGGAAACCAGCTTGGTAGAAATGCTTTATTTAAATACAAGATAACAATCCTGGTTTATCTTTCATATACTTGGTAAAAAGAAAAACAAAACAACAAACCACTCTTCTACTATCTTTTCCTATTTGACAAAAATAGCAGGAAATACTAAACTATTCTCAATATCATTATTTATTTGTAAAACAAGCAGTATATACAACAACTAAGAACAGTTTGCAGGTGCTTTGTGGATTTGGTTTTTTTTGTTTCTGTTTGGTTTTTGTGGGGTTTGGTTGGTTGGTTTTGCGATTGTTTGTTTGTTCGGTTTTTTAAAACTGGAGTCCCTCACGTACAGATTTGCTTTCTTCCATGTTCTCAAGAATGAACAGCATAGTCTTAGTGTTGGCTAATAATTCTTTCCCCCAAATGCAAGTTTTTTACTGCTAAACAGAAAAATCACTGTTCATCTGGATTTTATACAATGCAATTACAGAAAAAATATTTTCTGCTTCTAAGTAAGAAAAATAAATTTGCTATCGGAAGGTTTTATTTACAGGTCTCAACTATTAAGTTGCCAAAATGCCTTTAAAAAAAGTCTCTCACCTTTATAACATTGGGTAGATAGTTGCCTCTCAACAAAAAAGAATAAAAAAATGCAATTTCCACTGAAAAAAACAAAGGCAACAAAACCCCAAACAACCAAAAACAAAACAAAACAACACAAAGAAACAAAATCCACAAAAACCAGCCTCTAATACGCTCAGCAGAGTACCAGGAGCTGAAAGCATTTATTGAAAGATGAAATATTCAGCAACATAAACACTACTTAACTTCAAAGGATACACCAGAATCACAGGTAAAAGCATTCCTTACCACCTCTTAGAACACACAGCCAGCTCCAGCTGCACAAAACTTCTTTAGAATATGTGCATATATGTATGCATGTGACATTCCTTTCAGAAACTCCATTACACTTCCAAATAACAGCACATACAGTAGGCAGAGCATAGTTTATGACATTTTTAAACATTCACTGAAATACACTTCAGATAATTTTTCTTGAAGGACATGAGAATCCTTATTTTGCAAAAATATGACACCAGACTAACAAAATTATTATGACATGTTCAGTAAAAAAATAAGCTATGTATTCTTTTTTACTCAAGGATAGCACATGAGGTTGACATTTGTTAAAAGCTGATTTTTTTATAATATGGATCACCTCAAAAAGAGTCTGAAAATCTGAACATACGTATCTGAGCAGAGGAAAAGCATTAATCACTCCAACATACTGCTGCAAAACACTGTTTGCATCTCTTTAAAGTATTTTCTAAAGAAATAATTATTGTGTACTTTTAATCTGTATAAAAAAAGGCAATAGAAAAAAAATTGTACAAATTTGAAAAGCAAATGTTAAAAAACATATTCAGATTTATAAGAAATACAAAAAAGTGTTTCTAGAACTCCGGTTTATGCAATTAGCTATTGATTTCTATTAGCTATTAGCTAATCATCATCTATTAATTTATCTGAAATTAACTAGCAGCAGAAATAATTCGTTATGCTTATACAAGTGTGAAATTGAAATTATAGAGATTACAGATTTTGAATAAACCTGGCTTAAAGAGTTATGCACTGAAATGAAAAAAATGTTTAAAAGGTCACTATGCATGGCTTGAAAGGTATAAACCATAAACAAGTAATTCAATTCTGTCTGCAATTACAACCATTATACAACAGAATTAAGTATAAAGACCTAATGTCTTGTTTATTTACATTCGTTTGCAATTTGTACAGACCCTGGCTCAGAGTAAAATCATGATATGTTTAAATTTACCCTTATATGTTCACTTACACCGTCTTTCTTAGGAAGTTTAAAATCAAAAAGGTCACCTTATAAACTTAAATTGCATTTTAATGCACAATATGATAGCTGCTGTCTCCAAAACAATGAAGTCAAATGGCTGGACTCTCTTTCTGTCCCCCAATTTCTTTGGAACAGCTGGCCTACACTGCAGAAATAACATCAGCCCATTCCAGGATGAGGACGGTGACCTCACAATCAGAGACACAGACAAGGCAGATGTGTTTAATGTTTTCTTTGCCCCTCTCCTCAACACCAATGAGAGGTTAAGCGGTGTCTGCCCTGAGCTGAAGACCATGGCTGTGAGAATGATAAACTCCCAGTTGATCCTCAACTTGCACGGGATCTGCTGCTCCAGCTGGACCCCTGTAAGTCTATAGGACCTGATGCGATTCATTAGAGAATACTCAAAGAGCTGGCTGAAGTCATCATAAGGCCTCTCTCAGTCATCTTTGAATTGTCTTAGAGAGGTCCCAGCTGAGTGGAAGCTCGTAAACGTTATCCCAGTTTTCAAGAAGGGCAAGAAGGATGACCCTGACTACAAACCTGTCCATCTCACTTCAATGACTGGTAAAATTACAGAGAAGATTGTTCTGGGAGATGCTGAAAAACACTTGAAGAACAAAATGTCATTGGTCACAGCCACTACAGCTTCATGAGGGGAAAGTCCATCTTGTCAAACTTAACATCCTTAGGTTACAGTAAGATGGGGTAAGATCAGACTGGCAACCAGTCACTAGTTGGGTTCTGTAATGCTCTGCCTTAGGTCCAATTCTCTTCAACATCTTCATGAACCACTTGGACACAGGACTCAAAGGTATACCAAGTAAGTTTGCCAATGATACTAAATAAAGCGAAGCTGTTGACTCCCTCGATGGCAGAGAGGCCCTGCAGAGGGACTTAGACAAATGAGAGGGTTGCACAATCACCAACTGTATGAAGTTTAACAATGGCAAGTGCCAGATTCAGCACCTTGGACAAGGCAATCCTGGATGTACAGGCTGGGAAACAAGAGGCTGGAGAGCAGTGCCATGGAAAGGACCTGTGGATCTTGGTCGATGGCAAGTTGAGGATGCGTAAGCAGTGCCCTGGCAGCCAGCAAGGACAACTGTGTCCTGAGGGGGCATCAGGCAAAGCACCCCCACCTAGCTGAGGGAGGGGATTGTTCTGCTCTGCTCTGCACTGGGGCGGCCTCACCTTGAATACTGTGTGGAGTTTTGGGTGCCACAATATGAGAAAGATAAAAAACTATTGGAGCTATTAAAGGGGGCACCAAAGGAGGGCACCAAAAGTGGTGAAGGGCCTAGAGGGGTATAACACTCAGATAACATAAAAATACAATTAGTAATGTTTCTCCATTGTTCTACTATCATAAACATCCTACTAGAAACTTTCTATCAGCAGTTTTTTTATCAGACTGGTAGCAGTAATTTTTTCCACAGTGCAATGCCATACAGTGCCAACACATAGTCCACTCAAAGTCAATAGATCGCTGTATTTACATGGCATAATACATGCAGATACACTATGTAATACATGAGGTGCCAAATCGCCAGTGTAGCACATCACACTGACACAGCATAAGGGGGACACTTCAGAGCAATTAGACATCTCTTCATTTAGCACAGAAGGTCGGCAGTTATTACATGGGCCTTAGAATAGACCAATCTTGTCTTCCTGTGAATTTCTGAACAATGCCTTATATTGCTTTTTTGTTTGTTACTACTATTAATGTCTTTCTTGCAATACTAGTTCTCTTTAGTCCTCCCAGAATCATGAATCCCCACACACTAATATCACTACATTAGGTATAAAGAGAGTGGAGAGAGAGAAAGAAGAAAAAGGGGACACAAGATGCAAAGGGTGCAGTAAGCAAGACCACCAGGTAAGTTTTATTTCTGTGCGAACAATAGCACGGCAACAGTGAGTTCAATCCACCCAGGCAGCTGTAAGATTCTATTCATTCTTACACGTTAAGGAAGAAGGGTACTTTACCTCACTGAGAAAAAGAAAGAAAAAAGATTCTCAGACTCTAATTTTGGATTAGAAAAAAGATTCTCAGACTTTAATTTTGGATTACTAACACTCCTAATAGTTTAAGCTAAATTCATCAGTTTGGCTTCAGTCATTCTTAAAGGTCTTCTTAGTCACAGACTAGGAAAAGGAAACCATTAGGGATATCAAAGTTGTAGCCCAAAATTAAAGCAAACATTTAAGCTTAGGTAAGGAAAATACTTGCTTAATCCTATCAGTGTATGCTCAAAAGTTAAGTATGGTATCTGCTAGTATAATCGTAAGTCTGGAAAGCTCTGTGAAGACAATAAAGCTGTCCTGCATGAGAGTTGAAGTTTGTCTAACCTTAACATGAGAGGGTTTAAATATTCCCTGATATTAAGAAATATATTGACAGACGAACCAAATATATTAGAAGATGTTCAGAGAGTCATGGGAACTCTACTCATCACCTAAACTGGACCTAAATGTCCTTTGATATTTTTGTATACTATTTATACATGACGTGACATAACATTTCTGAAAACCATTGTTTTACAAACAGGTAGGAGAGCAAACTTTTAAGGAAAAGAGCAGAGTGATTAATAAAAACGTTCAGCTTTCAAATGAAAATAAGATGCTAAATATTTCAACAGTACAGAAAGCAAGAGATTTTGCTTCTCTTCTCAAAAAGCTATCCACCATGAAAGTTTAAGAAAACACAAAATTAAACTAGGAAGCCAAATAAAGTGAAATAACAGGGTCTTGTGACCACTTGTGACAAAATCTGTGGTCAGTCAGCAGGTTGCCTGTATTTAAGGAAATTACTAATTACTTTATAGTTATAATTGGCAATTTGATGGATTTAAATCTAGCCAAGTATGTGCCCTTAGTACTACAGTGAAGAAGGGCTGTAAAGGCTAAGTGTAAGTGCAAACTTATTTTTTCCTTAAGCTTGTAGAGCTCTTCAGTTCAGTATCATGTTTCCCAGCTTTTTTCTTTAGCAAAATGATGTATTTAACACGAGTAATAAAGCATTCAACAGAGGAAATTAAACATATAACAAAAATAGAACATCAATCAAATTGAAATCCTGCAATTCCGAATGTCCACAACATAAGTCATCTGAAACAATGTTATTATTATTATGAATATGAGTCTCATAAAAACACCATCATTTACCGTGTTTCTGATTGGAATTTTCTTCGGTTCTGTTGGCACATCCTGAGGAACAAATTTCACTGGTTCCTTAATCTGCCTCCTTGATCTTTTGGTCCCATCTGGTAAGGTTTCCATAGCAATATCAGCCTCCATGTCACTGCTACCTGCTTGGTCACACTCTGAGCACTGCCTGCAAAGTGGAAGATTTTCTTTTTAAGACTGCAGTCACAAAAGCAGAAAAAGAAATACATTGAAGTGTTTGGGTTTAAGATTAATTCAAAAGTCAAAAAATCAAATGGACACCTCAAGAAGTCTCTCAAATGTACGTTTTAAGCAAGCAAGCAAAAAACCAGTAAGACATTCTTATACTCCTGACAGTATTTAACTTTGAAAACCAAGATTCTGAAAGCAGGAATTAACCTTCAAAAGAGATGCATCCTATTTCACCATTTTCATTCTACCACATCTGTAATCTATTCATTACTGTAACTGCTTGCCGCAGTTTAATCACAGAATTATACAGTGGTCTGGATTGGAAGGGATCTTAAACATCATCTAGTTCCCACCTCCCTGCCATGCCTGCCCATGCTGCTGAATTCATTCTGATGACAGAATGCTTTATTGGCAGGGATTTGGAAGACATACTTGTTACAAAAATAAATTTTAATACTTATTTTCTAAGAAAGAGGGTTTTAAAGCTGAAAAAAGTAGTTGAGACAAATAAAGATATAGAAGCTGTAGACATACATTAAAAACACTGAACACTGAATTGAAAAAAATGTCTAGAGTTTTTGATGCAAGAAATGCCTATGAAAATGTTTGAAAGTATTGTGAAGAGCAGTTCTTGCAAAACATTTATTTTCCCATTATGGTGAAAACACATGCTATGTATAAATTAAAAAATAAACATTCAACAACTAAAGAAGTACATTTAAAACGAAGTTTTATATGACAAAAAAATAGTAGTATGGTTGTACAATAATACTTGGGAGTTGGAAACCCAGTCTGTTGGATCTACCAGCCTGCACATATGATTGAAAACATTCCTGTTCTTCAGCTCTGTAGAATTAAAAGGGAAAGACCCCGTTTTTCTGATACATATGTTCAGACACGTACAGAAAATATGTACAGAAAATAACCATGCAGATCAGTAAACTCCTGTAGTTTCATTAGTATCCTATTTAAATACAAGTGAAGAATTTTAACTTTGTTGTTATTGAGGAAGATGAGAAACATCTCAATTAAAAGACGAGGTACTGCATGCAAGTTTCTAAATTCCATTTTTATGAAAAAGAAACAGGTGTCACCTGCTCTGAAACAGCTGGTGAAAATGTCACAGCAAACAAAATTAAGAAAAAGCTCAGTCTAGAAAAGAGAAGTAAAATCAAAGTATGATGGAGGGCGGAGGCAGGTGCATCTTGTGTGAGTCACAGAACAAAACTTCACAAATACACCAAAGATGAGGGGAAAACCAAAACTTATAAACATGAACTTATATAGGCAACCTCTTGATTTACTGGAATAGCCTCTACTATCACAGTCAACCACATCTCATCAATTCTATTATAAAGCAGACAAGCTTTAACTACAAAGCAGTTTCATTGTTATCTCCCACAGGGCCACAGAAAAGCTATTACAGACACACACTCCTCTGACATGGGAACAATCTCCTTTCATCTCCTAGTATAGTTTATTTCAACATGGTTCTTGAATTTAAAGAACCCATTCTGCTCCTTAATCCCAATATATTGATAGAAAGCAGCCATATGACTTTTTTTTTTGGCTATGCCACAGTCATGCTCACTTAATTTCAACTCTTCAAGGACAAACAGTGAACAGAGAATCTGCCACAGCAGGTCATCTTTACAACTATTCCAATAATCTTCGACTACTACTAAATTATCAACCATTGTCATGCACCATAAACAAATTTATAGGAGAAATGGTGCCAAAGACTCAACCTTCTGTCCACAGGTTTTGCTTTGCTTTGAGTCTGAACTCCCCTAATCTAGACCCACAGAGAAAATCAGTAGTAAGCAATAATACATCTACTTCTAAAACGTGCCTACTGCTAAAATTACCGGAAGTAATTTTAGTAATTCCATCAAGAAATTTCAGTATTGATTTGAAACCTTTTAATCATACAGGAAGTCTTTAATTAAGCACTAACAACCTAGAGAAGAAAAGAAGTTGTGTGATTTTGTTGTGTTTTCAATGTAACTTTGTATAAGAACGAATGGTACCAGTGATAACTTCCCATCTCACAAACATCAACTCACTAGCGGTGAGTTGGGAGAAGCGTAAATTTAAATCTTCTGTGCTTAGGGAATACCACTACAGTGATTCCACAAAAAAAGTTCCGTTCTCAGTATTTAAAAAGGAAAACTGTACATTTTTAGGAATGTGGCTAGTTTTTAATTAGGAAGAAACAGGTCTCACAGACATACTCTGTGACATATCACTTCTTGCAATGTTTACAAAGAACTGAACCACTCTGAACTTGAGACACATGGACCACAGCTTTAAGATGATACCACTTATGCTCCATAAATTATCCGTGTTGAATGATGTACTAGAGGTGTTAAAAAAGGAAGGCTGCTTTTATTCTGGAGATAAAAGACAGTTATATGAACCAAATCAAGTTAGCCAAAGAGCTTCAAAATGCATCTTACAGACAATAAAGGTACTGAAAATTTGCCATCTGAATGACAAACATCCTTCAACTACGAAAAGTGACAAATACATAGAAATGTGTATGCTAGACAATGTCACACATATGTAAGTTAATAGTTTTATATTATTATCCAATGACTCAGGACAAAAAAAACATTCAAGATGTGCTGTACCAGTACGGAATGAGTGAGGTCATGAATATGAATGAATGTCCAGATACTGAACGTGTGTTCATGGGACTACTGGCCAAGAACTCTACAGCTCATTCTGTACTGTGGCCAATACTCCCCACAGCAGTCACCACTGAAATAACTTGGTCTTCCAACAAAAATAAAAACCACTATGCTTCGTAAAATCATTAGTTCTTGTTTCATTCATCTCAGTCCCCAGCGTTTCATATGCTACCAGAAGTTACCACTTTTTCAGCAATTTTGTTTCAATAGAAAGTGCCATCTCTGATGGTAGCTGCCAAGTATTTTCTTAATGAAAATGACAATATTTTCCAATTAGACTTTGATTCATCCTATTGTCTGTCAACACTTGTGCATTGCATTCATACCAATTAAGATCATTCTCTACCAGGAAAATACACAATTCCTATTCCATCCAGAATGGCCAGGAGCCTAAGAGCAAACAAGTTGTCAACAAGAATGATAAGACTTAGTATTATGATAACATGTGAATCAAAATAATATTCTAGTGTTTAATCAATAGGATTTCTAAGAAGCTGAAAATTCTCAATTTTTACATAAAATTACACCACAGCATTGATAAAGTATGTGACTCTATTCATCAAACCTTTTGCACGGGCTCAAACTAGCAATTATGAGTCAATTACTAGCAGTGATAATGAAACAGGAAAATAAAGAAAAAATTATTTTTAACTTTCTCCTGTTTACTTTTTAAAAAGAGAACTAAACTTGACGTTTTCAACCACTCTTGAATAAAATCTGTCAACCTGTCTAGCGTTTTAAGGAATTTCCCACTATACCAATTTTCTTTTACCTTTTGCTAAGTTCCCATTATATCCTACACAAATATATGAAAGGTACATGTCCCCCATCTAAAAAAACCCTTCACTTTTCTTTATATCTTAATCAAAAGATAAAAATTGTATTCAAAACAGTGGGGGGGGAGGGCAGACCTGCTGAACTCAAACTCAGATTAGGGATCTGTTCTATATGCTCTCTACTGATACTGAAAAGAATACATAAAGGCATGTTCAATGATGAAAAGAATGCAATCAATGCAGCTCAATTTGTCTGCTATCATCTCACACTCCAGAATATGCCTGAGCTAATTAGAAGTAAAAGCCAAGTTTGTGATCTGAGATATAATTGAACCATGAAATTCACAACAAAGATAAGTCATAGCTTTGAAATGAAAGAGCTTTACCACCTAACCTGACCTATCCTGCCTTTAACACCTACTGAGAATTATAGTCTTACATCTTTTGGACTGATAGCTTCAAGTGAGCCTTTTCAACTTTGTTAAAACGCAGAACAAAAATCAAATCTCCTGTGCAAATGCAGAAACTATCTAAAAAATTTTTAAAAAAAGCTTCTATGTAAAATAACTACTTGACAAATTTGACCAAAGAGACAGAAAGTTGAAAATCACACACTGCATTAAATAATTAAAGGATAATTAAGTTCAGCAAAATATTAGTGATGATAAAAATCTTTTTGAAATTTTTCATCTTTTAAAGAAATCTCTATTAATTTACTAAGTAAATTTACAGGTTTTGTTGCATTAAGACATAAAAAAGAGAGGCCTCCCATTTCATGTACTGACCATCTCATTCTGCACAGTCTTCAAAACTAACCAAACAGATGGCTTGAGTAAATGTTTTATGCAAGTTCTTAAAAAATAATCTACAAAAATTAAGAGATATATGAAGAGAAACAGAAACCAAGTTTTTTCTCTTAAAATAGTTTAACTGTACTTTTAGAAGGAATTTATACTTTTCTGATTTGGTACCTCAACGTTCAGACAAGGTCATGAATGACTCCTGGAGATGCTGTACACTAACTTCTTGCCAGCTAAAAACCACTACTGGGTAACTGTTTCTAACACATTTCAGAGCAGTTTAAACATGCAGAATGCTAACACTACACAGCTGCAAGATAATTTTATGATAGTTTGGAAATCAGCACCTTTGCCACCTTAACATTTCTCCAATGTAAACTTAGCTTTTGTTCTGCTCCAATGATACAGAAAGAACTTTAATTCATGGAAATGTACCTGCAATAAGTACAGTTACGCATATGCTTCTGCCATAGCAAATTTGAGTCATAAGACAGCAGTAAACCCAACATTTCCAATATTGCAATAAACAGATCTACTATTTACAACTTTATTTTTAAAATAGTTATAAGTATCTTCCTGAAGATCTGGACAGAGAGTTGCCTAGCTGGGTCCTAAGATAAACAGAAAACCAAGTCTTTCATTTCCTGAAAGTAGCCTATAGTTTTCTACCATTATTTTATGGCAGCATTAACAATCAAAAATGAACTCAAAAGCTAAGAAAATTACAGCTATAACCTATTTCTGCACAGTGGCTAATAATGATAAAATTTTTACCTTGGTTTTTTTTTTAACCTTGAAACATCACTGCTAATAACCTGAAAATAAAGCAGCTCAGTTCAGACTGCATTAAAGCAATGTCTAAATCACTTAGAATTTTCAAGTCCATGCACATTTACATCTTACTTTAAGTACAGAGATAGAAAAAGACAACACATCAACTGCATTCTTACCAGTAACTGTTCTTGGTCTTCCTTGGCATCCTTGTAAGAGGTGGATCCAGGCAACCAAGATGGTAATGGAGTTTACAAGTGTCACACAGCAGCAGGAGGTGTTGATCATGGTTTTTTTTGCAAATTCCACAACTTGTAATGTAGGTAGCAGAAAAGCATTATGATTACATTTGAAATCATAAGGACTAAAATCCCAGTACATTCCCCAGTTTTAACACAAACATGCAGCAACTTCAATTTGAATGCATCATTTAAGTGCATAATTACTTTTTGGAGTAATTATGGAGTACTTTTGTGGGTTTTTTTAAAAGAAGCTTCTACTTATATACAATAAAGAACAAAATGCACCTAAC
>JAWWEV010000083.1:26045731-26070894 GCA_035583235.1 Hafferia zeledoni | reverse complement strand
TAATTATGGAGTACTTTTGTGGGTTTTTTTAAAAGAAGCTTCTACTTATATACAATAAAGAACAAAATGCACCTAACTTTTGAGGACTTCTAACAAGTGGATAATCACTCAATACTTCAAGAAAATGTACCACTCACTGGCCAAGGGAAAAAAAAAAATACTACATCAAATGCTTAAATAGAAAATTATACTGCTATTATCTTGTCTTAACAACCATATGCTTATTCAGGTAACCACCCTGAAATAGGTCTGTGCTGCTGTTATGGTGGGCAATGTAACAACTCACAAGAAATTACTTTTCCTTTTTATTATTATTTTACTGGAATTGAAATTTTAGTTACTTAAAAAAGATCAGGTGTTCACTGATTGCACTATAACATAGAAGGAACTAAATGACTGGACACTGTCATTTTCCTAAGATTTCTGTTTCTTGCTGCACTAAAAATAATTTTTGCTTCTGCAAATCATCTTCTGCATCTTCTTCATTTAGCCTTCTAGCTGGGCAAGACATCACTTGCCGTAGTTGGAGGCCTGGCTGCTGCTCTCTAGACAAGGGTAGAACATGTCATCTCTTAGCTGTGGCAAGAGAAGATCCAAGATGATGTGCATTTTGCATAGTCATGCTCTAGAATCCTAATATATGTCCCACTATTAGGCTTTAAAAAACCCCAGTCAGTAGCTTCTTAGCTTATGGAAGAGGGGAAAAGGTGGAACAATGACAGAGTACGTGAATACATTTCATATTCTTCACAATTAATAAAAATACAAGTAGGGCAATTTAGCATGAGCAAAAAGTAAAGATTCTTACATGACAAGTGTTTTATGCACCCAGCCACTGTGACTAAACAGCATCATCACGATTCACAAAATCATCCACTTAGATGACTGCATTCAAAAACCAAGATGACCAGTTAATTTTCATATAATAGAAAAAAAGAACCCTTTTATTTCAGATGAAAAGAGTTACCTTTGCCATTAAAGCACTGCCATCAAATTAGCAAAAACATCCAAACTTTACTCATGTGTGCTAGGGTGAAGACTTGACCACTATTCAGCTTAGCCTTCAAAGGTAAGAAAAAATGTATAGACCACTTTGAAGCATTTTATTAATTAAAAACTGAAGCAAACTATTTTCTCTCAACACTTTTCTGAAACTGTAACTTACTAGATAGTGTATCTATTCTGTCAAGATTTTATTACTTGCCTATAAAGTACGGCTGGAAGTATAGATGTCTTCTGTGCTCCTCCTTCCTTTTTACTTGGTTTTCTTTCCTTAGGAGCCCGTAAAATTGCTGGTATGTTCAATTTCTATTGGATTTGAAAAAATGCAGTACACATGAGTCTTGACATTTTTAAAGAATACCACTCCAATCTCAATGCATGAACGACACATATTAATGAGTGGTAGATTGCTTAGCTAGCTATTTTACAGACAAGAGCACATTTATCTCAGTATGATTTTGTAATATAAAGTAATCTTATGCTTTCAATTCAATAAAAAAGCACACAAAAAGACTGGCTTTCAGAATTTTTCTTCAGGCTTCCAATAGAGGGATGGACAAGGATGCATTTGTCTAGGCAGCTGAAACAGAATACTGAGGCAGTTTATTTTCCACAGCATTACAGCTACACTGGTGCTCGATAGGTTAATTAGAAAAATTATCTTATTGGACCAAGCCCTCCACAATGTAGACGAGACTCTCTTCGGGTTTCTACTAATCTGCAGTATCCTGGCTTCTCAGACAGCAACCATCTATCAAAGTCATTTCTCAGCAGTCCCATGGGTCTGCATCTGTTCAACCAACTGGAAAAAAAATGTCATGCAAGCTGTGTAAATGAATTCTGCTCTTTTTTTTTTTTAATTTAGTAACACTTGCATCAGGAAATATATTTCTAAATAATTACTCAAAGGAGGGAAAAATAATCTTGGTTCAAAAGATAAGTTATGAGAGAATCCTTCATTGCAAGTAGGACAGATAGGCAGACAAAAAAAAAATAGAAAAAGCTTGCATATCTTTGGAACTATTGCTGCATAAAAAAATTTTAAGGTTCATTTTCTGAACAGCAGCACAAACTCAGCAGTACCAAAGGGCACGCTGAAGTTGTGACCTAATTTTATGTCTGCATTTTCACAATGAACAGTTTCTTCAGTCTTGAATCATAATTGGAAATTACTTCAATCTCCCTCTCAACATGCAAAATGTCCATTGCCACTCAGTATCTCTGACATAAAACATACATGAAAACATTGCAAGAATCTGCAGTTCTCTTTCTTTCCATATCAATGAGAACAAAGAAAATTGTTAGAAACAGGAAGTAATCCAAACTTTCTCTTATCCTAAATATTTATATTCATTTCAGCAAAATATTCTACTCTGTCCAGTTGTACACCATCACATACATATTTCATTTAAAAGGATTTACATCTTATAAAAACCATAAAGATTGAAAACCTTATTTGAAGCCTACGGTAACTAAAGACAATGTGGAGACAAAAACAGTAGGATTAACTCATGCTTCATGTTAAGGTTCATCACAAATGACAGGTCAATCACTTACACCAAATGAAAGAATTTTGCAAACAAGAACACTATTACAACAACAAAATTAAGCTGCAGGTTCCCAGTAGGTGGTTTGCACAAGCCTAGGTACTTCAATCAGAAAGCATTATCCCCAGAGTAAAGCCTGGGTCTGATCAAATCAAATCAAATTAATTTATTTGGCCACAGAAATGACACACAGAAACAGAAAGGCCTATTCTTGGAAAATCAGTTCTGCTGCCTTCTTTAAAGGGGGGGCAAAGGGAGCCAACCAACCTGTCCAATGATTCTACCCAACAGAGCCCAAATGCCTTGCCCTTCGTTTCGCAGTTTTCCATTCATATTTTGTAGCTCTTCCAAGGACTCACACAGCTGAAAAGTTAAAAAATACCAAAAACCAACAGGAATGAAAATTCATTAGTTATTTAATAAAATAACATATGTTCTCATCAAAACACACACCCAACAGTTTAAGAATTAGTAGCAAAACTACTTTTTGTCGTCATTAACTGTCACTTGATAGGTTGCTGAATTCGGTGAGCATTGCAGCACGTCATCTGTCACAAAAAGTAGAGTATTTCTACATTTCAAAATATTTAAATATTAAAA
Organism: Hafferia zeledoni; assembly: GCA_035583235.1. NCBI lineage: Eukaryota > Metazoa > Chordata > Aves > Passeriformes > Thamnophilidae > Hafferia > Hafferia zeledoni. The sequence goes on along the minus strand of JAWWEV010000083.1, from coordinate 26,067,745 downwards.
TAAAGAAATAATTATTTACCAAAAAAGCACAAATTTTTTTTAATCATGACGATAAATTTAAAAATTACATGAGCAACATTTTTGGGGACTAATGCCATAATTCATGGGCCACAAATTTGTTAGACTCAAAAAACCAATGCAGAGGACACTATGGGTGTGTGTATACTGATTATTTCCCCCTGAAAAATCAGTCAAGTCATTAAATCTAGGAAGAACACAACAGCAGTTGGAGTTAACATACATAAATAAATAAATAAATAAATAACACTATGAATATCCTAGATTGCCAATTATGAAGTAGGGCTGCAAGAAAAGAATCAAGCAGGTTCAAAAAGAACCCAGAAATGGACATAAGGAAAACAAAGGGCCTGATGACACAGGCTGACTCATGAGAGGGACCTGTCTGTCCATGTACTGGAGCTCTCAGTGGGGTCAGTTAGAGAGCCCATGTCCAGCCAACATACCACATATTAGAAATTAATTCTACTTGCAGGGGGGAAGACTACTGAATATTTTTAAAAGAAGAACTATATTTTTAAGTATTATTTTTAAAGAAGCAATTGTTTGCTTCTTTCATTCTAAGACATTTTCTTTCATGGAAAGAAAAATGCTATCAAAGTTACCAGCAGCGATACTAAAACAGCACAATGGTGTATTATCTTTTTTACTTCACCTTATTATACTCCACATGAAGCTTTTCTTGCTCATTTTCTAATTTATCCTTGATATTCTTCTGTTCAGCCATATTCTCCTGGATTTGAATCATGCGCATATTTCTCTCTGTTTAAAAGAAAATTGCATTATTTCCAATTCTTGAATATATATTTTTAAGTTTTATGCACTAGAAGACCCCAAAGCAACAGAAAGTTAACACTGTAACAATACAAAGACACCAAACTATGACCTACTGGTTTATTAACAGACTCTGTAGAATGAACAGTTGCAGCATGTAAATTTTACTGCACAAATATTGTAGTTGGTTAAATGATGAGCTTTCATCAGCCATCCAGCAAACAGTCACAAAGTCATGCTATTCCATATAGAAATGGAGGAGAATTTAAAGCAAAAATATTATAAAAGGCACCTGACCTTCTATTCCCTTCTTACAGACATTTAGCCTAATTGTATATTAAAGATTTCATTATTTTCTGAAATATCTTAAAAAAAAAAACACGTTATGTGTAAATAGAGATTCCAAGCAGTAATATACCTGACATAAAACAAGTCATAATTCACAATTACCTATGAATAGCAATTAAATACAAGTAAAATAAAAAAGCAATTAGCACAGCACAATGTAGCAAAGTGGTAGTTTTTCATTGAGAAAAATACACTATTTTCACCCTTACCAAGGTAATAATTCACAAAGTCAGCAGTGAGAGCTGGTTGTTTATGCTTTCTTCTTCCATCAACACTGGAACTAGTATCTGAAGTATCCACTGGAAAAATGTCTGTACTAATTCCCATTAACTCGGCTTTGCGCATGAGCTTGCGTATCGCTGAAGCGCTGCTGGTGAGCGGTCGCGGCAGCTTCTCCCTGGGAACCCAGGCCTGTGGCCTGGTGGTGCGCGCCAGTTCTGCCTTGGCACGATACTGCTGCAGTCTGGCATTGATGCGAGCCTAAAACAAAGAACTCCATGAATTAAAAACATAAAGGGACAATTCAAAATTAGTTTTGAGTTATAATTTGGAACACCTCCGCATTTTATTTTCATTTCAAAAGCTGCACAATCTAAACAATGCCACTCTCACTCCAGAACACTACAACTCAAGAGCGGGCCATTGATACAGGCATTTCATTTTACTTCAAAATGCATACACAAATGACGTTATTCTTTCACCAGGTTTTGGAGCTAAATACGTGTTCTTGATGATATCTCCTCACCAATGAAAGTAACACAGATGACTTGATGCCTTTCAGACAAACCCTTGTAATAATGATATTCTGATGGGACTGGGAAACTCACTACTGGGAAAGCTTTTTAGATACACTTTAAATTGGTATGTATCTGAACAGTAAGAGTTGATGAGGAGCATTTTTGCCATATTTGACATAATTGCATAGGAACTGCTTTTCTCAATGCCACTTCTCTTTATGAAAGTTAAACGTGATGATTATAATTTGTCAAAAACACAACCCAAACAGAAGTGAAGTAGACAAGAGAAGCTCAGAATATATATTGCTGATGACATCCGTATATTTGGAACCATCTGGGAGATGTATCCCAGAAGATCAAGCTGTTACTGACAGTTGGAAAACACTGTCTTGAGGGAACTCTATGAAGTGGCAATTCTGGCAGAAAATGACATCAACATACAAACCTTCAGAGGCAAAATTCCAGCTGACGATCAGCTAAATAAAAAACTAAACTAATGTGACTGCCCCACCATATGGTGTGAGATACTCCTGCAACAAAAGCAAAAAAGTGTGCATATACATACACACTGTGGTTAAGGAAGAGAAATTACCAACAAAATTGAGGAAGGTAATACTGCAGACAGTTTAATATGTTACCTTACTAGGTCTTAAACATTAATGACCAAGAAACATAGCAAATGTGGCTCACAGTTCAGCTCTGAGCCCAATGGCTTCTTTCTTGGACCTACAGCAGCATGCAACAGCCACTGGTTCGCATTATATTCCACTGGAAGGACCAAGGATGGTTTAGAGCACCCTCAGCTAAGATGCTTCTTTACAGATTACATGCTCAGTTCTGAAACCCTTGAGGTCATTTAAGATGTCCTAAAACTGTACACCCAGAGCCTTGTTCCAGAAATAGATGACAGATTAAAATTACTAATGTCTAAATGGAATCCTCAAGTCAAGTTAGTCGTACTTAAGTAATTGACAAGTATACACTTTGTTCAAGAAATGTGCATTTCTTTTATTAATATTTTAAAAGAGTATTTCAATGTAGAATATCTTCCAACAATCAGGAACAGTCCTGGTTTTTTGGGCCATACCATTGGCTCAGCTCTTCCTGCCTGGGCTAGAAAGCATCAAATAACCATTTTCTTGGTACAACTGAATACTTATGTTACGTCAACGTTTGTAAACCTTACTTAAGCCAAAAAACTTGCCTGGAAGTGAGCTTTTGGATGTCCATATACATATGCACACATTACAGATATATGAAAAGGCAGTTAAATGCCTCCCTGACATCTGATCCCATCAGATCTTGGAAGCTCAGCAGGGTCAGCCCTGGTTAGTACTTGGATGGGAGAGCTCCTGGGAATCCCGGGGGCTGTAGGTTCTAGTCCTGAGGACTTCACTGTCACCATCCAAGCTCGCTCGGCCGTGGCAGATGGACCTCAGGAGTTAAACGGTGGGGCCAGTTCTGCGCATGCTGTGCCTCACCTAAAAAATCCACTGTGCAGGCTCGAAGGGCATACCCATGTGGGTAGAGCCCTTCCCAAATCTTCGTTTGTGAAGCCCAGCCATACGTATACATATATATATGTATATATTTACGACTCAAACCTTTTTTTTCCCCCAGACTAAGCTGTCTTGAGATTCTTATCTCTCAAGCAAAATCCTTATTTAACAAAAAATGGTTGAATCTCCTGATGGGATTTTAACTTCTTCATGCAGACAACATAAAGTAAGGGGTGAATTTAGACATACTCTCTGTCAGCTCTCCAGTCAGACATTTCTATTATGTATTAAGCATCCCTTATAGTTCTCTAGTTTAAAGAAACAGAAACCACTAAAAGACAATTACTTCATTAAAATCTCAACATATAGAACTGGATAGTGGATATGTATGTTTGAAGTATTCAATCTGTTTTCATCCACACAAACTCAGGCCCACACACAATACTAATGCAAACTCATATAATACCAAAGTCATGAACAGTGAAAACAAGTGGTTATACATAACGTATGCAAGTTATAATATTTCTATCAAGGTGCCTATGACACCATGTCAAGTAACTCCACCTGCAGTTTTCAGAATTTATTCTTTCGGTTTCCAAAAATTTAGTCCAAGTATTTCAGATTAAAAAATTGTAGGGTTGTGGTTTTGGGGAAAGAGAAGGAAGAGAGACAAATGCTAGGAACTTAACAGCATTATCAGCACTGCATAATACATGCCTGAAAGCAGAGCTAGTAAGCCCTGCTGGACCCAAACTGATTTTGCACTTACCATTTTTTTGGGTAGTATTCATATTACTGTGATGTCTCCACTGCACAGATGTATTTAATGCAATTGAGAGCTGAGCGTATTCAACAAGAATTATGAAACCAGTTTTAAATCAAGGTGCACAAAGCTCAATACTCCACAGAAATATTTTACTCAAAATTCTTCTATAGTAAGTTTGCTCACGCTCATTCTCAACAGCACAGGACATATTAAATTACTTATCTCTTCTCATATTCAAAGATCTTTGAAGAACTAGAAAGGTAGGATTTTTTTTAAATTAAAAGTTTGATAACATGAAATTTATTTTCTGATCATTACAATTCTCATTTTGGAGAAAAAGCAGTCACTTCTCTCCCATAAATGACTTCCATTATTTACAGTAATTGCTAATTCTAAACAGGGAAGCAAACTATGTTATAAATTCTTCAGAATCAGAAAAATTAATAAAGAACACACATTGAAACATATGAAAGTACACAGGGGGACTGAAGTCTTTATATCAAAAGGACATTTATCACTTGAGCTTATACAGGAACTAATAGCTTTACATGGATCTGACACTAGACAGGGATATTGACTTGCCTCATGCTTTCAGACAACTCCCATGCAGTAGCACAGACTCAGTTCTTTGCATACAGAATTTTTTTTCTAAGAAATCTTTACTATGAAAACACCTGGCACACATAATTCTGCTTAGGCCTACAAAAATTGAAGAAGAATCTAACAAGAAATATACTTTAGGCAAGCTAAACATTTCTGCCAAGCTGAAGATATTAAGAGAAAAAAGATGTAGAAATATGCCTAATTCTTTGTCTGGCTGTCCTTTTTTTTTTAAGAACCTTGATGAAAAAATTATACAAAAGCCATGAATTACAATGAAAAAGTAATTGCCAACTTTTTGCCTCAAAACCATAGTAATATTTTTCAATTCAGGCAAGCATAGATACCCATATTTGATATTTACTGAAATATGTATATAACATATATGAGATACATATAAAAATGTATTTGTTCTTAAGAGACCAAAACCTAAAAATAGTTAACTGCATTGTTATATGACCATGCACTACCAATATATTTCACATTTAATTTTGTACTATATTAACATTTTCCCACTCTATTTCTGTCTTGTTTAACATGCATTGTTAATCCAGAGGCACTTGTGTCATGAATACAATACCTGAGCTTCTGGTGAAAGCTGCTTTTCTCTTTCCTGCAAGGACATTTTACAGTAAGATTGTAATGCCAAGTAGTTCTTCCGCTTCCATTTTCTGTCTAACCTGTCCGCATGCTGTTTACAATAAGCAAAAAAAGGGTCAGCTATATCCTGTTTCAGAGAAAACAAAGGGGAAGGAACGAAAATAAAGTAAGACATACAAGGCCAAAAGGCTCTGAACAGCACAAACATTCTGGCAATCAGGTCATGTGTTCAAATGAATAAGTTTTTAAAAATAAGTATGTTTCTAAACCAATTTTGTCATGTTGCTACTATTCAAAATACAAGGTGTTTTCCCACTATGACTCTAAATGTTTTTAAATGCATTAACTATTTAACTCTCTGCTATTCAACCTCTGCATTATTTTTGCATTCCCAGAAAAACAGGCAAAATAAATTTCTAAGTACTAATTCCTTTAACATATGACAGTTATTGTTAATATCCTGTTGCTTCGCTGTGTCTTTTACACTATATCCTACAAGAGCTTAACAGTTCTGGATAATATCAAAAGCAATATATTTGGGTTCTCAAATGTTCTTCCAACTGTTTGGTGACTATAACCCTCACATGATTTATCATCTCTCAGTTGATATTTTTTTTTCTATTTTTCAGTGTTCATTCCATCAGATCTGCAGATCATCATGGCTGTAAGTTTATAGTAATGTTTAGCACCTGCAAAACTTGCAAGTAGACTACAAATATCTAAGCCGTGAGGAGATACTGTGTGAGTACATTTCCTTTACAGTATATTTTCAAAAGTGTAGAAACACTGTCATAAATCTACAAACTAAGGAGAAAAATCAGTCTTCCTTCACAAAGTAATACAAATATCAATAAATTACTTGCCTATCCATTTTTCCAATAAAATCTACACAGACTTTCCTTACAAACACATTTTATTTTGATTTAGATTTTCACAGTATGTGACAGCTTATTTCCAAAAATTAGCAGACTCCTAGAATTAGACTGCATGAGGCCTTGATTAAAAATGTTTTGATTACAGAAAACATGTAACAAATTTTTAAGGTGGAAAGGCAAGTAAATGCATATGCATAGAAGAAATTCACACAGAGCGTTTGAAAAATGAACATTACACGTAATTTATAAAGGAAAACAACAGTGAGAGAATGTGCTATCTTCCTTTTTAACAGTCTATCAGAAACTATTTTGTGATTCCTTTACGATTCCCTTAGTGGTCCACTGTTTTCAGAAACAAAAGTGTCAAATCAACAGTGCAAGTAATGCTTTTATTTGCATTACCAGTGGTCCTTCCCATGGCATTAAGTTAAATTGAGCAGCTATAAACATGACAAGTTTAATCCAAATGATACATATCAGGATGAAACTGGGCAATCTAAATGTACTTATTCTGTAAAAATGAATCAGGAAATAGGAGTTTCAAATCTAAATTGCTTTAGATCATATTACAGGGAAAACTGTTAAGAACAGATATTAAGAAGTTATCAGTAGGTTATAAATATTTGCTTTTCACTTTGATTCCAAAGATTAATGCTACCACAAGGAAAGTCGTGTATCTGTACTGGAATTTGAAGAAAATACTGGAACACATATATGAAAAAAATGACATTGGAAATGTAGTTAATTCCTCAAGACTCCGATTTGGTATGAAACAAAGGTTACTATTCTACACAAACAGCTAGGTAAGTATGTCTCCTTAGGTGAAGTTCAACAAGTAAGAGTTAGAATTCATGTTTGTAGTGACTGATAGTCTACTACACCAACTTCTATGTTAACTTTCTCTATCCTTTTTTCCAGTCAATTTCAAAAGGCTGGACAAATTGATGAACAAAAAACTCTCCCTGTACAGTCTCCTTACTCAGCATTATTATCTCAGGCCTTGTTATCTATTTACAGAAACTTTGATCAGGGTCTGTGAACAAAAGAGCTACAATTTCAGGCTGTCTTTGTAAGCTTTCAACAGAGCTCTTTTATTCTATCCTTTCCATAGCTACCTCTTCCGCTGCTGCTTCTGAGAGAAGGCCTTCCTTTTGAGCACAGGTCACATGGAAATAAGCTCTGCACATCCCAGCATCACAACTAATGCAGACACCAGTTCTGGCAAAACGAGGATCTTCACAAAAACTGCATTCCTTTACAGAGAAGAATGGAAAATGCTAGAGTAAATATTTCAGGTGCATTTTAATAATTTGCATCTTACATATAAAAACCAAACTGGTATGTTACTCCTGTGCGGTACAAAACCAAGTATGCTCCTAAAAGTTGACATTACTTAAAGTTTCATGCTTACTCAGCTCCCCACTATTGATTTCATTTTTAACCAGCAATGGTGAAGTGATTAAACAACCGAAAAGGCATGTTAGATAAATTTTTATTGTCTCACATTCCCCTTCAGAGAAACAACTAAATATCACCCAAGCAATTCAAGCACAATTGATTATATAAGGCATATATATACATATTATATAAGGTATGATAATATGGTATTGTAAAAAAGACTACTCCTCGGCAAATGTTCAATTGTTCAAGTTCAGAGAGCAAACAACAAAAAAAGCAGTGCTCCAGACTGAAAAACACAGATAATTATGTACATGTCCTTTGATAAGCAATGACTGAAGAGTAAATGACTGACAATGCAGAAAGAAAGACTCAAAAATTACATAAATATAAGTAAACAAGGTTGCGATTCACTTAATTAAGGCGCTATGGCTTCAGATACGTGCATTCTAGGCACACTCATTTGCAACACAGCAAACTGATGTCCCCTAATGTGACCTGAAAAAAAAACACAACACTATTTTCAGTCATACCAAACAGCTGAGTCAGCAAACTATAGTGGTGAGCACATAAGCAGGAAATGGGAACATGGTCTGCTTAAGCACTGCTGCTATCCAATGCATAAAGATGACCTAAAAGTATAGAGGCATGTAGTCTCCTACTCATTGAATAGAGAACAAAGCTGTATATAGCGTACAGAAAAGATTTCCATGCAGAAAGTTAATGAACAACAGAAAAGAATGGCAAGGAAAACTCAGTGACTGAAGAATCTCAAAACACCGCTTATACTATATATTAAAAGGGCACCCTTTAGATGCGTAGATGCAGCATCTAACAGATAAGAAATAAAAAAGACTATTACATTAAGTTGGTTTTGAATGGGGAAATTTAACTAAGGAAGCTGGGACTTTCACACTTGATACAGCAAACAGCATTTTCAGCCTTGCAAGAGTAACAAGTTCTCACTTCTACAGTTCAACTTCACCTTACAGCAAGAAAAGATGTCCAAACTGTTTGCCCTGCTCCTATACATCACTTATGTTATTAAAAATAAAGAGCATAATGCATTGCAACAACAGTTTGCAAGGTCTGGGGTGCTTGCTCCAAACTTTTTTTATACAAGCACTTCAAAACAACAGTAAATGCCTTAGCAAGCCCATGATACAGGTATGTTGTACATGAGCAATCCAAAGTGTTTTAATCTATTCTATGTATTGTATGTATTTCAAAAAATTCATTATATATTTTCTTTTAGTATTCAACTTAACAATTTGACATTCCAGAAAATGAAACTGACTTTGCAGAAATGAAGTATTAGAACTCCAGACCTACAACCACCTTCCCTCGCATTAGGTTGATAAATATGGCTTCTCCACACTCTCTACATTAGCCATAGAAATGGTATTTAGCAAATTACTGAGTGCTATCCTCTGCCCATTGCAATGGTTTTCTGTATGGTTTCTTCATGATTGCTTTTGATCTGGATTAAAAAACATTTACATTTAAAACCATTTTAATTTTAGAGACATTTTTTCGTTCAAGTTGATGGTCTTGTGTTGCTTTGGATTTTTAAATACTGCTTTGCAGTAACTTTTTTGTACGCATTCTAGCTTGTATGCATTCTAGCTTATATATAAAGTCTGTACCTACTGAATGCACATCTGCCCCTTTCTTAACCAACTTAAACCTCTCATTTCTCAACTCAGAAATCCTCTTCAGTTTTCATCCACATTTTGTCAACCAGCATGCTACTAACTGATGTTAAAAGAAATTAGCATCTGTGTGAAAAATAGGGAAATTGAAGGAAGACAGTGACAGAAATTATGGAAAAGGGTGGTAAGGAAACACATAGAAGAAGTGTAGAGCAATGGTATAACAACCATGAACAAACTTTATGTCATTTTTAGACCTGAACCTCAGTGCAATTGCTATAAAAAATTAAAATTTGGAAGATGCATGTTATTTTATTATATATAAAAGCATAAAATAAGGCTATTCATTGGCACTACATCTCTTCTAAACCTACCTTTGCACCGTACTTTGAATAATTCATTTCTGTCAGTGTCACTGGCCGCAGCTTGTCAATATCTCCAAATGCCACTCCTGGAACATAGAGGGCACAAACAATATGGACCCACCTAAAACAGCAGATAAAATTAGGTTACTGTTATTAACATTTTGATCTTATATTAATACTCACCATTTGCAGATTTCAAAGTGCCTTGTAAACCTGGCAGATGCCTGAAAAATGCATTTGAAGGAAATCACATTAGAAGCAAGGAGAGAGTGCCTATCTGGAATTCAGCCCTTCAGCAGATGCTGAGCCACAGATCAAGGCCTTTCAAAGCCACTCTGCGTGTCTGGATCAAGGGCTGGCCTATCATCACCCTTCTGTTCTGATGGCTCTCACATGGGGCTCCACATGCTCTTCAGGCAATATGAAAGGTATATGAAGATTTTGATATTACTTATAAAGCTAAGGCAGACAGACAGTTTCATCATGGGCAGGGGGTAGGAAGGGAAGGAACAAAATTATACATGTAGTCACAGCAACTTGGAGCTCTGGGCATACAGCTAAGACGTACAAGTATAATAGCATCAGTCAGAGTTTGCACTGTTAGTATCAACAAAACGAACTAGTTTTAAGAACCAGGAATAAGACCTGCATTCAGTAATAACCACATCTGAGTAGTATTACAGACAGGCCAATCTGAAACTCAGATGAACACGCTGTTGTACTTTTACTCTTCTTCACCGGCCATAAACAAACTTCAGCCCAGAAAGTCAGAAAATGAGACAGCATGAGTATGAATCTCACTGTCTAGTAATTAAATACCACATAAAGGTAAAGATTTCAGCCTCAAATCTGCCACTGACAGACATCCTTCTAATGTCCTGAAACTCTAAGCTACCAACAGAGCGCCTTACAGCAGAAGACCAATGTTCTTCTTCTTAAATAAACATATTCTAAAAGATTCAACTCTTGTCACAAATCATCAGTCAGGAACGAACTCAAAATCTGTTCTGCACAGCATGGATGACCCAAATTAACTGAGACCAACTACTTCAAATAATCTTTCAGTTTTACTAAAATTCAGGAACTATTTGCTACTCCTTGCTAAGACACCAAGTGGGAGCACACTGTGATAGACAGAAGGTCGAGACTGCTATTTTTTGTTACCTTAAAATACTCAAGAAAATGGCCTTACAGTTGCAGAGATATGTAGCTATCACTTTGACCCTATGAGCTCCTACATGACATGGGATACAACTAGGGACTTCAGACATAACTGAACTGAAATATCCTGTGTTTGACCCTGAGCAAGCATGCTAATTCAGGATTTCATGAACTTACCAGTCATTAATGTTTAACAGTAAATATATCACTAGTGAAGACTAAAACTCTCTTTTGTTCTGTTCTAATCAAATAATAGAATCTACTTTCTCTATTCAAGAAGACTCATGATGATATGAGAAACACTTTTTCCCTTGGCTCTTTCCAGGGGTTCAGTACAGACCTGTTACCACCTACTTAAATCCACATCCATGCTTCTTGTGCTTTTTTCCCAGTCTTCTACCACTGTTTAGCCTATCGCTTCTCCCTTCTCTTTCCTTTGTATGCTGATGTAAAAAAATTCAGTTAGGCCAGAGAGCAATGACATCCTGAGTTCAGGTGCACTTAAAACAGCATGTTTATTAACCTGTAATTAACTAGCCTTCTACAGATGATAGAAATATCAAAGCTGATGGTTACACTATTCAGGAGCTACATGTAACCCTCATTTCCCAAAGCAGCACACTTCCCATCAATGTTCTTTAGACCTACAATTCTAGAATTTATCACATTCGTATTTGTTAAGTTTCATGTTAAGTATTTATGAATCATATATCCAAGCAAATTCAAAAAAAGCAAAATAGGAATAGTTCAGTAGCAAATTCAAAAATACATATATATTCCAGCCTGTACGAAAGAAAACCGTGATCTTGCAATGCACAAGATTGGTGGACAATTTATTTAGCATTTTCCCCCAAAAAACAGTCCAAGATACTAACTGGAAAACAGAAAAATCCCAGTAACAATAAGAAACTACTTTGAAGTCATTAAGTCACTTCACTCTACAAGAAATTTCTCAGTAAACCTATCATAAGCCACAACATTGACTGATCTGCAGTATCATACCTGACAAGATTCTTTGCACCTGTGCCTTTGAAAACAAGTTTTGAACCTACAGTTAAATTACTCAGGTTTGAGATGCTAAGTGGTAAATTCCCTTTAAAAGACAAAACCTGAGAATGAGAATAATGTATATCCCAAATACACATTTACATGCAATAACTGCATTGCTTTGTCTTCACAGATTTTACAATTGTTCTTCACATCCACAAAATGGGTTGGCCAATGCACTGTTACTACTGGAAGATGCAAAATTTAAAGATGAGTTACAACCTTGTCTTTAAATAATGTAGTACAACAATGACAGCCTGCTAGCTGCCAGGAAACAAGCTGAGATACTCAAGTGTTCTACCAAACTTCTTCCTGCTCAGAAAAAGAGGACAGCTCATCATGGGTTTTAATATAGTATAAACACTCCAGCATGCCAGCACCACCCCATAACTTAATACAATGTTCTATGCAAAAAATAAGATTATTTTCATTAGTATGTGAAAAGTACCTCTTCCTGTCTAACTTCCCACTAAAACAATGGTTGCAAAGATATCCCTGTGGGGGACCAAGGGAGCACCTCTGCCCTTCCATGTTGTATCCGGAAGTGGCAAAAGCTCGGCCTAAAAAACTACCATACCTTTATGAAATGTTCTTCTGTAAGAAAAAGCATACATATGTGCTTAAATGTGTATTTTGGTAAATACTATGCCTTTACTAAAATAAATACCTCGTTTAAATTAGTGTATTCTACTTGTTTTCAGAAGGTAATAAAAATATTCTTTTAAAAAGCAAAATACCATAGGCAGAATGAGACCTGTAACCCTGAGCTAAAAAGACTACTCGTTTATAAATAAAAAACCCCTAAATTCTATAGGGCTTCTTTTCTATACTCTTCCTTTAATATAAGATGTGTAATATAGAACAAATCTCTACAAACCCAAGTTATGTATCTCCACAATTACTATTCTTAACAAAAATCCAAGGTTCTGGTTGGAGATTTTTGATAGTAAGTTTTAATACAGCCTATTGAATGTACCCTCCAAAGTTCAATATAAAGATACACATCTTCTACAAGCAGCTACTTTCTCAATTTAATTTGCAGTTTTTTCATGCTCCACTGGTGTACTGAATGCTGCTGCACTCTGCAGGAGTTATCTATGATAAACCCAACAGCTGGCTGATTCCTTCATATTGACCTTCTCAAAATGTTTTAGTACATGTCACCCAAGTATTGCAGTATTACAGATTTAAACTGCCATTTCAGTGTGATTGGCACACAAGTGACTCATTTCTTTAACCACCTATATGCGAACTCAGACCTGAATTTTTATTAAAAAACATACACAAGTCAGTCAAGTTCACAGCTGAAGAAATTTCAGCTGCTTTTCATACCAGTTCTAAATATTTTCCTGCTCATTTATTTAGCTGCACATGTTTTAGAAGCTTGTAATTAAGACAAATTGGGTAATCAAAGAAGAATAATCTTCCTTGTTACTTTACCATCCATTTAGCTTGGAGCAATGATGACAGATGCTGATTAGGGAAGAAGAAAAATTTCATACCAAAACGAGGACAGAATTTATATTTTTCGAAAACAGCATTTTGAGAAGTAAAATTTCATAAATTCATATTTATACTTGTGAAACTGAGAGGTTAATGTGAAAAGGCTTCTGCTGAGAAATTAAGCACCTCAGTATTCTTCTAATGATTCACCTTTCATGTAGGAACAGAGAAATTATTCCAACTTGAATATGAAGAGAAATTGAACAGGTTGGTTTGTATAATTTCCAGCACTGATGCATATAATTTATTTTGATAAGGCGGTAAGGGGATGAAGAGCAATGGTGAGTTAAAAGAATCAGTTATTTAGTAGTCTCTTCCTGCTAATATTTCAAGAAAAGCATGGAATAGGGTTGCAGTTTACTGAGTACAAGGAAAACACAATGGCTACTGCGCCAAGACACTACCTCTCATCCACAGTGCCCCCCTACTCTTGAGAATTCAGATTTGTAAATAAATAATAAAAGAGAGCACAGGAATTCTCACATATTAGTAACGTGAATTAATAATTAGCATTTTTTTAAAATAAATTTTATTTTTAATAAGCTCTATTCATCTGAAAGAATATTCATCCACGATAGCAATACCACATTATCTAGCACATGAAGATACAATAACAACAATAAATTATTGTGGTAACATCCACAATCACCAAGGCAGGGAGATGCTTCTGCACAGACAACCAATGTCATAAAGAAAATACTTTCAGGTTAACCAAAAGCATAACACCATCTTACAAAAAGAAATTTAAGCAATTTTTAAAAAGTTGACTCTGGTTTCTACTAGGGTTATATGGGAAATCACATATAGAGTGCTTAAATTGCTTACAAAACACAGGAATAAAAATGCTGAAATAAAATTTGCCACATGATATCAAATATCACATTTCCTGGTACACAACTGACTTTTTAAAAAACGTTTTTTTCTTTTGCTTATAAAAGTATTATTATTAAAACAGAAAACAACTGAGAAAAGCACAATTTGCTTAATTGTGTACATGCTTTATAAAGGAGATGCACAGACACTCTTGAAATTAATACAGATGAGAAACCAAGGGTTTGAACACCATAAGTATTAAACAAGAAGCAATGCTTCCTCTCTGGGGTCAAAATTATTCATTACAAATCCTGACTCACTTGTGTAACTTTTTTTAAAAGTTTATGTCAAGCCTAGTATTTGAAAGTTTTGTTTATTACTACACATCTGCAATTTATACAACCATAAAACGCATGGGAAAAAACCTTAATTGTCATATTAAAAAAAAAAAAAAAACCAAAAAAAAATCAAACAAAACCATGCAGCAAAAACCAGTACCATTAGCCATAAATCAGACATCACTGATAATCTGGAACCCTTTATTATGGAGAATTAATTATCATTACTATTTACACCTTAATCTATTTTCCAAATGTAACAGCAATGGATTACATTAGACCTGAATTCCATCCTAAACATCTCTGGTTGGAAATTATCAGAGGCAAAGCATATTCTCAAAAAACAATAATGTAATATTCATAATTCAAAATAATCATAAATACTGGGTCTTTCTGAACACCTTTAGTGTAACTTCAATATAATTTTGTTATTTTTTCCCATTGCCTGGAATTACTGACCCAGCTCTTTGCTCTCCTGAAAAAAAAAAAAGAATGTAGTACTCCTCCCACTTAGATCATACTTGACAGTCAATAGATTTGAGCAGAGTCTGTACACGGTTTAAGGTATGCAACTGTGTCCTATAGGAACAAACTACAAAACTGTCTCCTATAGGAATAAAATCAATCTTTTAAATGTAAGATGATATAAAATTCAAAACATGACTTATTCAGTCTTACCTGCCTGCATCAGTCTCCTTGAAGATCCCATCCTGGTTGGGACACAATTCACAACTAGGTGTGACACCACATTTGCATGCATCACAAAACCAAGGCTCTGTGGAATTTTCTGAAGCTGAACTCATGATTGAGTCACTCTCTCCATCAACACCATAGCAACCTACACACAGGATAAATGGAAGATCCATATAAGAAAAGACAATCACAGAAGTAGACACTTGCCAGTTATGACTTCAGGAGGAAACACATATATCGAGATTAAGGGGAATGATACTCAGAAAAAATACTGACATACCCAAGAAAGCTTATAATATTTTTGAAAATATTATCATTAGTGCAAAATCTACATTTTAAAGATATTTTAATTCTATGAAGTAATCTATTTTATGTGACTGTCTTAGACTACAACCGAAAAACAAGAAAAAAACCCCCTATATTATTATTCTAGAAACATCTGGTGTTCTTCCAGACTACCCACTGAGAAGGAAACTGAGAAAACAAACCTTAAAGCAATCAACAAAGGCTGAGAAAAATTCAATGTATTTTTTCAAATAAAGAAATATATTCCATGTTAAATGAAACAAGCTCTTCCCCATGAAAATGATTATTTTCTGGAGAGAAGAGAAGGTGCTTGGTTTGTTTTTTACTCTAGAAGTTCATTATACCAACAAATATGCACTCCACTTTTCCACTTTTCATTCACCATCCGAATCAATGACAAGAGAATATACACATGAAATAAAAAAACACACTACTTGACTACTTTGAGATGTAGGACTGAGCTTAAAAACACTTCCACAACTTCAAAATCAAAGTATAGTTTGTGGAGCACAGACTGACAATTCTGAGACACCACACTGGTGAAGAATTCATGGGTTTTTTAAGCACTCTCATTTGGACCTGGTTTTAAATTATGGCTAGACTCAATCACTCACTTTCTGTATTTCTCTTCAGCACATCCACTGTATTCTTTATGATTGTTAAGGTGCCTGTGTTTGCTTAATAACCCCAAATTTAGGAAACAGCATTTTTAAATCGATTTAGAAACTTATTAATTCTATTTTGCACAAGAATAAAAGCTACTTCAAATGACAAAAAGGAAATTCTTAATCACCAAAAAAGTGTATTTTTGCATATCCCACATTTTGAACATTTAGCTGCTATTCAATAAGAGAAAAAATATTTAGTTGTCAACACTTAAAACATAGTAGAAATTTTACTAAAATATTAAAATCAGCTATTGTCAAATACAGAAATCAAGTCAACATTTGTGAGTTCAGAGCAGTTACATTATTGAATTCTGCAATTAAATAGCAACATGATTCATTACTTTGTTTCATTACCCACTGGCTGTAATAAAATAGCAACACTGCTCTAACCCTCCTTGGTACAGAGTCCTCAGTGAATAAAACTACATTCTGGAAATCAGCAACAGTATAGGAAACATTTAAGAAATTTGGTCTTTCATTGAAGAGTCAGGCTCTCAATAAGAATTAAAATAAGATAGCAGAATGTTTCTTTTCATTATAAAAGGTATTCCAGAATGAAAGGAGAAGTAACATGCACAAGTGCATTCACAGACAAATTTCACTAGAGATATACAAGATCCTACAATTCACACATCAGGTAAGTCCATCTTCTTCATAATGTGATGTCAGCTTTGAGCAGCATTCCAGAAACTAATTTTTTAAGCTGAAATAACACAATCTTGAACACATGCCAATAAATCTCCTTTTCAGCAATAACACTAATGTACAAACACACAGTCCATCAACATCATAGTTGATGAATCATTAACCTTTTCATAATTCCTTCAGACTTCTATACATATTAATATTTTCTTATAAGTACTTACTAAAAATTCCTTTACATTACAGAAGCATTAACAGTCCTTGATCTACCATGGCAAAATAAAATCAGTTTCTTTTAAACACTGATGCTTCTTCAGCAATCCAAAGTGATTAGATTTGCTTTTCTAACCTAAGTGCCAACAGTCTGCTAAAATTAGAATGATGGGTTACCCAAACTGTCTCACCTGCATTCTGAAATAGTTGCCTTATTATACTTACCATTTATACCTGACTGTTTTTTTTTCTTTCTTCCTAGAAAATGACACAAACGTGCCACAATTATTTCCACCCTTACCATACATGGTGACATGAAACATTATTTCAAGAACAATACAAATGTAGGTCATTTCTTAACAGCAAAAGATTAAAAAAAAGAAATTGTCCACATTTTACACCCCTTTTTTTTGCCCAAATCTGTCATTAAAACTTAGTGACAGCTTTAAAGAGTTTTAAGATCTCTGACAGACAAGGAGGCATTTACTCTTTTCCTTAACTGCCATTTAGCAAAAGCTAAACACAAATACTGCTACAACCAGCAAGAACGGTGGTTGTTAACTGGACAAAACAGACTAGATTACCATTATTTATTCCTGATAAATAAATCAAAATAATCTGGTCCCCAAAAGAGATGAAGAAAAGGAAATCCAGCCTGTAAGACTGACACTGACCTGGTGTACATGCCAAAAAAAGCTGCAGAATCAAAGCTGCAATACAAAACCCTGTTGGTTATGAAGCTGCATAAAAGGCCACAATCAGTGGTAACGTTTTATACCCAGGCACACCAGACAAGTACGTTTAGCAACGAGGGAAAAAAGGTTCTATGCAAGGTTTCAGGGAAGATACTTCATAATTGTTCTTGACTCAATAGTGGCCAGGACCAATTTCAGTACGGTACAAAGTCTGAAATCTACATAGTATGTTTGGAGTTTACCTTCTCGGAGGAGTTAGGACTAATGTATATAAATACTGAAACAAAACTCTGCTTTATGAACAATACTTTCAAATAATCAATTAGGTACTGCTACTACAAAATCAAGTAACTTTTAAACACTTCGCTTAAAGTGCATGCTGCCTTTCCTTAACGTTTACAAAAATTCTGAAGTTTGGATCTTCAGAATACCCCTATGAGCACCTTTTCAACTAAAGTTCATTAACTTCATATTTGTATACTGTTAGATTACTGTATCATAATTCTGTGTCTGCCATCTCCTTGAACACTAAATGATAAAACCAGTTTAGTTTCACATTAACCTATGAATTTAAACACATGAAAGTGAAGTTAAAAGTCTCACAAAAGTTACTGTTCCACCAATGGCATCTATTTATTACAATTAAAGCAAAGTTGTCTGCTCAATGTGTATTATTATATACAGAAAATAAAAATTTTTATTCCCTGATTGAAAGTCATTGTACTCTGTCAATAGCTTATTTTTTATGTGATTGTCAATAAAATGAAATGAAATTGCAAACACTTTAAAATGCTACCATTAAAACAATTGTTCTGAAATTTATAGGACTGAGGGAAATGGGAAGAGAGACCCAAGTGTTGCCCTGGCTGCA
This sequence comes from Hafferia zeledoni, assembly GCA_035583235.1. Lineage (NCBI taxonomy): Eukaryota > Metazoa > Chordata > Aves > Passeriformes > Thamnophilidae > Hafferia > Hafferia zeledoni. The sequence continues at coordinate 26,049,163 of JAWWEV010000083.1, read as the reverse complement.
GCTGTTCCTCTGTTTCTCTGGGAGAGTAATCTTTTGCCAAACAGGGTATCTCCATACACCAGCTACATCTGGATATACTCCAAAACATGATCTCATAGTAAAGATCATGAAAAAAGAACGTTATGGCAAACACTATATTTGCAAAATTAATGCTGTGAGATCCCCTTATTCAAAATATATTTCATTCAATCCTTAACTGGAGTAACACTTTAAAATAAATACATTAATAATTCCGTGTACCATAAATTCAGAACAGTATTTTTATTTATTAATTGGAGAGTACTAAATTACACGATTTTGAAAAATCAGTTTTTATATCAGACAGCAGCAGACCACAGTAAGGGGCAAACTTAAAATGCAAAAATGTTTTACTACACTGTAAAACATATGGTGACTGCATCATTGCTTTTAGCAAGAGAAATTTTATACCCTGACATACACATCAAAGTAAAGTAAGAAACAAAGATAGGAGATGGAACAGAAATAGCTGAAAAAATGCAGAACTTCACTCATTTAATTCACAGCAACTAACCCAAGGGCAACAGCTGGCAAGTGTGCTACCTACAGTTATGGCACATGCTATGATGCGTGCCAGACATTTTCTTCAGACATGCTGCAATCAATATGTCAAAAAAACTGACAACACAGTTGGGGGTGTCCTGCTATTACAAGATCTTACCACAAACTCATTTATCCAAAATGACAGATTAGTGCCTAAAGAAGATTTTTATAAAAAGAAATGACAATTATCTTCACACAGAAGTAAAAACTCTGAAAACAGCTGTATAAATTCAATAAGGAAGACTTTTTTCCCCCCCTTTTTGGGGAACGAGGGGGGCAGGGACAGGACACAGGTAGGTTGATATGTCAAACAAGAACAAATTTTTAATTGATGGACTTATTAATTAATTACAGGTTCTTTAGATTTAACAGATGAATACAATGTATAACAGTGGGTAGTAAATTAGCCTTATACGTAAGTTACTTGGGCAGTTTTAAAGCAGCTACATTTTGAACCATTTATTTGCTCCACAAAGTATAGATTTTTGGACATGTGTCTGCAGAACAAAGACATCTCTTGGACAAGTGATGCAGGCCATGCAGGTGATCTGAACATGATACAGCGAATAGTTGTATTGGAAAAGAAACTGAATTTCTTACAATCACAAAACTTGTAGGCAAGTAAAGGTGTTTATTAAGGGTCCATAACTCTAGGTCTGAATGAGAATCCCCCTGTAACTCTTGGCCATGTTGCTGTTTCCACATGAGCTCTGGTAGAGATGCTCCCAGATGAGTTATCACCCCTCTTTTTCCATTACCTTATGTAATACTTTGTTAATGCTAGCAAGCAATCCAATAGGAATATGATTCAGGACTGAGCTGCTGCACTAGGTACTCATAAGAAAAAAGGCACTGGTACCAAGAAGCAAGGGACCAGTACGCACAGAGATAAGTTGCCTTGTATTTGAAGAGCTTAAACTTAGCAAAGTAAGAGAGAATGGAGATCTACACCCTGCCTGACTTAAAACACAAAGCAACATTAACTCATCCCCCTGAAGGAGGGTAACAGATTCTTGTCAACAACTATGCTGGCAGGCAGCAGCTTTAGGATTGCAACTGGAAGGGTCATCTTCACATCAAGGGACCACATTTTGACCAACAGCTAAAAGTAGAGCAAGAACACTCCTGTGAAGGAGGAAGCCCTGGTGTCCTAAATAAGTGTTTGGCTCAGGGGCAGCATTTTCACAGCTAGTAAATAACTTAATATTAACATAGAGGCAGCTGTCATAGAAAAACCTTTCCCAGTCATCTGAAAGGTTCTGTGGCGGATAGAAACTTCCACTTCAGCAGAGCACAAAGGCACAAATCAAGAGTGTATGACTCCTCCCTGTGAAGCAAAACAGTTTCTATAATAGTCAACAAGGAAGGAGAAAATAAGGTCTTCAGGGAAAGAATAATCAAATTGCCAATAAGACCATTACTTGAATCTCTGGGTGGGACACCAGTAGGGTATGAAAGGAGCACACTTCCTTCTAAATAATTACCTACCAAGCTATGGAAAAGTAGAGAAAACATATTCATTTGTAATACTACTTGAAATTGCATGCATAAACGATGAAGAAAACCCCTGTGGTATTCCAACAGCTTTGTTTGAGCACTGCAGGATACCTGGCATCTTAGGTTTGATTCTAGGGAAATGACAACTGCTAAGAATCAAAATCAGTTTGCAAGAAATGGGTGTATTATTACTCTTCCCAACTGCAGGTAAACATCGTTGCATTGATTTCCATCTCATTCATAAATAGGAGCCTCTTCTTTCTATACCGTTCTAGAAAGAGCATTTTATAAAAAAATCAAAAGCTGAAATATTAGGAAAAATTTCAGGGCACAGCATGATGTCTGCATCCACCTCAATTTATCTACTAAAGCAAGCCTGCAAAAATAAAAATCAATTCTTGGATATTAATATGTTTACAAAACAGACTCACTTATTACTGGAACACATTTTTCAAAATACAAAGCAGCTGCATCTAAGAGTACAAAGTACTTTTTATAATACAGTCTATGCCCATGATCTGGGCACCTGGTTACAAGGTACAGATTAAAGCCAATGACCTTAAGAGTAAACCTTGCCTCTACTAACATAAAAAACTAATTCTCAAGGCTTCAAGTAATGTTTATATGATCAGACAGTAATTATCTCTTCAATTAATTTTAAAATTACTTTTGGAAATTACCAGAGTTGACTGTTTAGGCCAACAGGACCAAAAAGTAACTGTTGCATCACATTTTCATTTTGACTGCAACTTCTTAATGACTGGCAGTGTCTGCACATATTACTAATGCATTCAGAAGTAATTCAGTGAGTCAATGACCTCTAGGGGCAGTGCAGCAATATTTAAGCTATTGAACATATATATATATGATCACTAAATCAAACTGAAGTTTCAAAGGTTCCAAATTTTTTATACCATTTTTATTTGCTGCATTTACTTAAAACAGATTACTGAAAAAAACACAGATTTAAAGTATTACCTTCACTTCCTTATCATTATAAAATAATGAAGTACAGACACAATACATCAAAATACGTGTCTATTTCAACTCAAAATTAAATTAATGTATTAATGTATATTAATTGATATAATAGCTACCAATGAATCATATACATTAAACATCAAATAATACTCCAAACTGTTCAGCTTCAAATTGTTGCTGGGGAAATTTACATTTTTTTCAAAGTCATCAGTTACTTCCACCTACACAGACTGCTTATTTTTCTCTTATTTTTATTTTTACACTTTTAAGTATTTATTATTAAAATCAATTGCAAACAGCTAAACAATCAACCTTGTAAGTATTTATTATTAAAATCAATTGCAAACAGCTAAACAATCAACCTTGTAAGTATTTATTATTAAAATCAATTGC
>JAWWEV010000083.1:26004546-26045631 GCA_035583235.1 Hafferia zeledoni | reverse complement strand
AAACAGCTAAACAATCAACCTTGAGTGTGAAAAATTAACCAATATCTACAGTCAATTAGCTGGTACAAACTGTAGAACTTATCACAACAAACTAGCAAGTTAAATCTTCCAAATTAATCTATTTTACTTTGTTGCAATAACAACAAAAGAAACCTACATATTATACTCTTCATATCCATGGGACTATAGGGAATCTTTGCCTATAACATAGTAAAAAGAAGAATAGCAGCAATTATTTTTAAAGAGATTTTGAACCCTTAAAATGCAAGTGACTTTTGAACTATGTAACTCTTTTGCTGTAGAGGAAAGCCAAGTATAATCTTACTTTTTCTAGGGAAAACGTAAATAAAAAGTAAATAAAATGAGAAAGTGATCTTTTGGGGATTTTTAGGGCACTCTTCTTAAACAAAAAACAAATTTGCCATCATTGCATTCTAAAAGGCAAAAGATCATTTTTCTATCACAATCATTCTTCACTTTAGCATAACTATCTGCACAATCATTAAATAAACCTTACAGAAGAATTTTCAGGCAGCTCCACATCTTTAGAGTTCAGATGTATAGACTATATGTAATGTTTGGGGAATTCTCAAGTAGGCATTTATAACTCTCAGCAAAAGATAATTTGTCTTTTTTCTCCTGAGTTATTATTAGACTGGGGGGGGGGGGCAGGATCTATCAAGAAACTTTTAGTCACTTACTGTATTCTCAAATCAAATATATTCTGCATGTTACTTTCCGAAATACTTCACGGACACAGAAGAAGGAACTCTGCAAGCATATAAAGACACTTAAATTTGGGAGCCTAACACTTGTTGCAGGCAGTAAGACCTGACTCGTGCCCTCAAAAGGCATCTGGAGTGTGATTCAGCTCATCATAAATTAGGTCAACTAAACTGCTCCCTAAGCTCTGTTGACAGTAAGGATTAGGTCTTCAAAAGACCACAACAGGTTCAGAAGTTCAGAGTACACATGGACAACTAACATAAGGCACCTGAACATGAGGGAAGAAATTCCATCCTCAGTTTCCTAACTGATATCAAGCAAAGAACTGAACTACATTTCAGTGCATAAAAAATACTATTTTGAAACAATTTTCAATCTAGTATGAAAAAACCAAAGGGGAGTAGGGGAGTAATAAAATCACTTCCTACCTGGAAAAGCATATTAAACAGCTCAAAAAAAATTTTAAATTAAGTCAGTCACATAAATCAAGTAAGTGGTCCCAAAGAATGAAAGCCTACCTTCTTTTCATTTCAAGAATTCAAGTAGCCTACCTCATATTGCTGGGAAACCTTAAAAAACAAAAGTGAGGTCATAAAATGATACAGGACACCAGGAAAAAAGCCCAAACTGATTAAAGGAGAAAAAACCAGGTTTCGTTTTTTAATAAAATAGGTGTGCCGCTCTGTGTTATTATTTACCTGACCTTCCAACCTCAAGAGAAAGAGCAACAACACATTGTATCAGCATCCCTAGACCATGTATTGTCCCATGGGTGTGGATACTTGCTTTGCTAGAGTAGAAGATGGGTGTTACACCACTAAAAAAGATCAATGAAGTATCACAAAAAATTACCCCTGCAGACTTGAAAGTTTTCGCTTATTTTGAAGAAAGCAAATCAAAATTTTATCAAAAGCAAGGCATATGCTTTCCTCCTGCAATGAGAATGAAGGGTTGCATTACCTTCATGCACTGTTATTCCGCAGTTGTCACACTGGATTATTTCATCAGCATCTTCACTGTTATCTCCAAGACAAACGCAACAAATCAAAATATGGTCCATTTTCTGGGAACTCCAATTTTGAGACTTCTCAAGGATCAATGAGTCCTAATATTGAAAAATTAAGACACATGAATTATGCCAGGAACTTCAATTTTATTTAAAACAAACAGAAGCTCTGTCATTTGCTCAACTTTTGAATAAGAATCACAAAACATACGAAAAATTATTTTCACAAGGCTAAAAGTTTCTCTGTTGTCAAAACATTCAAATGCTTCATCCATGAATGCAAGAGCTGGGATGGATGGACCTCAATAAACCTATAAACCTACAGATATGTTAAGATCCAAAGGCCATACAAGAGTTACTTTCTCAGACAGAAACATATGTCTTTAAACTATTTATGTTCTATGAAAAGAAACACCTAAGAAATTATTTAACAGTAAAATTAAAAAAATAAAGCCAAAGGTGACTTTCAAATGTTCCAATATTTAGAAAGTTGCTTCATGTTATTAAAATTTTTAAAAAGTCGCACGGATCTGAAAAATCCAAAAATAAACAGATAATACAAGCCTGCCAAGTTTTCACTTACATAAAGTATAACATTAGCAATTCAGTATGATTTGGTTGTAATGCAAAGTGTACGTCTCTACACAAAACCTTATCATTTATTAAAACTATAACAACTTATGTTCTTCTGACTATATACAAAAGTAAAGATTTGCAGAACAAGTACATTGCCCTGTTCTAGCAACCTGCAATATGAACTACAGCTCTTAAATAAAATGTGGGTTTTCACAGAGAATTTTTCAAAGGAAACACAGAGGAGTGTTTCAGAAACCAAATAAAGCTGTTTGCAAATTTAATTTTCTTAATAAACACTGTCGAGGCCTCTTACTATTTTCATTGTGAGATACAGCCACTGTCCCTTCTGAAGTTTCATGGCCTCCATAGATTTTTATACTGCAGCTTGAACTACCATCACTGGTGATATGAAAGCATGTAAGTAAGCGTGAAATCAGGCACACTAGTTAAAAATAACTCTTGCAGTATGAAGAAATAACAATAGTTTCAAGCAGAGGCTGAGAGTTCAAGCCTAAATATCTATTCAAAATATCAAGGATGTGAAAGTATTACAGAACTGCTGTGGCATAACAAAAGAAAAAAAAACAAACAGTGGAATATGCCTTCTCAAACATCTTTTTTGAATCCTAACCCCCCATTTATGACATAAAATAGAGCACCAATACCACCCCTTAGGAAATGTGACCTCATCTAGAAGTAGAAAAGCACATTCACACAGTCATGTTGCTTACAGGAAGGCAACTAATTGTGAAAATAAAAGATCCTCTGCCACAGAGTTCAGTCTTAATGACCATCTCTTCCAACATCCTCCTTTTACAACAAAGCCTTTTGAGAAAAGCAATAAACTTGGACATTACTGTGGCCCACCATTGCTCAAAATACCCATGTTTAGCTTACCATTCACATTAAAGACAGGAAAATGGCCACAGATAATCCCTAACTTTGGAAGATTAATTGTGCAATAATACAGGTTTCCCCGATGCACCTCCCAACTCTACTGTAATCAGCTTTTTCTGACAGTACCTTCAACTTAAACTGCTATTAGGCTTCACTAAGATAAGTTTAAAAGAAATTTCCAATCCGTACTACTATGGACACCCAAGGTCTGGTAATTAAAAAAGAAGAAAACCAAAACTATTACTTTATCTTGAATAAACAGAATTGCATTGTAAAAACGACACTGAAATAACACTGTCTAGGCAGTGAGAACATATGCAAACATGGACAAAAATCCCACAACAAACAAGCAATGATGAATGGACATCTAATTTTTGATCTACTGTTAGGAGTCCCATCCATTATGGTTGACTTTATGTGAAAACAGCCAACAGGTAAAAAAAGCAGCTGAGTAACTTATTCTTCTATGCAGACAACAGAGAAGGAGTGATCTGGAAAATATGGTGCTCTCCCTTGCTTTTAGTCCATGTATGCACCCAAAAGACCATACTGGTCTAAACATGGGAACTTTTAAAACAGAGATAGTAACTGCTGCCAACTCCTGAACAAGTCCTATTCCCTGCTGAAGTGAGAGAAATTATTACACTATGTAATGAATCACTACATAATTCCCATTTCTGTCATGTGAATGTAAGAAAGTGAGCATTTCAAGCTATATAAACTTCTAACTTTAAAGGGGAAAAAAATTAAAAATACAATGACCACCTCACTAAGAACAGAAGAATCCTATACAGTGGCAGTAATTAGAAAAGCAGAAAAGCACCATTTATCTACTAATGATGCTTGACTGCAGCAAAAGCTTTTATTCTTTGCATAACACAACAGAAAATTACACTGTACATGTTAAAATACTGTATATGTAGACCTCAAAATAATTTAGTAAAATGTGAAAAAATAAAAAGCATACAGAAACAAGAACCATATAACCTATCCCAAACACCCTCCCCAACATCCATCCTCCAAAAGTAAGTAAAAGAAAGGAAGAAGAAAGAATGCGTATTAAGGACACGACAACATGTTTAGAGGTAATTACCTGAACAACCTGTCATAAATTATTTATGCATTTAGACATCTGGTTTTCTAAGAACTCAGCTTCTGCAGTGTAATGAGATTTTTGCTAGATATGTCCGCTAGAAAATATTTTTTTACCTTTTTTTATTAACTATTTTAGAAGATTGTAGCAGTGAAGACTATACTGTACCAATACAGTTGAGTATCACAGAAATCCAAAAATTACAGTCTATAGATATTCATTGTTGCAGGACTCCTTGTTAAAGTCCTAACTCATAAACAGTACAGTACTTTCCTTTACATGTAATAAAGAGATCAGTTACAAAACTATAATTTGAACTTCAAATGTTCAAATTTTATCTTCTAATCACTGTCCTAAATCTAAAGGCAAAGGCACGAAAGAATCTGACGTCCATGCAAACTAAGAAGCTTCACAGAAGATAAACCAGAGACAGCTCTGGGCTTCTGAAACAGGCCTAATTTTTCAAATCAATGGAAATTATGGACATATTTAAGGATACATAACTCACATCTCCATTCTGACACAGGAAACAGTTCTCAAAGAAAACCGCCTATCTCTGTTTCAAGTTTTGATCATCAGTATTGGTAGAGCACATTCAGCTCCTGAGCCGAGAGAATGCAGGTACCAATATTAAAATCACAGAGCTCAACAATGAAAGATGTCTATATAAGAAGTTTAAAAAGAAAAAAACCCAAACAAGAATTCTACTTTTTTTTCCAATCTCAATTATTACTTGTAATTTAAACAGCATAGCTCATTCACTATCATATATATACAATATGTATCAAAGTATCTGAAGTGGACATGGCTGATTCTTGCAATTCTTTTAACTTTGTTCAAAATTTTGCTACTGCAGGACATGAAGTCAGCCCTACTGACAACCTGATATCATAATTTTTCCAGAGGCACAACCTTCCAGGCAACTGTAGTTGTGCATAGGGAAAAAAGGTTGCTTTATTAAATACTTATATGTAGTTTTCACATTCTGCAATCAGAAGATGTAATAATCATAGTTCCCAAATACTTTTTAGTATGGTAAGAAATTAGTTCATTTGTGACTATTATAAGCAAATCTACCATAAATTATCACAATTATTCTATTTGATTTTAAATCCAGTGTGCATATTTTACTTAAAATTCTTCTATTAGGGACCTTAATGTTCAGACTTTGGTGTTTGTCACACGGATGTGTTAGGATAAAGAATAATGTATCATGTATCTATTTTATGTTTATGTCACAGATGCTTTTAACTTTTAGAACATTACAGATATGCCATATCTACACTAAAACAGAAGTCTAGCTAATACATACTGGTTTGCATACTGGACCTCCTATTTGTTTTAGCACTAATTCAACCTCCTAAAAGCAAAGAGAAGTCTCTCTGTTGATTTTTTTGGCATTAGACTGACCAAATGGTCCAAACAAGGTTATTTGATATGCAGTGCCTATTTACCGTGATTTTGCTGCTTCACTTATTCACTTATTATCGCGTAAACCCAACTCGAGACAATTAGTTTAACTTTTCAAATTAACAGAATAGCTACTGGTGAGTAGTTTCCATTTGTCAAGAGATATATTATAGAAAGTTGGTTGCACTACCTCATTACTCTTGCTTTGTGAAAGAGCCAGGCTATCATTTGTCAATTCCTCATCATCTGCATTATTCCTGTTAAGAACTTTACTCCTCTTCTTCTTGGATCCTCCATCACTAGCTGTGCTGCTGTTATCTTCTTCATTACCTTCCTCATCATTGTCATCCTCATCACTTCCACTCCCATCATCTTCATCATCCTCATTGTCTCCATCACTGCCCTCTTTCCGCAGAGAATTTTTTCCTTTTTTTTTCTCAGCAGTAGGCCGCCAGTCATTGTCATCTTCACTGTCATAGTCATCCATGTCATTTAGTTCTTCCATCGATACAAAATCTAGCAGAGGTCGGTTCCTGCGCAAATTCCATTTTTTTGGTTCATTTGTTTGTTCATCAGCCACAGCATCAGGTTCAGCTGCTTTCTCCTTCTCTTTCTTCTTTTTTGGCTTTTCTTCTTCATCTTCTTGCTCTTTCTTTTCAGTTTTAATTACCTCTTTGTCTGCTGTTGGCACCTCTTCTTCAGTGGAGCTTTTTGGCTGTTGCTCTTCTACTTTCTCTTCTGCTGGTTCCTCCTCCAAGATATTTTCTTCTGATTCAGTACAGGAACCTTCACCACTGTCCTTTGATGCATCTTCACTCCCATGACCACTTCCTTCAGAATCTGTTGAGCATATGAAAATTTAAAAAAAGTTCCGACACAAATGTACCCCCAAAAATAAAATCTGTTGAAGCAAGTTGTTAAACAAAAGAATGATGCACGCTCCTCCCTCATAAGGTATTCCACCTATCTTTTCAGCTGGTGTCCAAATACTGCTATTTCAAGTGGTATGTTGAGAATCTGTTAAACATGAGTGCATTTTAAGATGCTAAAAAAAAAAAAAAAAAAAGAAAAAGATGGCAGAACTTATTAAATGAGCATTTTATGCTCCTTTGAACTGCAGCTCATATTAACAATAAGCAGTAGCACAGAGTAATTTCCATGTGAAGTCACATCTTAAAGAAAGAGAATTCCAGTTTATAATTTCTGGAAGAATTTCCTGCATCTCCAAAACAAACGAGCTATCCAATAGACAGAAGTTATCAAATGAAGAGTTTACGTAACACATACTAGTAACAGTGTGGATAATCCCACACCTTCATTTTTAGTAAGTTTGTTTTTCTGGGTTTGAGGGTTCTTTTAATTTCCTATGTTATTTCACTTATTAATCCCACATAACTTATGCCTCATTCAGTGTTGCAGCTGCACAACAAAGTATAAATTCTAACCTTATACCACTCATATGGTATCATTCTATGTGTATTCCCTGTTTCCAGTAATTAACACAGGCTAATCGTGCAACAGAAATGAAGAGGATTTGCAATAAAAAACCCATAAAAATAAGACAATTTTACTATAAAGTACATGTAAAAATACTCAAAATTGACATGAGTATTAAAATTTTATAAACATCATTCTCCTTGACTATCTCTCATCTTATATGCAGCACCTACTGTTTTTCATTCACAGTATTATTTTTGTTGAAGGAGAACTCAGAAAATATTTTTTTAAACTAGTAAGGAAATATAAAGTTGCTCAATCCAATGCAGGGATCAGTTAGGCAATGGTTACAGTTTTCAGTTTGCTCAAAGCCATTACCGAGTTCTTGATCCACTGGCATATAGATGCAAAGATGAAACGTTGATGCTTGCAAATGAAAAAAAATTCTTAATTGCTTTAGTTACCACCCAAAAATCTCCATCACTCAGCATCACCCTACATAGAGAGTTTCTGTGCGCATCCATCTCTATATAAATCCAAATAAACAAACACTGCAGTCAGTGTGCTACACATTTCACAAGGCATTTATTTCCACCCCACACAACATTGCCAATGATTAGCCAGTTGTTACTTCAATATAATGGTCAGTTTAGTCTTCTTCTGCATATACCTGCATGAGGAATTGTTTGGTGAGGAAATTATAAAATTATCCATAAAAAAATTCATCAGTGCTACTATTACAGATCAGGACATTAATGCCATTCATCCTCTCACAAGGTAATAGAAACTAAGAGTTTCTGAAAAATGTTCTAATCTTCAGAGATCCAGAAAAAACACCTTTTTTTACAATCTTTTGAGAGGAGAGTAATTCATTTACCTACACCTATTAGCCTACTAACTACAGTAATCAAAGTAAAACATAATTAACTGAAGTTTTGAAATAGATGAACACTTGTCAGATATGCACAAGAAAGAAAAAAACAGTTTTAACTAATATGCAGTCTAAAAAATTATTTTAAAATTACAATAACTTTGTTTGGATACAGAATCACAGAATTGCACAACAGACAAGACAGGAAGGGACCACAGTGGGTCCTCTGATCCAACCTCCCTGCTTAAGCAAGGTCATCCTAGAGCACATGGGACAGGATTGTGTTCAGACAGTTCCTGAGTATCTCCAAGGAAGGAGACTCAACAACCTCTCTGGGTAATCTGTGCTAGTGCTCAGTACAGTACAGCTCTTCCTCACATTCATGTGGAACTTCCTGTACCTCAGTTACTGCCTGTTGCCTCTTGTCCTATTGTTTGGCACCATCAAGACAACCCTGGCTCCATCCTATTGACACCCTCCCTTCAGATACTTATGAACATTCCCAAAGACCCCTCTCAGTGGCCTCTTCCCAAGGCTGGACAGGCCCAACTCCCTCAGCCTTCTCTGAGGCTTCTCTGGCACCCAGAGAAAGGCCATGAAAATGGTGAGAAGGCTGCAACACTCCATGGAGAAAAGTTCAGAGAACTGGGGTTGTCCAGCCAGGAGAACAGAAGGCTCCAAGGGGACCTTATTTTGTCCTGTCAATAAAAAAGGGGGCTTATAAGAAAGAGAAATGTTTTACTACGGCTCGCAGTGACAGAAAAAGGGGAACAAGTTTTAAACTGAAAGAGGATAGGGTTTTGATGAGATACAAGAAACTTTCCAATGAGCATGGTGAGACACTGAAACAGGTTGCCCATGGAACCTGCCCATGGACATCAGTGCAAATATTCAAAGGTCATGTGGGATCGGGCTTTAAACAATCTGGTCTAACAAAAGATGCTCCTGACCAAGGCAGGGGATTGGCCTAGATTATCTTTAAAGCTCCCTTCCAACCCAAACCATTCCGTGGTATCTGATTCTGATTGTTGCCAATAATATTTTTGATATGGGTTGGTTCACAGGACACCAGGCCTGCTGTCAGCACACGGGGCACACCTGCCTCAAAGATGGGAAAAGGATCTTTGCCGAGGAGTTAGAAGAGACTCGCTGAAAGACTTTAAACTAGATCTGAAGGGGGAAAGGGATAAAAACAGGTTCACTGGAGATATGCCTGAGGGCAGCACACCAGTGTTTGAGGGACAGCATGCTAGCAAAGTCCTTTGCTGTTCTGCCTCAGTGGAGGTAGGCAATGGAGATCCACACAGCAGTAGACACAAGGGTAACTGTAGTGTTAAAAAACATGGAAGCAACTAAAAATGGTCACATAAGACTTAGGGCTTGTACCCCCCAAAAGGTGGTGGGATGAACAGCCCAACTGAAGTGCATCTACACCACCACACCCAGCATGGGCAGGATGAGCTGGAAAGCCATTGTACAGAAGTAAAACTATGACATAGTTGCCATCATGTAGACATGAGATGACACAGACAACTGGAGTACAGTAATGGATGGCTATTAACTCTTTAGAAGGGACAAGGCAGCAAGGAGAGGTGGTGGACTAGCCCTGTATGTTACTAAGTGTTTTGATTGTTCAGCGCATAATCATGATGACAATAGGGTTGTTTAAGGGTAAGACTCAGGGGGAAGTCCAGCAAGATGGGAGTCTGTTAAATACCACCCACCCAGGATGAAAAGTCTGTAAGCTAGGAATAGAATAGTCTATAAGAATAGTCCATAAGCAACTGGGAGAAGTCTCAAAATTACTAGCCCTCATTCTCACAGGGGACTTCAACTTACTAGATGTCTGCTGAAAGCATAATGCAGCAGAGAGAAAATGGCCTAGGATAATCCTGCACTGTGTGGAAGACAGCTCCCCAACACAGCTGGTGAGGGAGCCCACTGGACCTGTTGTTTGTGAACTGAGAAGAACTGACGTGATGGCTGCAGGCTGTTTTGGGCAGAGCAAAGATTAAATTATAGTTTTCAATTCTCAGAGAAGGAAGGGAGTAACCTGAACAACTGCCTTAGACTTTCAGAGAGCAGATGCTGCACTGTTGAGAGGTCTGGCTGACAAAGCCTCTTGGGAGGCAGTCCAGGAAGGCTGGACATTCTTCAAGAAGGAAATTTTAAAAGCACAGAAGCAAGCTGTCCCCATGTGCTGAAAGACAAGCTAGCAGAAGACTGGTCTAGCTGAACACAGAGCCAAGAGCTTTGGCTGGAACTCAGGAAAGAGAGTTTATGGCCTTTGGAACAAGGAGCAGGCAACTCAGGAGGACTGCAAGAAGGTAATGAGATATATAGGGACAAGAGCCAAATCCCAATTAGAACTTAATCTGACTACTGACATAAGAAACAATAATATATGTTTCTATAAATACATCATCAACTAAAGGAATGATAAAGATGATCTTCATCCTTTACTGGATGTGGGGGGAAACATAGTGACGAAGGATGAGTAAAAGTCTGAGGAACTAAATGCCTTCTTTGCCTCAGTCTTTAATAGCAAGACCAGTTGTTCTCTGGGTATCCAACCTCTTGAGTTGGAAGACAAAGACAGAAAGTAGAATGAAACACCCACAATCCAAGGGGAAATGGTCAGGGATCCTGTATACTACCTAGACACATAAAGTCTGTGGGACCAGACAGGATCCACCCAAAGGTACTGAGGGAACTGGTAGAAATGCTGACTAGTCAATTTCAATGATATACTAATTGTCCTGGCTAACCAGGTCGGTCCCAGATGACTGGAAGTTAGCAAACATGATGCCCACCTATAAAAGGGGTCAGATAAAAGATCCAGGGAAGTACAGTCCTGTCAGCCTAACCGCGGTGCTGGGGAAGGTCATGTAGCAGACCATCTTGAGTGCCATCATGTGCCACGCACAGGACAACCACAGGGATCAGGCCCAGTCAGCATGGGTTTGTGAAAGGCAGGTATTGCTTGACCAACCTGACCATTTTATGACAAGAAGGCCTTCTTAGAGAGAAAGGCTGTCCATGATGTATACCTGTACTTTAGTAAAGCCTTTGATGCCATTTCCCACAGCATCTCCTGGAAAAACTGGCTGCTCATGGTTTGATGGGTGCACTGTTCACTGCATAAAAAACTGGCTGGAGGCTGGATGACGAAGCCCAGGGAGTGGTGGTCAACCGTTATGTCCAGCTGGTGGCCACTCTTTTTGAGCAAATGTGCTCCCCGTGGCTCAGTACTGGAGCCAGCACTGTTTAATATCTTTACTGATGATGAGGGCAAGGGATGAGTGCACCCTCAGAAAGTTCACACATGGTATCAATTTGACCAGAAATGTTGATCTGCTGGAAAGCAGGAAGGGTCTGCAAAGGGATCCGGACAGGCTGGATCGATGGGCTGAGGCCAATGATATGAGGTTCAACAGGGCCAAGTGCCAGGTTCTGCACTTGGGTCACAACAATTCCAGGCAGGGCTACAGGCTGGGGCAGAGTGACTGGAAAGCTGTCCAACGGAAAAGGATCAGTGTGTACTTGTCGACACCAGCTGAACGGGAGACAGCAGTGCACCCAGGTCGCCACGAGGGCCAACAGCATTCTGGCCTATATCAGAAATAATGTGGCCAGCAGGACTAATGCAGTGATTGTCCTGTACTCGGCACTAGTGAGGCCACACCTCGAATTCTGTGTTCAGTTCTGGGCCCCTCATGTCCAGAAAAGGGCAGCAAAGCTGGCGAAAGGTCTAGAGCTCAAGTCTTATGGGGAACAGCTGAGGGAGCTGGGGTTGAAGAAGGGAGGCTGAAGAAAAGGAGGCTCAAGGGAGACCTTAACAGTCTCTATAACCACCTGAAAGGAAGCTGCTGTGAGATGGGGGGGTCTGTGTCTTCCCTCATGTAACAAGTGATAGAACAAGAGGAAATGGCTTCAAGTTGCACCAGGGGAGGCTTAGATTGTATATTAGGAAAAAATTAATCACAGAAAGGGTTGCCAAGTATTGTAATAGGCTTCCCAGGTAAGCAGTTGAGTTGCCATCCCTGGAGATAGTTAAAAGACATGTAGATTTGGCACTTGGGGACATGGTTTGGTGGTGAGTTTGGCAGCGCTGGGTTAATGGTTGAACTCAGTGATCTTAAAGGTCTTTCCTACCCTAAACAATTCTACAATTCTATACTTGCCAGGTCTCAAACGCTTTACAAGTAATTCCTCAAGCTAGACTCTCATACTAGATATTTGTATCACAAATTAAATGCCATTTCTACATTAAAAGCAAAACGTACTGTTGTATCTCATTTCACAGGTTCTGATGCCTACGTGCCCTACTTGACTCACTGCAAATAAAGTAGTATGGGATTTTTCCATGTTAGAATTAACTGGATTTTTAAGTTAGCTTTTAATTATTTTCTCTTATTTCCCCAACGTAAGTCCATCACAGACATTTGTTGTGATGCTTTAATTGTGCTGCTATGTTTCTAAATATGCTTAGATCTCTTGTCAATTTAAGCTTCCATTTTAAATTTAGGGGGGAATCTTAGTCTGGGTATAGTTTGATCTTTTAACAGCACTCTAAATTACTAACAGTGATTCTTGTACATCAATACTATACTATGCAAACAATTTAAAGCACAGAACAAATGAAGATTATTTTGATTCACTTCTCTCTTTCAAATTCTCTTTCCCTTCTGCCTGCATGTTTTGTTTTGTATTCTCTTTTCTGCATTCATATACACACCAGAGATACCTATAGTGAGGGCTATCTTTCTTTGGTCTGAATGCATCCACTGTGATAGGTGCTTTTCCAGAAAGAGCTGTGATAACAGCAATTTTTGCACATGTTCTTCTGTGAGCTGTACTTTTACTGAGGAAGAGGCTGTAGTATACAATTTTCTCCCTGAAAGAAATGCTTAAAGAATGGCTTTTTCAAATTGGCAACCATATCATGTCATTCCCTATAGGAGAGAAGTCAAGCTACTCTAAGTGAAAGATGGGGCCAGATACGCCATCAAATAGTGAAGAATAGAGAGTTCCACTGAGAACAAATATGAGAGATAACGGTGGGGAGAGAGACATCATTTATTCCTCTACACCTTGTACCTTTAGCTCTCCTAAGCACAACAGCAGGTGGCAGTCAAATCCAAAGAGGAAAATTCTGAAAGGAATTCCCCATAACAGAACATTATGCTACAGAATTAACATACCAAAAAAAGTGTAATAAAGAAACACTCCACTCAGCCATGGAGTCTTGTATAATACATACTGTGCAAAAGACTTAAGGGTAAAGCTACTGAAATCACTACAGTATTCAAAAAAAATTCTCCCAGGGTTTTACAAAAGCATTTTTCAAACAACTTTAAACATGACATCCCATAATTTTTACATTTTTTTAACATTCTTGGAAAATTCATCTACACAGAGAGTAAGTGCTGCACTACTGAAGTACCTGGCCAACCACTCACAGGAGACAGTCTGATTCTTCAATGCAGTATTTAGCTTAATAAGCAGCTTTGTAAAAAAGCAGATTTATTGCTTAAGTGAACTGTAAAGGATAAGCTAGTTAAAAGTAATCATAGACTCAGTTTTGGTCTTGCCTCTTCCATTAACAAAGTTTAACAACTCCAAATAGTAGATGACAAGCATTTCGTATCATATTAGAAAGTTCTTTTGTTTGCACTGAGTCCTACCTGGTTGAGTCTCACCCAGGTGCTCAAAGCTACGTACCAAGAATACAATGAAAGATTCTGGAACACTGAAAAGTAGTGAAAACCTGAAAAACTGAGCATGCAATACAGAAAGCAGTTACCAAGTTATTCCTACTAAACAATATTGTTCAGTAACAACCTACAGCCATAATGTGAGAAGTCATCCAGCCCACAGTGGCCTTCACAATACCCTCTTTTTGAGGGCAGTAACAAAAACCACAGCACAGGTGACGTTAATGTCACTCAATCAGCACCACCTTGTCTATTGGTCCTTTAGCCTTTTTTTTCCCCTATCACAAGGTGAACAAGTCTTTCACACAATGATGTGAAATTACCTAAATGCGTCTGCTAAAACATCATGTTAGACACCATGTACAATCCCTCACCCAGGGTTTTTGCATCCTGACACATAGGAAAAGCGAAAAGCAGAACTAAAAGTGTTTGTGAACAACAGCCTCTGCCCATAAACTTCCTTAGCAGAACAGCTTCAGAATCGCAAAAACTCCTTTGCACATGTGCTGTACCAAACATGCAAAACCAGCTGTACCTCCTATGCATCTGATCTAGAAATTCCAAATAATTTTACAGTCTCCAGAATACCATAAAAGAATGTTTAAACTAGAAAGTTACAATAAGTGGATGAGAAAAGAAAAAAAAGGCAAGAAAACCTAGACCATACATGGAAAATACGAGTTTTTAAATTGCCAAAGGCAGAGTTCTGTAACTGGTAAAATTGTCACCACATTTGTCTATTAGACTAAAGACAGAGGTCCATTATGCTGACACTGATATAAGCAAGAACTGAAAAGGCTTAATACCTCACTTTCAAAATAAGTTCAAAAAAGAGAATCTAACACCAATCAGATATACACCCCTGGCTATGTATGCTATTTTGCCATGTATGATGATTAAACGCTGGCAGATTACTGGCAATTCAACACCGGTAATAGTGGCAGTCAAAACAACTGAACTCTCCAAAGTATCGTGACTAAGAACACACAAAACCAAACCAACACAGATTAAGATATTACTTCTCTACAGAGAGAAAGTAATTTCTCAAATAATGTTTTGAAAAGAAGTATCTGATATGTATTAACTGCAGCTGTAGACTGGACAGAGCAGGAAATGGAACTGAGCACTGATCCACGATTACATGTTTCAGAAGACAAGTTTTTAGTTTAATAGAAAACACAATGGGAGGGCAACATAAAGCGAAGTCATTCAGTAAGCAGTTTCCTCACTTCTACACTAGCAGGAACTGTATCATGACATTTCAGCAGATATCTATTCAAGTCACAAAACTAATCCAAACTAAAGGTTGCAAATTTTTACTTCAGTCATTAGGAAGTGCCTTACGTTACAACACAGATGAAACTGGTTGCCCTGCCTCCTGAATTCCCTTGACATTTTCCAGTTTCCCCATTTTTAACATCTAACTGTTTGGGATAAAGTATTGCATAGCACATGACTTTACTGAGAAAAGATGCAGTCCTAAATAATTCATAAAATTGAATTCTAATACAAATTATGAAATAATAAGGTAGAAAATATATTTTAAAAAAACCTCTGAATTTTAGAGTTTCACATTTCGTACAAGGGAAGTGATATCTTAGAGACAGCTAAACATGCATGTGGGACAAGCTAAGACTAAGTCTCTAAGGCACTGTAACAAGTCACGCTTGTGAAACACTTCAAACATCCCATCTTCACTGAGCATGTCTGGACTCTCAGAGGCTACAAAAAGACTATCCCACCAAGCTGGAGCTACTAAACCACAGAATAATCTTCTCCATGTGGCAGAAAATACACAAGGGATGGACATATGCACAAAAAAAAGAGGAGATGTAGAAGTAAAGTAGAAGTAGCAAAGTAGGAGACCATAAAAATCCTACTCAAGACTGAGTGAACAAGCAAAACAACACTGAACCAACAAGCAAGGGGTCTGTAAGGGACAGACAGACTGGACAGATGAGGCACAAAACGTCACAATACGGGGAAAACAAAGAAAAATAGTGCCATCCCATCACTAAATCCACCCTGCACAGACGCTGGAATGAAAGCCTAGATTTCTGTTCTGTATTTCCTCTGCTGTAAGAATAACAGAAATCTCAGTGTTTCCAAAGAGAATGCAAGTTGAAAATGCTTGTCAGTCACTCCAAAGTTTTACTTCAAGTGGCAGACATATGTCCAGACAAAAGATTTTATCTGGGACGAAGGCAATACAAGAGAAAATAATGCTTGTATTTTTCATTTTTTCAACTGGAAAAAGCACTTGTGATTTCTGAGGAACTACACATTAATATGTAATTCTGAGATAATTTACTACTTATTAACTTGTCAGTATTTTCTTTTACCTTCACTTTCTGCTGAAACACTTTACAACTTTACTGTTGCATATCATATAAGTTGAGTCTCAAAAACAAATGTATTCATTTCTTCATCAAGATTTCAGTACTGTTTATCACTACATTTTGATGTTTTGGAAACATTTCTTTATATTACAATACTCTGTACAGGAAAGCAAAAGTGGACACTCCCCTGTGCTAAGAGGAAACAAACATCAGAAAAATAATTATATTTGCAACATTTTATTTCTAGATCAAGACACAGGTTTTCCAAAATACCTAATATATGCATTTATATAGATCATTACATGTTTTAAACAGAGCTCCTACTGACTTTATTTACAATAATAGTACATAATATACATGCAAGTCAGGCTCCACACTCAATACTAAAAAAAAAAAAAAATTATAAATGCGCCTAAAAATTTGCATCTACAAGACATGTAGCAGAAGTAGTGACAGATCAGTTCTTCAAAGGCAGCATTCAGATACACTCCTCTTAACTACACTAAAATAGAGAACTTGTCTTTAAATTAATACATTATATTTGTTCAGGGACCACACTACATTTCTCTGCATCATTTCAGTTTCAGTATATGCGCTGACAATGCTGACCGAGTTCACCAATGAGAGAAAAGAAAAGTGGTAAACCCCTGCTTGGGAGTCCTGTTGGGAATTACTCTGCACCTATACTCTCTGATTTCTGACATTAGTATATCTTCAGCTGCTCTCATAGCAGGGGGAAAAAAATCAACAAAAAAACTCCCAAAGCATGCTCTAGTTAACTCAAAAGCAAAACTTCAAATAAGTGATGTGTATTGTGAAAGATATTATCAAAAAACTTCAGCTGAGTATATTACAGTACCATCATTTCAACTCACATATTTGTATGCTCTGTCTCCAAAGGGCAGTTTTTTGGATTGATCCCACATTAAGATTACATATGACATTCTTTCTTAAGGAACAAATTTGTCAAGATGTTTAGAAAACACAGAAGAATACAGTACTTTAGAATATGGCACTACTACATGGGTTCAATCCCCTATATGGGCCATTGACTTAAGAGTTGGACTCGATGATCCTTGTGGGTCCCTTCCAACTCAGAATAGTCTGTGATTCTGTGTGTGAAACAGAGAAGCCATTAAAAATCGCTCTGTCCAATATTAACATAATGAAAAGCCTGCAGGCCTGAAAATTGTTTATATTAAGTAAATTTACAAGAATATAACAGTTCTAAAATCCGTTTCCCTACAGAGATGTCAGAATGTTGAGATCTTTAAAGTGGAAAAGGTAGTAATTGATTGTTGGTGTGAACTAAACCCAAAGAAAAGAAATTAACTACACTGTAATTAAAGGCCACATTTCCTATGGATTTTTTGGTGGAAATGGAGGTTAGGTAATTTCAAATGTTTTCTGTTACGAAAGAAATTTACCAAGACACCTGGACTCCAAATACAAAAATTCAGAAATGCCAATTCCTTCCTAAAAGTACTTAATAACAACAATTTCTCAAATACTTACTGCATCGCATATTCCCAGAAATCTGGCAGAACAATGAACATGTGCAAAAGTTTAAGCATTCAGGGTTAAGTCCTCATAGATTTGCACAGTATCATCTACTAGCACATACTACTGGAGATCCTAAAACTCATACATATGAACACAACACAATCATCAGGGAGAAAACAACTTCAGAACTTTTTTAAGTCAATACTTAAATAATCCTTTAACTTTGAATTTTACAATTTGTTTTGTTGCTTTAAAACCAGCATGTGCAATTGTGAATTAAATAAACATATGTTGTGCAGCTGTGAAATTACCATATTTACAGGATTTTTCTGAGCGGAATGAGTAGAATTGATGCTCATTTTCAAAGCAATTCTAACTGATTCTTCCTTCTGAAACATTTATTTCCTTTTGTAAGCAAATTATACCATGTAATTCTGAACTCAAACAAATACTAGGTACTGATTTGCAACAGGCTGCACATGGAGAGGCCTCCATGGTCACTGAAAGAAGAAAAATAGCAACATCCCTGAGTGTACTGGAGATTAAATGCACATTATGCTTTGATGGCTCAATGAACAGATAGAAAAAAGGAAACCTG
Source organism: Hafferia zeledoni (assembly GCA_035583235.1). NCBI lineage: Eukaryota > Metazoa > Chordata > Aves > Passeriformes > Thamnophilidae > Hafferia > Hafferia zeledoni. Next base: position 26,027,458 of record JAWWEV010000083.1, on the reverse strand, counting down.
CTTTTTTATTAGCAACAATACAGAACTTGTCTAGTAGGGTTGCCTGCTCATACACACATGAATTCTGTATATACATATATATACACATATATACATATATATACACATATATACATATATATGTGTGTATATATGTATATATATGTGTGTGTGTTTGTGTGTGTGTGTGTATATATACACACACACACATATATATATAACTTTGAAATTATGCATTTTATTTATCTGTGTGCATGTAAAAAAGTCCCTTGATTTCATCACTTTCTGTATCCAAATCTAAACAGACTAAGAACAACCAAATTTAAGAGTACATTATATACCAGCTTCATTTTAAATCAGCACAGATGTTCTGTTTCAAATATCCTGCAACCACTCGTTTAACTTCTATTACATGTAAGAAATACTTTTTTTCTTTCCACTTAAGACATTATTTGTAATAACTTTCTATTACTCAACTTCTCCAAAGCCTCACAACTTTCTTCTTTCACACTGAAAAATCTTTGAATAAAGTTCAAACTCTCTTCAAAGTGTTTTCACTAAATTTTAAATTTTACTGAACAGAACATTAATTTCACCTACAAAGGAGAGATATGGGTTCAGTAATGCTAAAACAATACTATGTGAGATATATGAACATAAAACAGTAATTAGAAAAATATTTTTAAGTAGAATTGGGGGTTTTCTCATATGCTTGTTTCAATTCAGTGTGGTGTTTTTCAGGGAAAACCCATTCAATTTCCTCAAAATGAAACTGACTGAAAGACTCTCAAGGCTAGATACTGATTGACCTCCCCAGCTACATAAACTATCCTACAAGTCAAAAAGGACATCAATTACAAACGAATCTTCTGCACTTACATACTGTTGTGTGAGGAAGCTGTATTCATTATTTTTAATTATTAACTTTCGATCAATTAATATACTGCTCTGAATTACGTGTTCATCACCCATACTCCCTTTCCAATTCTTTTCCCCTAAATCCTGCTTACATTACTGTTCCAGAATAGGGAGATTTTCTTTGTAATTAAAAACCATTTCCTTTTACAGCAAATTGTACCCTTACTCAAAAGATAGGATCAAAAATCCCCAGAAAACAATTAAAAAACAAAGCAAGCCCCCAAAAAGTCTTAAAAAGAAACTGGTAAGATTACATTAGTTTTACTCTCTTAAACCACTGCAGCCTCTTTCTACCAGAACAGGCAAGGAAAACATGTCTAAGCTTAGGGGGAAAAAAAAAAAAGAGGAAAAAAAAAAGGAAAAAAACCCCCAAACAACCCCCCTTTACCAAAAAATCACACAAAGCCCAAAACAAAAGAAACAACAAACAAGGACGTATCTTAAAACTGATACTGGATAAATTATTATAAAGCACTAAAAGTTCATCAATACACAGAAACTTGTCAAATGTTAAAAAATAAAGCCTTTAAATGGAGATGGGGAATACTTTTGCACTATGCTATACATTCGCACAAAAACATCCACCAGCATCCCCAGTCCAGAAAAAACAAAGTAAGTTGTTTGACAAGCTGCCATAATGTCTTCCTTGTGTCTTAAACACCCTGCACCTACCTCATTTCCCTCAGCACATGCCACAGAACATCCAACGTGCACTTTATTGACAAACATCGTCCTGCCCCTTCTTTCCCTTCCCTCCAAATATGTTTGAATTTATTCATTTTATTTTGGCATCTAGTCTATTTTCAATTTCTGTGAATGTCCACTGCAGGTACAGGAATCTGCACATATAGAAAAGACTGCAAAACAGTAACACTGAAGCAAGGACTTCCCTCTAGTATGAAATATGTACACCTGTCTGCATAGCTATCTGAAAAGACACCTTAAGCTTCTCTATTGTAAAAAACAATAAAAGCCTGAACATATTATTTTTCTGCTTTAGGTTCTTACTCAAAATGGGAATGACTTAGGGAAAAAGGAAAGTTCCTAAGTTCCCAATCAACTACTATTCAGACGTGTTCAAACCAAAATGGATTTAGATGTTTCTTATTTCAATATTAACTGCAGTGAATATTTTAAAAAGTAACTCTACATTGAAGAAATAAAATGCAGCAAATGCACCTAAGGCAGTCTGCACAGAAGCTACTCAAATGCTTCTACCAACACGTTTGATAATCATGAGATTTCTGTTAAGAAAAAATAATCGCAGTTGAAAGCACTGATTTCCAGTTATGCAATCATGTCACTCCCTTCAAGGGGCTCCAAGTCCCAACAGTTCACTGCGAGAACTCTGTTTCCTATATCGTATTAAACACACAACCATAAACAAAAAATGAGACAATTCTGAACCGAGGAGATGAGAAAGCATATTTACCTGAAGCATCTCCAACTTTAAAATCACTGTCATCAGAGCTATCATAATCTAAAGCTTCCAGCAGCGAAGCTGCCAAAGGCTTCACTTGTCTCCTCTTCGAACTGCGGTCCACTGCAGGGAAAAAAAGTGTGTTGTTACAGAGTGGCACAGTAAGGACTCAGCACCGCCGAGGGCACCTAAAGCAGCGGCAGCACGGCGGTGCCGGGCAGGGCTCAGCGCCGCCCGCAGCCCGGGCAGAGCCGCCCGCACGGGCGCGGAGCGCTGGTGCTCCCTGCAGGCACCGGGAACCGGCGCGGCCCCGCGGGCTGCCCGCGGCCCCAGGAGCGCCGGGCGGGCACCGCGGCAGCCAAACGCCCCCGGACCCACCAGCATCCCCAGGGGTAGCGCCCTGGCGTGTCCGCCAGCCACTCGAGGCAGGGGGGACGCGCAGCCTGGACCGCGGCACGCCCGAGGGACGGCGATGCGCCCGCTCGCCCGGGGGCGGGGCCGCTCCGCGGGCACCGCGGCACCTCCGCGGGGAAGGGCCGGCAGGGCGGCCGCGGTCACTTACTAAAGGCGGGGCGGGAGGGGCCCTCGGGAGCAGCAGCCGCCGGGCCCGGGCCCCTTCCCAACACAATGGGCACGGCGGCGACCCGGATGCAGACCCGCGCCCGCCCGCCTCGCCGCGCAGGCGCCGCCCGCGCGCCTCCTGCGCGCCTGCGCAACGCGAGGGGCAGCCGAGGAGGAGCAGGACAGTCCCTGTGCGCGTCCCTGCCCCTGTGCCCGTCCCTGCCCCTGTGCCCGTCCCTCGCCCGGCGCCTCCCGCGGCAGCTCCCGGGGGCGAGGCACGTGCAGTTCCAGGAGAGGCGCCTCTCGCGAAGTGTCGGAGCAAAGCCATTCATTCTCAGGGGCTGTGCCTGCTCAGGATCTCGTTTATTAGGAAGAACAGCTCAAAGAAGCCACTCTGGCACTATTCCATTCCCCCCGTGTAAAAACGAAGCGTTTTAAAGCTGTGCTCATTTAAGCCCCACTCAATTCCTCGAGGACTTTGTTATATTGCCAAGCTCATTCTTCCACTTTTGAAGAATAGCAACCTACTGCATTGGGGAGAAGAAAAAAGAAAATTGGTTAAAGGTGTTAAAGGGCAGGTTGGGCGGGGCTCTGAGCAGCCCAGTCTAGGGGAAGGTGTCGCTGCCCACGACAGGGCAGTTGGAACAGAAGATCTTCAGGATCCCCTTCCAACCCACACCATTTTGTGGTTCTATGATTCCATGATAAACCAAACAAACTCCTGGGATTATTATTTGACCACATCCCACGAGTCAGGGAACAAAAAAGCACAAAACCGAATGGTGAGAGATGGGCAGCGAAGGAGAGCAGTGTTGGGCCATCCCATGTTCAACAGAGTCCCAATTTCACCTCCATTCCGAGGGTCCCCCCTGGCCCTTGTGCACACACAGTTTTGCCAGAGCCACCCCAACAAAATGGGCCACCTGCACAAAACCTTTATGAGGTATTTAAAAAGACCTGAGGGCATAATCTGGAGTTTGGCTTTTTCTTCCAACTTGCATTTGTAATTAGAAGAACAGGGACATCTTTAAAGAGCTGATGCTCTGCCAAGTTGGTATGTCTTCAAGAGGATCAAGAATAGTGCTAAATATGAAAGCTTCCAACAGAATTGTAGTGCTTTAAAATTGGAAGACATGTTCAACTCTGGATAAATGCAAGTAGGGCCAAACTAGTTCTGTGACAGAGGGTGGAGGGGACATAAAATTTGGCAAGTATAAAATCTGTGACCAGAGCCTGCACTACATTTTGCACAGCACAGCATGTATCACCAACACAAGCATTCCCAGAGTCAAAACTTCTTTTGGTATTGCAAAGACAGGTGCAATGTCATTGGTGTATAAGCATTCTGTTTTTAAATAGAGCATAGAGATGGCTGGTTGGTGGAATGATGTAATTATGCAGCTGAAATACTTCCAACAATAATTTTCTGTGTTTCCAATTTTGAGTATTTTGGAAGGACAGAAAATTCCAAAGATAAGTTGAATTCTATGTTAATTCTGTGCTTGAATTTCCTAGGGTTTTTTGTAGCACATTATCACATTCATAGCTAATGTGTTCATGCTGATATCTCCTGTTTCCTCCATCAATTCTTTGGCTACACAGGAAGCATGACTCCAAAATGAATCCTTGTCCTGAATCTGGTCTTTCCAACTCTACCCAAATATGCTTACCATCCCACGCAATCTAGTATTTTCTTCAAAACTCTGATCAGCTTCCCTGTTCAACTGGGAGTTGCAAATGTCTTAGCTTTTCACTTCCTGAGTGTTTTCTTCTTTTAACTGGAATCCTCATCCTACTTTCCCTTCACACACTATTTCAGTCTTAAGTGGTAGGGCTCAGATTCCTTCATTTAGACTCTGCAGATCCATGCTGACAAGTGCAACGAGTTTTGCAGAACCCCCTTCCTGCCAATGGTCAAGCCTTTGATCTTGCCCCATACACAGTGATTGGCAGGACAGCTCAAATTACATGTAAGGGGAAGGAAAAGTAAAGAACTGCCTCCAGATTTGGCCCAAATAGAAGATCAGACTGAGGGGCACAAATAGCTTTGAAAAATGAGAGCTTTTAGCACGAGCCAAGGGGAGAGGAGTGCCCTGTAGAACAGTGGAGGAATTTACAAATCCTTTAAATATGAAGCAGTTGTATGGACTGTCTGGCTCCCAGTTCAGCCATTTGGGGTAGCCTGCAATGCTGCCCCAATTCCAGTCTCTACCTACATAGTTCTGGCAGGAATAGGTGATCAAACAGAAGTCAATTAATGTGTGCCTGCCCCTGCTCCTCATTAGCACCTCAAATTCCCAAACTGCTCCTTCCTCCTTTCTTCTTGTGTACTCTGTCCCATTACTCAAGTCCTCTCAGCCCTTCTCTTACTCTTTCTTTTCCCAAACCTTTTTTTCCCCCCTCTCCTTTTTTCCCTCTCCAAAGGAACATTCACACTTTCATTTCAGAAAATAGCATGCACACACTCTTTGTTATCTTCTGTACTCAGCTTGCATACTTTGCCCTCTTCCTCAAAAGAAAAAAATCCACATCGATACAATGAAAAGAACTGTGAAGTGCCTAAAATTTTTTCAGTTTCCTTAACCTTCTGGGCACTACAAACATCGGGCTTACAAACAAATCCTCCAAATGCAGTATTTAGAAGTAAATAAAACATACCATACAGAAGTTAAGTAGAACTAGCAGTTAATCCTTTGATCATCATTCTTTGGAAGCTTCTGGCTATTAAAACACCACCTATTAAAAAGCAATTCCCCCTTAGTATATGCCAACCTCCTTTGGTAGAGTCAGAATATTTCAAGTAAGGGGAAAAGAAAGGAGAATTCATACTCCAAATGAAAGAAACCTTCAGAATGTCTAACCCCCTTATTTCTGCAAGGCCTTTGCCTATCTCAGCAGACAATCAAGGATGTTGAAATGTTCAGTTGCCTTTCTGGTTGAAGAAATGAGGTATTACTGGCACACTGCAGGGAGCTGGGCACTGTACTGACATTGCTATATCCATGAAATAGATTTTAAGTGTTGTCAGTTTAGCACCTTTAAGTACTATTCTCAGGCGCATACAAAAAATTATCTTAAAAGGTCATTTTTTAAAGGAAAATTATGAAGAGCTGAAATAGTACATCTAGTATTAAAATGTCATGGCAGTTCCATCATTAACATAATATCTAAAAAAATGCCTGGAAATATTTCAGTATTTCAGGTCATGTCAAGCACATCAGGTCTTTGAATTATCTCAGCATTCCAGTGGTTCTCTTTAGGTCAAGCCTTCAGTGCACAGCCTATTGCAAGAGTAGGTGTCTGAATCTCCATTTCAGTGCTGCTCTTCAACTGTCGGAGAAAGAGAGAAAATAGTATCTTCTACCTGCACTTTTGCCCTAAGAAAGAAAAGAATCTTTGGTTCTCTAAAGACCATTTTAGAAGGAGTTACACAATAGCAAATCAGCAGAGAATACAGTCCCACTTACGTAAATTACCTTAAAAATATCATTCTTCGTTTAATGAAATTGCTGAGTTTTCAAAGGAAGAGTACAACATTTCCTCAAATAGGGAATAAACTCAAGAGTAAATATGTTCTTGACCAATCCATCAACTCTGAATGGAGAAATAATAGTTTGGAATCTTGTATCTATTTTTTTCTCCTGTTGGTGAGCAGACAGTTAAAGCCGTGACCTACCTCTCTGAATCCAAAGAGCAAACTCTTCTTTGTCTGTCAAAACATCACCATTTGTAACAGGGAGACTGACCTCTTGAAATATCTTTCCCAGCTTTTACTCTTTTACTGTGCCATTACAGTTAAAATGATCTCTGCTTTTTCATCTGGTATTATATGGTGAAATATAAAAAGACTGAATCAGATGTCCTTGCTGTTTTAAATTACAAAGGGGGAAAATTCAGTATGAATAGACTCCAAACAGTAAGATTTTGAAATAAACTGCTACAAGGTCTACTGCAGTCAAATATTTCCAGGGATTGTTCCCATCAGATATTGAGAGATTTCTTTCACTCCTAAGGCCATGCTCAGCCTCAGTCAATTAATTAATTATGGAGTTTTTTTGATTGCATGGTACACATGTTTTCTAAAAGTTCAGGAAAATAAAATATTTTTCCCCACCTTTACCCTGACTCTATATGCCTACCTACTTTTCAGCCCCCCGTCACTCATGCCCATACAGAGGACATCATCCTCAACTCAGACCTCACTGCAGATTCTGCCACTGAAGTTATGCTTGAAACATTCACTGTAAAACATTCTTCACATGCAGCTTTCCTATTTGCCCATTCAGTTAAAATTCTTGTCCAGGTTCATCTCCCTTCTCATTTACATCAATGTTCTTTTCTCTGGTTTTCAAAAATGGAGCTCTGAAGTTGCTGTATCTATTGTCAGGATTCTCCTCAGCTTCTACCATGTTCCTTTTCCTCTAGTGAATTTACCTTGGCTGCTTAAATAATAAATTTCTTGAGTTTGATTTCAATACATTTCACAGATTACTCTTTCTATCATCTGCCATTTCTTTACGGCAGATGACATTTGCAACACAACTGTGTTTAACACAGTGTATTGGCCTCCTATTCTCTATTGAGTTTTCAGACAAGTGGGCTTTTTTCCAGGCATCCTTCATAAGTAAAATCTATTCCATGTAAATACCTGAAAACTGGGTTAATTTTTCCTCTCAAATACCCTTCAACACCATGCTCCTCAAAAAAATTTTGTAAAATCAAATGAATATTGTGTCTCATGTTGTCTCACAGTTTATTTGCATAGATGCTATACAAGTATAGTATATATGAAAACAACCTTGTTTTGTTTTCTTTGAACTTGGTTCGTATTCTGCTATACCTCCCAAGTCACCTCTTTCCCAGGCTGAAGAATCCTAGCTGACACAATCACTTCTGATAGCTGACTGAGATACACTTCAAACCCTCCAATGACCCTTGTTTACCTTCAGTGCATCTTATCCCATCTTTCTGTAGTGACAGGACAGCACTGATGTGTAGGCAAACAGTGCATTTATTCAGTTGAATAATAATGTTCTCTCTTCTCTACTTTTTGTTCTCTATTCCTTTCATGTGATTTTCAAGATTTTTTTATTCTTGGGGCATGGAGTGAACACTGATTGCACTGAAACGACACTTGCATAAAACTATTGTAATCCCAAGGTCTTGTTTCTGAATCAAAACAGTCAGCTCAAAGTCCATCATTTTAAGTGCTAAGCTAGGATTGCTTTTCCTCAAAAGCACAGATTTTTTACATTTACCTATACTACATTTCACTTCCTTTGCATTTCTCTAGATTGAATTGCATCTGCTATTTTATTTACTGCCCAGTCAAAAGAGATTACACCATTAGAAGTTAAACTGTTTGATACCTGAGTTCTTTTAGAGTTTTTGTGATAGTGTTGGTTTCCTAGTATTTTATTAGAGAATTTTTTTCTTTTTATCCTTAATATTTTATCTGTAGCTGCTTCCACAATAACTTCAAATTCAGACAGATTGTCTGCTAATCCCTCTCCCTCTAAAGAACAGCACTTTGGCATGGGAGTACCTTCATTTCCTTTCCACAAAAAGTAGTGATGGAGAGAATTCATGTCCCTGAGTACATATTTCATACAAATCAACTGCTAGCCCAGCAGATGCTGGCATGGGTTTTTTTCGGTTTGAAATGTCTTAGCACTAATTTTCATGATTCTGTCTTGCTGATTCTCAAGTTCTTTTTCCATTCTGCCTAATTGATCATATTTTTACATTTAATAAATTAGAGCTTATGATCAGGCTCTGAGGAAAGAGTTGTATGAGAAAGTACTGGGAGAAGCCTTGCTGGGAGGATGTTTGCAGCCCTGGAGCTGTATTGAAGCTCAGGTCTTACCCATGGGTCCTGTGAACAATATTGTATTGCCTTGCCTGGTCTTACCAGGATCTTGCCTGATTTCAGCTTGACTGTAGACTTGCCTTATCACTGTATACCTGGCTGGCAGTCAGCAAACCACTGTCTGACCTTGGCTACCATCTCCAGATCTGCTCTGCTCTTTTTCTTTGGGCCTTGGCACTCTGCTCTGTACGCCTTGCTGTCAGCACCAGCTTCTCATTCACATTTCCTTAGAGAGCAACTCCCTCTTGCAGCTCCCTGACACCTCATTCAGATGAATTTCAGATAAAGTACTTCCTTTTTATTCTGAAACTGTTCTTAGTTTGTGGTGAATGTGCATTCTTTCTACTTGTATTATCCAATCAAGGTAGTAAAAAAGTCTGCCTTTTCATCTCTTCCCACAGTCCCAAGGAGGGCTGGAAACATTTTACAGAATATGCCATGGTTTAGGAACAGTATTCTCCAATTTAGTGCTTGCACTGAAACCACACGCTGCTCTCTCACTTCCCCTTCCCCTGCAGCAGGCTGGAGAGGAGAACTGGAGGCACAAAAAGTAAAGATCACGGGTTGAGATAAAACAATTTACTGAAAACAACAATGATGTAAGAAAATAAACAATAACAGCAACAATATTAATAACAAAAGCGTACAAGGGAGAGGTGAGTGATTCACATTCAAAATGCTCACCGTGGAGCCCAATTTGACCATGCCACAATCCCCTGACCTAGAAGCAAGTCCCTTCTCCTCTCCCTGGAAAATACTCAAGGTGGTATAGAATAACCTAGAATATCCTCCAGGTGCCGGCCATGCCCCCTCCTGGCTACCACAAAAATTAACCCTGTCCTGGCCAGAAGCAGGATGAAAGGCTATCACAGAAACCAGTCTTTAGCTTCCTTGTTTGCTTAAATGCTCTTCCCTTTTGTCAGCAGTACTGGTGCACCACAGCCAGTTAGCCCTTCCCAGCATTTTTAGGAGCCTATGCAGACTCCCCAGGGGGGTTTGCCACCTGGTAATCCCTGTGCAAGCCTGTAGGCCTCACGGGATCCCAAGCCCAGCCATCCATAGGTGCCATCACAGATTCTTTCACCAACACAACCTTTCTCTTTCTCACTGTTGGAGAAAGAAGTTATGTGCAATACAAGTAAAGAATGTCATTCCATTATTTTTTAACAATCAAGATTTAATCCCTCTTAACAAGATATGAGAAATGTGAACATAAGCCAGTGATTCCTACTGACTTCAGTAGGCTCTGGCTCAGGCTTTTAATGATGCTGACTGATACACTTTTTCCAGATGCAGCCTTTCATCCATCAAACCATTCTGTTGTTCTGAGGAAATCTGGGATGTAAAGAACATCTGCCACAATGAACATAAAAAGCACAGACCTGCTGTTACTAATGGGAAGTATTCTAAGGGCTTAGATTAAAAAAAAAAAAAAAGTTAATTAATTTTACAAGAATAATTACTTTGAATGTAAGTGCCAATGACCCTTCTCACATAAAGCTTTTCTAATACAATCTTGTTTTGGTGTCGCTGAGGACAAAAAAGGCTTCAGCTGCTCTGAGAAAAATCTTTGTGAGTTGCTATAAAATAAATTGTACTGAAGGGGTTTCTGTAGCTTCCTTTTAAATTCTATTTATTCCTTATCTGTAAACAAAAGAAGCTGAGTTGGCCTGGTTTGGATTTGTATGAAAAATTATAATTAAATAATAAAACCAGTAAAGAAAGGAAATAACTGCATTTAATGTTCTCTGTTAAAATGCAATTGTAACATTTAGGAATCTGCTGCTTTTTCTAATATTCATTATATCACTGATTAACACAATGTTTAGCAAAGACAGAGAAGATGTCTTTTTTCATCATCTAATCTGTTTTTAATCTGATTTTGCCAAATTGAGCAGGTTTTTTTCTTGAAAAATTGTGAATTTGAGTTAAGATCCAATTTATTGCAAAAGAAAAGGTGTTTCAGTTATGTTCCAGCTCCTCTTCATCAAGACATATATACAGAGTGTTCTTTGTGTTTTAAAAAAGAAAAGCAATCGCCAAGACATGTCGTTGTTAAGGCTCCCTGCTGGCAGCATATGGCAAAGTTACTGGCACCTTGCCTGGAAAGTGCAGGAAGAACTGATAGATCTGATCTCATTCTATGGCTGGGGAGAAAATAGACTACAGGAAGGCCAGTCTGATGGCCTGTGACCATCAATTGCTTGCCAAGAAGCACAAGTTCCTGAAAACTGATGTGCGAAGGTGAACCGATATTGCAAGTCAGGGACAGGAATTTTACCTTCCTAAGTGCTGGCAGAGCCTCCAGAACAGTTCTTGTTAGAGATGGACATCAGAAGTCTCTGTGTAATTCTGCATTATATGCCACTGTTAAATAAAACTTTCAAGGTATAAGTGTTTAAGGAATAATAGCATATAAATGCATACAAATGTTTAAGAAATAATACAATAATAACAATAATAATAACATCAATATTATTATAAATAATATAATAATTTAATATTTTTATAGGTCAGTCTCAATTTCAAGCATTTCTCGAGAAATGGGATGAAATTCTGCAGCTGCAGGACTTGTGAAAAAGAGGCAGATTTTCTTCCATATTGTCATAGTGCTTGAGCCAGACAGTCAGCGTGATGACTCATTTGATGTGAAAAAGAGAAACATTGACTTGTTTTTTCTACATTGTTTGAAATTAGGTTGGCAGTACTCAGTTTTGGAGGGCTTAGTGGTATTGAATGGAAGGAGAATCTACTGTAATTGTGATGGTTTGTAAAACAGAAATCCTGACGAGACTTCAATATCTCCAGTCTCAAACATGGACAAGACTTCTAGCAACAAGATTCCACTTCATTATTGCAAGACATTTGTATGCTGAATATCCCATAGTGATGACCATTGTTATGCTTATGCATACTAAGTACATGCAATATTTATAAAGAATGGAATTGATTTCTAGATTGCTTTAAGTATTTGTTAAACTTGGGAAATGCTGGAAATGCTGTAAAAATTAAAATAGAAAAGTTATTTTCAATTACAGTGGCATGATTATAATTTCTTTTTTAAATGAGAATATCTAACCACAATGATGTAGCCTTAGTCACACTGATGATAGGGTCAGTTTCACACAAAGTCTGGCATCTTTCCTTCTCAATACCTATATCAAATTTTATAATTATCCAGTCATATGCTGAGCCAGTTTCTGATCTGACAGAAATCTACCCTACCAAAAAGCCCTGTGGTTCCAAGACCAACTGATCCAGTGCAAGCCAGGGGCAGGGCCTCAGGATCAGGAATATGGGGGAAAGAGGAAAGCAGGCATGAGTGTCCAGCTCTCCAGCAATCCATGTTAGATCAGGTGTGACACACAGGCAGCTACAGCTTTATGATCAGATCAGTCAGGTCTGTAGTGAGACCTGACTGCAGGTCTCATCTTCCCTTTCCAGTTCAATTCTCCTGGCTGTGTTTTGCAATCATATCCTTTATGCTGGCATTAGAAGTGACCTGGAATTGGTCTAGATAAAACCTTTCTGTTTCATCTCTTTTGCACAGCCTTTTGTGAACTGGTGCTGGAACACAAGTACCCAAGGTCAAAGGATGGATAAAACTGTCTCTCTGAGTAGCACTTCAGCTTACTTTGAATTAAAATGACTGTGTTACTTTGGCCTAAGTGATTCACTACATCCTTTACTGCTCCATGTAATAAAACTATACCTTTCTGTGTTCTCACTATTATTTATTTGTATTCCATGACTCAAGGTGGCTCTACAGAAAAAAGATTTGTGAAATCCACAGTGCACAGTCTTTTCTGTTGCCCCTCAAATGACTCCTCTCTCTTTCAGATTCTGAAGTCATGAAACAATATACCAGGAAGTCAATTTAAAAGAACTATAACCTTGGAAATCATGCTTTTTCCCCTTCCAAATCAAATGGGAGAGCTGAGAGGGAGAGACAGGGAGCAAAAAGTCCCACTGTTCTGATTTTTTTCTTTAGAAACATGGTGGTGATTACTTCTTTTAAAACTCATTGCACTGGAATTTTCTGATTTTAAAATCAAAAGTCGTTTCAATTTGGTCAACTTTTAATGAAAGCTCATTTCACACTACAAACAAACTGAATTCAAGTTCAATAAGACAGATTGTTTTTTTAAGGACTTACTTTTTTTACTTAAGTCATCTCCAGTCTCCAGACTAGCCTCTTACAGGATTTATTTTTCTTCAGTTAGTAATGATTCTGCTATGAAGAAGTTGTGTAAATGTATGTCCTATGAAACATATTTTTTGACAAAGTTTTTGCTTTTCAGAGCTCCAGCATTTAAAATTATGATTGCAGAATATACAGGTTTTTATTCATTTCATCCACATCTGTTCTGCATTCCATGGAGAAAAGGCGAGAGTATTGGGTGCCTGAACACTTTAGGAGTGTTACGGGTGTTCGCTAAGACAGCTCTTTCACACAAGTGCAAGTGTTCTGCTTATGTCTCCGTAAATATGGATGGCAGCCTGAAAGAGGTATTTCTGAAGGGCAGGTCTCAAAGAGGAAAAACCGATTGGCAAAGACAGCCTCAATGGAGTAAAATCTCAAAGTATACAAGCTTGTAAGTTGGTCAGACACAGGTTAGTGAAAGACAAGAGTCAACTTATTTGGACCAAGGATGTTCTGAAACAAGCAAGTAAACAAACAAAACCTGTTGTCTTTAATCTGATTTCTTGTGTCATGTAAGGAGAAAACAGCCTTTCACAGAAAAAAAAAAAAGTTATGAAACTCCTTTTTAATTAAATATGCTCTTATGATCTGCCTGTTCTCAACAAAAATTTTTTGTGTCTTAGTACATATGAGAAGAAATATCAAGGCATGCTGTAGTTTTCCCCTTCACATAATTTTCACTTCAGTAAGGAGTCCACTGTTCAAATAAAATAAATTCCTGTTCAAAAGTCTGATTACAGTTATATATTTCATGCAATCACACAACATGAATCTTACAGGCACGCTGTATATATTATTCAGAGGAGGATGAGCTCACCCCCACATCAGAGAATGCTATTATCCTTCTCTCATAAATATAACCATACAATTCCCTATATTTAAATGAAGCTGTATTTAAAGATAGGATGAGAATGCTACTTCTCAATAAGTGATACATCACATAGTTTTTAACAGAGTAGAAGGTTCAAAAAAAAGTAAGTAAAACTCAAGAGTAACCAAAACAATTACTTTCATGCACTTTTTGATAAAGCTTGTGCGATTTATTTATAGTCATCATGGGGTACTTTGTATTCGTATAACACTGAGTTTTGACTAATCTAGATAAGTGCATATAGAAACAAAAAATGTCATTCCTCAAAATGTGTGACAGATGAGTTAGAGTACAATGCAGCACTTCAAACTACATCCAGGTTGAAACATTGACTATGTCCCTTCTCCCAAACAGAGTCCAGTATATTTATTTAGTATTTACCCAGGAAGGAGGCCAGCAGGGCCATATTCTGCTATGCTAGAAATTATCTGCATGAAGTACTTATGATTCAAGCCAATGTGATAATTTGAGATATTGTAAAAGGGCAACAGCTTGGACATCCACTACTTGTTTCTTTACAACAACCTGCCACTATGCCCTCCCACGCCAATTTTGTTTATGTCTAAATTGTACTTCAGCTGGCAAAGCCACAAAAGGGTTTAAACCATTGTTAAGATATCAATAGTTTGAGTTATATGCTATTGTCTGCAAAATCAGGCTGCTTGCAAAACTCATCAACCCTTGCAGTGTCTGACATTATAGCCCTCGTAGAAGGAACCCCAAAACTAATATTTTTACACAGCATGAACCACGTGAGAATAGCACAAACTAGATTTTAATGGATGTTCTGCACAAGCGCTCCAGGACTTACCAGGTTCATACCAGGATACTGCAGATATCTTGTGTTTGCTCTGAAGGGTAATGAAAGCATGAGATTTATCCAGCAACACCTTCTGAAATGCAGCTGAAGTCTATCCCTGTGCATCAGCTTTTATCTCCAACGATTTTGGCAAGGGCCAAAGATGACATCCTGAAAGAGTGATTTATTCTAGCTCTAGTTTAGATTGCCTCTGGGAACCACCTGTATCTTTCTACCAATTTCAGAAGCGAGATTTGCTTAAACTAAACTCCAACTTCTGCATTTCTAAACTTTTGTGAAATGTATTCCTCCCAGTGCACTGTCATTCACTGAAATACATGTGAAACACGCTCCACACTCATGCTTTTCAGATGGCACTGTGTTACCCAGCAGGGCCAGGTTCTGCAACAGAATTCAAAGCCTCCTAAAGTAATCAATAATAATTCTCTTATTTGGTCTTAGCAGCTGGATTGACGTGTCTCTTCTTGCTGCAATGCATAAAACATTCTGGGTTTCTCAACTACCTGAAAAACATGCTTTTGCAATTTCTATTCAGTAATCCTTTCTGCTTTGCAAACACTAACCTTCCTCTAAAAACTACAGCAGAAAAAGGAGGTAAATAATGTTTTCTTTGGAAAGTACATAAGTAACATTCTTCCTTCCAAGATGGCAGTACCTGTCCTGTTCATAAATAGCAAGGATCCCTCTTTACCCTTTCCATAAAGAAAACAGAAGCACACAGTTCTTGTTAATGGAGGATAAATGAGAATTTTCTCCAGCCTTGGTTTGTGGAAAATAGTTTGATCAGAATTATGTCTCATCTGGTGCTCTAAAGGCTCTATCACTGTCTTAAATGAGAACAAGTTTTGGCTTATTGAAACTGTTAGATTTGAAAGCCTTATTCTTTCTATAAATTGTGGTTCCATTAAAATACTGACATTCTGAATGGAAGAAAAAAATACAGAAAAATAAATTAGAATATGACATCTATTTATACTTTTCTGCGTAATCCTTTGTTGACACAGCTTTTGCAGGTAGTGCCACATGAATAAGAGACTGTATAAACATGCACACTTTTCATGCTTCTTTGTTATTATTACATTATTCTCTTCACTGTTTGGAACACATAGTGAATGTGAGGTCTCATGTATCATTCCTCACAGCTGCTGCAGTCAATTATACTTTGTGTGTGTGTGTGTATATTTCTACATTTCAGAAGCTGCCTATAAGCAGTTTGCTTTGCTCCCAGACTGTCTGCTTGAGTCACTCCTGTGGCAGCTGCATCACCTTCTCCTAAGCAGCAATATATCCTGGAAAGGGCTGTCAATACTACACTAGGATTTTCCAGTAAAGGAGAATAGCTTTATTCAGAGACAAAACTTTGATCAGATTTTTATAAATAATTATCTGATAGCTGAAAATAAAAGTTTCTACTAGCGTGACCCTGTCATGCCAGACTTGGAAATCTGTAACTTGTCTCAGTGTAGATTCCAAGCATTAAAAAAAAAAAAAATCAGCTGAGCCTTGAGTAATTTTTGGTAAAACTATATGCAAACAAAAGATTAACCAAAAGCTAACTTAAATTTTGAACATCAGAGCAGAGGACTTGTAAGACCATCTATTTCTTCCCCAGCATATGTAAAAGAAATGGCACAGAATGTTCCTGGAAGGATCATTCAAGCAAGCTTCTCCTTGCTCCATACCAGAAACTAAAAAGCATCCTTTAACCTCCTGTATTGGGATGAAAGATCAAAAACTTTGAGACAATTATAGGCATTAGAAACAGAGGCAGCTTTAATATATCTCCAATAAGTTATTGCTGAATAATTGAAACAGCATCTAGTTAAAAACAATTTCAGGTACCAGTCCTGTTTACATTTTTAGTGACAGTATTGACATTTTATTAAGGCATTACTCTTTTCTTTTTTTTATGGAGTTGGATGATTTTCCAAATCAAGCACAAGAGCAGCTTACAGGGAAATACCATGATCTGTGGATGCAATTGTATGAAGGAAATCTGTAAAAGGGCACTGGACAAGCACAGTTTTTAGGTGGATCATTGCAGTAACTTCTTGTGATCTTCTGGTCAGGTTCAAGTCTGCCAGTTGGGTGCAAGCTGTGTGGGGCCTGTATTACTGCATCCTGACTTTTGTCAGATTACATAATTGAAAACAAAGTATATTTTAAATATAAAGACCAGCTGTTTCGTTTGCTTTCTTGATCTTGGACAGTAATCAAGGACCATAATTTAGTTCTTTTAAAGTCTTTGATTCTCAGCTGTTATGCTTTTTCCATGTCTTTATTCTTACTTTCTGTTCCTGCTAGACATGGAGTGATACTGCATTTAAAAAACTAAACTAAACCAAGCAAACCAAACCAAACCAAACCACCGCATCCATTTTTTAAATGTTGATATTTAGAACTTGAATACTTTCGTCTTACACATCTCTGTTTCTGGTTCTCTCCCATAATTACTGGATCTTTCAAATGAAATGTTTTATTTTCAATGGATAAGATAAAACCTTGCTCATGACCGGTTTTCTCCTGCAGGATCTGTTACCCAGTGTCTCCAGCTATGCTGATCCAAAAATCTCTAATGAAAATGAACTGAGCCAGGTTTGAATCTGTTAACTGGCAGATACAAACACTCAATATTCCATTATAAACAGCCACCTGCACTGTGAAATATCCATTTTAATAAGTTTTCTATGCAAGGAGTGGGGAAGAGCACTTTTATGCTAAGAAATGCCCTGCCCAATGATCCTGTTCATACTCTGTATGGACGAATAAAGAACTTCCCTCTAGCTTTTTTATGCAGTTTCACCAGTAACAATTTATGACAGTCAAGGAACTAGGATTTTATAAAAACGATGTTCAAGAACAAAATTATAAATACTTAAAAATATATCCACATTTTGCCAGAAGATGCTTAAATTCAGGAAAGAAAACTTAAGAAAACCCTTGTTTCATTTTATTACTGGCAATTTCATTTTTGCTAAATAGCACATCTTCTCATTGGATAAAAAGTGTATTTATTTTCATTTTAAATTAAAAGCCTTTATTTTAAAGTAAGGATTTACTAGCTTTAAAGGAATTATAATTACTTTAATGCTACAGCAGTCTATATAACTGTACAACTAATAAAAGTGCAATATTACAGAAGATCTGTACATTAGGGCTAGTAACTTTAAGTTTACAAATAGCACAGTAAAAATACAGAACACAATTTGTATTTTTAATATAAATGAATAATTATCAGTTATATTCATAAGTGCAAGTGAACTAAGAAAAAGCTTTTCTGTCTTAATAGAGTATTATTATTTGACTTGCTGAGCAGATTATGAACTCTGTAAAACAATTCTTCCTTTAGTAATAGAACATATAACCGCTTTCGATTTTTTTGTTTGTTTTCCAAATCTCTAGTGCCCCTATTTAACAGAAATTTTGCTTATATGGTTGTTACCAGGTTATGCTGCATAACATGCTCCTAAAATGTGTAAGATTATTGTGTACTTTCCATGGATGTATGAAGACAGGAACTTTTATTAACCCACAGTTTGGACAGACATAAATGAAAGAAGTAGAATATTTCTTTACCATATATTTCAGCACCTTTTATTATTAATTTCTTCTTTGTTATAGCCTTTGTGCTGTTAGTATTGAATTTCCAGTAGGTTTTTCCTTTCACTATAATTCTATTAAATGCTAGACATATTTTTATTGCTGTTTAACACAAAATCTTGTTTATATCCTTAATTTTTTCTCTCCTTTTTTTTTTTTCTCTGTAAGCATAACATTTGACTTTACTAACTGTAACATACTGAAATTCTTAAGACTTTTTTTTTCTGAGAACATTTACAATGTTTACACTTAATGGAAGATTTTATCACAAGAAGCTGTATTGCAATGTTACTGCCCCTGCGCATCCACCTCAGTCCCCTACATTTCCCTCACTGCCCTCAGACCAGGGATGCAAGAACAGAATACACAGCCACTCCATTTCACAGCCTTAAAAGCAAATGCTCTCCTAGAATTCCTTTTCTCTGCTAAGAATTATTTTTATAAGTCCTTGCCTTTTTACCCAAACTGGTAAGTTGTACAGAAAATCCTCAGTTTATACATTTTTCTGGTTAACAGAGAAACGTCCTGATGCTGTAGGACAATTCATGATGAATTTAGTTTCTTAATCAGTGACCAGTTGGAACATCTCCAAATGTAGTAGTCTTTTCTTCCTATTTTCTTCCAAGCAAAATATGTAACTTTAAATTGACTACAATTTTATCTCTGTTTCTTTATTTAATGAACTGACTCTGTCAAACCTTAGGAGTGCAGTTCTTCAAATGACCTCTGATTTTATTATGACTTCAGATTCTTGTTCTTCATGAGATCAGACATGATTATATCTGTGGCTAAAATCAATTGGGTTTCATATAAAAAAATGAAACAACTGATGTTGAACAGAGTAGAAATCTGCAGATTTCTATGAATTGATTCATAATAACAGGTAAGGTTTAGGGAAGACTTTAGAAACAGAAAGGCCACCAAATACTAAAACGAAGCATCTGGAATAGAAGAAAAGCTCCTGAAATCGAAAGCTCAACAAGGTACAATAGCAATCAAAGAGGGACAAGTGAGAGACAGAAGGCGTGAGGTGAGGCTGTACAGGAGAACAAGAGAAAAGAGGACAAAGTAAATGATAAAGCACTGGAATAACCTGAGGACTTGATTTTTCAGCAGTGCTGAGCACTAGTACTGCAAATCTAGCACCTAATTCTTAATGGACTGGTTCATCACAGAATCTTGCCAAAACACATGAAGGATTTATGGATTCACTTATTTAAAAGCAGAAACCTACACAAAATAACTTTACTTAAAATAAAGGAAATGTCAAGTCTAACTAAAGCATCATAAATTTAATCGTCAGGTGTGAAGACAAAGACACCAAACCTTAAGAGAAAATAAATGTGTTTACTCTCAGCTTGAGTAACTAAGCAACAGATAAAAAGATGGCAGAATTCTCTATCTTTATCTAGTGTTCACTGTTGATATGGGAATGGATGGATTCTTGATGAGTAATAGAAAATTGTTAGTCTTCAAGTATGGCCAATATATTGACAACATTACTATAAATTAGCCCATTTATTTTAAATGGTTAAATTTATTTAACTATGGCATGGAAACCACACATCCACCATCAAGAATGCCAAGAGGCATCTTGAGTTTATGCTCAGAATTTCTCCAAGTGAAGCAATTGAGAGCTTAAATTTTTGGCAGTGCTTTCACTGCATGAAATTTAAGAATATTAACTCTCAATTTCAAAAATTAGGATGAAAAAATCTGATTTCTGATTGTTTTCACTCTTTAATTTTTTTTGTCTGCAAAATTCATTCCTTAACATAAAACTCCAAGTAACATAAATAATAAGACCTGTATATGAACAGTGAAGTAGCTGAGCCATACAGGCCTGGGTAATTAAAGCAGATGTACACAATGATAAAAATTTATGAATGCCCATAAAATGCATGACAAATTTTGCAAATCGATCAGGTACTGTGCCTCTGTTTAAATTCACAGAAGCACAAAAAGACAGCAAAAACTTTTAATCATTGAGGAAAGAAAATTATACTGAGAAACATATAAAAACCATGATGTTTTTCCTAAAAATATGTGCCCAACACATAATCTAGTGGAAATAATGTATCCCTGATGCTTTTCCCTTAATAGTGTAGAAGGAGCTTACTCAAAGTCTCTGAATTTCTGGACTTAGCCATATGTCAGCTGTGGAGAAGAATGCAGAGTGTTTCAGTCTGAGGGGAGTTTTGCTGAGCAGCCCCACAAGGTTTCTGGCCATCCATCTTTGGTCACTTCCTGGTTATCCTGCAGCTGCCTTGGCAACTGGTAATTCCTGCCATCCAAGTATATGGTGAAAAGTTCAAGTACTGTACTAGAAGCTGAGCAGTGTAACCTTCCAAGTTACTCTTGGAGGTTTCAGGTATTTCTCTTTTAAAAAGAATAGCAGCAACACTGTTATTTTCTATATTTTAGCATAGGCAAATTGCTCTTTCCGTTTTGAAAAAAATGGAAAAGTACCGTCCCCACTACATCATGAATAGTGGAACAGTTAACAGACTCCTGGAACACGCTAGCTATGCTCCTTTTTATTTATCAACTCTGAAACAAATAATATTGCATTACTCCCAAGAAAGCACTGTTATAATTTTTTTCTGGTGCCATTGAATGGCTTGTCAAATGCATCTGCTTGAATTACTGAATAAAGCCACCTGCCAGCACTTTTGTCTTGTCCAGGGTTAGCTGTTAACCAGGTTAAATTGGGTTTGGCAAACTGAAAAAATACTTTTTTTTTTTTTTAATTTATGGTTACAATTTGAGACAACTTTTGAAAATAAGCAGAAGCCAGTCCGTGGAACTAGTAAGTGAAATAGAAGATCTTTTGCTTCAACGCATTTATTCCTTGCTATTTTTTTTATTTTATACTTCAAAATTTGACATGGTTATTCAGCCTCAGAAACTATGAGCATACATGTAAAGTTACTTTGCTTCTAACCTAGGAGGGGGACACTGTCTATCTTGAGTTAGTAGCATACTGATATTCCCACTACCTACTAATGCATTTTTAATGCCTTGGGGGCAAATTTACCTCTTGAGCACATTTTGTGACCAGGTTGCTCAAAGCCTCATCCAACCTGGCACTGAACACCTCCACAATTGCTCCTGGCAACCTGTTCCAGTGCCACACCACCCTCACAGTAAAGAATTTTTTCCTAATATCTGATCTAAAACTGTTCTCATTTAGTTTGAAAACATTTCCCCTCATCCTGTCACTACATGCCCTTATAAATAAACTCTTGCCAGCCTTGTTAGTCCCCTTTATGTACTGACACATGCTCTAAGGTGTCCCAGGAGCCTTCACTTCTCCAGGCTGAACAACCCCAGCTGTCTTAGCCTTTCCTGACAGGAGCGGTGCTCTAGCCCTCTGATCATCCTTATGGCCTCGTCTGGGATCGCTTTTCTGTGCTGAGGACTCCAGAGCTGGAGGCAGTACTCCAGGTGGAGTAGAGGGGAAAATCGCCTATATGTAACATTTCGCTATAAATCACTTTTGAAAATCAAAAGTGTCTCTCAGTGCAGTGTATGCACCCAACTTTTGCCACCCTGACTGTAACAGAATAATTAACGTGGCAGTTTTATGATGAATTTCTTTCTCTATCCTTTCCAGTATAATGAAACTCTCTTGTCTCACCCTTAAACCACCCCCTCAATTTTTAACCTGGGTGATGGTGAGCACCCAGCCCTCCCCAGCGAGGTGAGCTGTGCCGAGGGGCAGACACGGGTGTGTTTGGGGGGGAAGGGGGGGGTGGTGGTGTCTGTGTCTGTGCTCCCACCGGCCCCGCACAGCTTCCGCACCGCGCTGGTGCCACAGAGCAGGGGCAGGAACCTCTCGGGGAGGCCGCAGTGGGCTCTGCCCAAAGCTCCGTGGCAGCGGCTCTCGGGCGGTGTGAGAGCAGCACCAGGTTGTCCCGATGGACAACAAGCTGCCCATGAGCGAGCGGTGTGTCCCTGGGGCCAAGGCGGCCGGTGGTACCCTGGGCTGCATTAGGGAGAGCACTGACAAGTGTCCAAGGAGGCGATTCTGCCCCTTACTCAGCCTTGGTGTGGCCACATCTGGAATATTGCATCCAGCTCTGGGCTCCTCGGTAAAAGAGAGACATGGAGCTCAGAGGGCAACAACAGTGATTAAGGGACTGGAGCATCTCTCTTACAAGGATGGGCTGATGGAGTTGGGCGTGTTCAGCCTCGAGGAGAAGAATGAGAAGGGACCCCATTAATGTGTATGGGTATGTGAAAGTGGAGTGTCAACAGAATGGAGCTCGGCTCTTCCCGGTGCTGCCAAGCAACAGGACACGAGGCAACGGGCCGAAAGTGATACACAGAATCTCCCAGTAAACATGAGGATGAACTTCTTTACTATGCAGGTGACCGAGCACTGGAACAGATTGCCCAGAGGTTGTGGACTCTCCCTCACTGGAGATCTTCAAGAACCGTCTGGCTGCAAACCTGTGCCATGTGCTCTAGGGAGGCCGGACCGCAGGTCTGGCTGTGGTGCCTTCCAGCCCGGCGGACGCTGCGATGCCGAGAAGGGCTGCCTCGGCTCCCCCGCCGGCCCGGGCGGCCCCGGCGCAGGCGCTGCCCGCGGGCGGGGGGTGGCGCTGCCGCCTGCCCGCCTGCCCCGGGGTGCCCCGGCCGGTGCCTGCTCCCAGTCGGCGCTGCCG
>JAWWEV010000083.1:25966239-26004446 GCA_035583235.1 Hafferia zeledoni | reverse complement strand
GGCGGCCCGGCGAGGCGGCGGGCGGGGCGGAGCGGCGGAGGGCGAGCAGGCGAACGCCGGAGCTGCTACATCCGGGCTGCGACGGCGGCACCTGGCGCGGCGGGGGCCTCGGTGACATTGGGGCTCGGCGGCCGAAGGGGAGGCGGTTCCGCAGCTGCAGAGAGCGAGACCTTCGCGGCGCCACCGCCACCGCCGCCACCGCCGCCACCATGCTGCGGGTCATCGTCAGCCACGCCAAGAAGCACCCAGCCGTAAGTGTCCGGCCACAGCCCGCCCGCCCCTGCCGCCGCTCGGTGCCCCCCGCCCCGCCGGGCGCCTCTGCTCGCCCTCCCTGCGGGTGCCAGGCCCTGGCGGGCCGCGGCTCTGCGGACGGGCACGGCCACGTCCCCTCTGCCTCTCGGTCTCTGCCACCTTGCTTGTGCTTGCAGGCCCAAGGGAGCTCTTCGGTTCTTCTGGCCCATCGCTTTGCCCCTGCGCTCCCAGTCCCGGGTTTTTGCCGTGTGATCGGAGCGCAGGGGTTGGGGCTGTTTTGGCAGTGGAGGGATGGATGTTCGTCTCCCAGAAACGCATTGTTACGAGATTTTTGGTTTGGTTTGGTTTTGGTGGTTCTGCATGTAGCAGTATTTTTTTCATACCTATGTCTTCCTTGCCGCTGATTCCTCCACGACCCCGGGGATGTGCTACACCCAGGGAGCTTATGCCAGGGATTTAGAGGGCCATGTATTACGGCCCACAGTGTGGGACCTCGTTCTTCCGTCAGTGTTGGAATCAGAAATGCTATGTATGAATACTGTCGTGTTTGCATTGTGGTATGATACTTAATTTCCTTTTTATTGGTCCAGTTGATCCCACTGTTTGTGATCATTGGATCTGGAGGTGTTGGTGCAGGCCTGTATCTCATGCGTTTGGCAATGTTCAACCCTGATGTCAGGTACGTATACAGTAATTATACAGTAATTCCCAGTGCCCAGTCCTCTTGCTTCATGTATTAAACTTCACTGCCTTGACTTTTGTGTTCCTGATGGCCTTAATGCCTCGGTCCAGTGTTATTGACACTCAGTGTGTGAAGATTTCCTTGATTTGGAGATCTGTTTGTTTACCATGTGACACTTAGAAGCTGCTGACAAAGGACAGTGCCTTTTTCTGTGGAAACTTGTTTGGATATGTGACTCTATTGCCTAATAACCACAGTCCACATAAGATTTCTTTTTTATTTTGAAGACAGTGTGATTCTGTTAATGTGCTCTCTTATCTTACATTTCTCTCAATAGTTGGGACAAGAAAAATAACCCAGAACCTTGGAACAAAATGTCTCCCAGTGATCAGTACAAGGTAAAATGAGGAGTAGATTTTTATGAAGTATATCAGAAGTGTAACCTACTTCTTTACCATGTTTGATTGTGTTGGAAAGTAGCTGAATGAGTGATGTATTTCCTTGGCTGTGCAATATTTGCATCTAGAACTCACATAAGAGAGGTTTGAGACTTAAAACTTTTCTAGTGTTGGTTGATAAGAGAGTCTGTATGAATGCAACTTTATGTGCATATCTATCTATATATATATGTATATAGCACTATAATTAAAGAATGAGCTATATGTGAGAAGAAGAATATACTAACTCGTAATACTAAGAAATAAATTACAGGAAGAAGGTCAGAACTTCGTAAGTTGTGGCCTAAAGCTTTCTAAGCTTTAAACTGTTGGCCTTTACTCATGAGAAGCACTGCAGGAAAATGTCCATGTTTAAGAGAAACAAAACAATTATCTTTAAGTAACTGGATGCAACAGAAGTGCACCTTAACTGATACTCAATTTATTTCATTGAATTAAAGTGGAAACATGCAAAGATGTGTAAAACATTTGGTAATTTACAGCAATCATGGAATCACAGAATTATTTAGGTTGGAAAAGACCTCTAAGACCATTGAGTCCAACCTTTGACCAAACACCACTGTCTCAGCTACACTATGGTATCGAGTGCCATGTCCAGTCATCTCTTGAATGTGTCCAGTGATGGTGTCTCCACCACCTTCCTGAACAGCCTGTTCCAATACTTCAGAATGCTTTCAGTGAAGAAATTCTCTCTGGTGTCCAACCTGAACCTCCCCTGGCACAGCTTGAGGCCATGTTCTCTCATCCTGTCACTAGTTGCCTGGGAGAAGAGCCCAGCCACCATCTTGCTTACACCCTTCTTTCAGGTAGTTTTAGATAGTGATAAGGTCACCCCTGGGCCTCATTTTCTTCAGGCTGAACAACCCCAACTCCCTTACCCACTCCTCATATGGCTTACTCTCTAGACCCTTCACCAGCTTTGTTGCCCTTGCTGGACATAAATCATGTTTGAGTCATGTTTTACAGAAGTGCTATTTTAGTAGATTGCTATTAAGAATATTTTAAGATTATTCTCAAGCTACTTAAAAATCAAATCTATGTTTTCAAAGCTAGTGTCTGTTTGGTACCATATCTTACTATTCCATTCATTAAAATAAGCAAAAAAAACCCCACTCCATAATAAAATATGTTGTGGTTCCCTTAAAAATCCAGGAAGAACGTAATACTTTGTTTTCATTGCTGCTTCTGGAATGTTGCTGTCTCTTAAATATCTAAACTGGGCAAATTCAACATGGTGTGCAGCACAAATTCTTTTAAAGAGTGCATGTGTTGTGGAGCATTCCCCTTCTGCCTTGGCATGCAAACACAGCCTTGAGGTTTGCCATATTTGGGTGTGTGTATCATTGGGGATTTTTTTTCCAAATCTGCACTGTGGGAAATGAAGAAGACGGATGCTCTGAACTGAGGATGACTGTTTAGTGAAAATGTTCTAGTATAAAAAGTTTTAGCTTTTTACAAGATTGCTTTTCTCTTGTAAACTTCATTTGGTTATATTAACTTCCTCAGTCTTCTCAAATAAAAGAGTTGAAGACTCTTCTACAGGAAGCCATAATTTGAATGTGCTGTAGGCTGTCTTGTTTTCTTTCAAAAAGTTAAAGAAATTTAAAATTATGCATAAATAAAAATAATCAAGCTAATAGTTAAGTATTTGGTTTTCTTTTTTTGTAAGGAAAACTATAGCATCACATGCTTGATACTAAGTCATGCAGGGATGCCAAAATAGGCTCATAGTCTGTAAATTCATTGTCCTCAGTGACTTTTTGGTTTGGTTTGAATTGCTTGTGATAGGATCCACTTACATTAATATAAACTAAACATGTGATCTGTTCTTACTTTTATTCCTCCTTATCATCCTTTGCAGTTCTAGATATAGCTACTTAAACCAAACTTGGCTTATGCAAATATGGCTCTAAATATTCCCTTGTGACACTGTCTGTTCACATACAGCAGTACTGTAAGAAGTTCCTCTGAATGGACTTCTAATTCAGGGCATTAAAAGAGAAACACCGTGGTTGTCTCCAGTTGAAGATACGAGCACTGCCTCATTTTAGACACAGAGCTTGTAATACTGAATGCAGAATTAATATTAAGTTACTGGTCATGGAAAGTTTGTATTTATTTATTATTGTTCAGTTCACAAACTCGAAATATAACTTCATTTTCCTCACACAAGTTCAAATTATGCATATTTTTAGTAATTACTAGGGAAAACGGATAGTCGAGCTTCTTAACTAATTTTTTTTTCCTTATGCTTCCTAGTTCTACTCGGTTAATGTAGACTACAGTAAACTGAAGAAGGACCGTCCTGACTTCTGAAAACACACGCATGTCCGTAAGCTGCACAGAAAGGTCTTCCAGAAGCCGTCCGCACAATTGTCATGCTTAATCATCCAGGAAATAATCAAACTTCCCTCACGCAGCACTAGGTCATGTGTTTGAAACTGTTTTGATGAGGCTTAATAAACGTTTGAAACTTGGAAGTGTCTGCTCTTTCGTTTTGCAAAATATCCTCCTATTAGCAATTTTTGCTGTGTGGTGTGTCAGTAAACAAAAGCCAATTCATGATTCCTTAAAAAGAAACCAAAGTTGTCTGGGTGGGCTTTATTTTCAGTCTGTTGACTTCAGAGAAGTAGTTGCATACTCATGCAGTTATACCAAACTACAAGAACCTGAAAGTGTGTGTTTATATGTGTGTGTACATATATGTATTTTTTTTAAATTGCACCTGACTTTATCTACGTGCTGCTTTAAGAAATCTTGGTAGCAGAAAAGTCAATGCCAACAAGTCATCCAGCAAGAGGCAACAGATGTTGCCATATGTTGCTGGAGAAAAAGCTCTTTCCAAAAAGTTTTGATTCTCATCTTTCATTTGTTCTTTTCAAGTCAAGCAGGTTTTTAATAATAAACAGGAAGACAACTTTCAGTATTTAAAAAATAACAGGATTTCCTGTGGATCACTGTTTTAAGGAAGGGAAGCACGTAGAACAGGGTACATGTGTCAAGAAATAATTATGTATTTAAGTAAGAACTAAAATACCTTCAAGCAAGGACAAAATCTTACATTTCAGTACTTCGCTGAGTGTTACTGTAGAAAGACTAAAGGAAGATACCTTAAGTGTAACTAACAGTAGATTCTCTGCTTTTCGATGCACATCTGGCATTTTCTTGGATAAGGGATCTGACAGTACAGCTGTTCATATCTTGAAACACTTCACTTGAAGTAGACTCTAAGAATGTAGATAACCACAGGAACTATTATAAATAATTAGGATAGAGTTGAAATCAAGCAGCAAGAACTTTTACTGAAGAAAGCCTCTTCTGTGGTAATTGCAAAATGACAGATATTTGCAAAGACTTCATACTTTATGTGGAAAAATCCTGCAGGTAAGTTGATGTAGTTTATTTGGTAACAGTTCAGATTATCTTTGCATTACATACCAAAATTGTAGATTTACTCTCGGTTGTTTGAGAGGCTCTCATGGAATCTGAAGAAGAAAATGAGTGGTGGTAGAGAGATGATGTTTACAGTGGTGGACAAAGTCTGTAGGTGTCCTTGGTGGCTGGTTTCTATCTGAATCTAAATATTTTTAGGAAGTAAAAGATTCTGTTGCAATACTTTTAGTTCAGTATTAAAAGTATGTCATGTAAAAATGAGAAGTGTTTTTTTCCAATTTTTCTCTGGACAATATATGGGAAATAAAGCTGCATTCTTAGGTGAGACAAGTTTGTTCCTTTTGGGCATGGCTGCCGAGGGTATAGGTTCATGTTTTTCTAATAGAGGCACTTAAGATAAAATTAATTATCGGCCTTTGACATGTTTCAAATATATTTAACAGTTACTTAAGCTATTTAAAGCTTTAAATGTGGATTGACTAGAAAACAAAAAGGCAATTCATTCAATGCTACTTGGCTTTCCTTATTGCAATATACTTGCTGCTAAAATAAAACTTTAAGTCTTCTAAGTTTAATAATTCTAAAAGCCATTATTTTGAGGGGGCACTTGCTCCTTTTTCTATTAGGGGTAAACTTTTGTTCTATATTAAGTGGTAGTGAACAGTAGTCACCATTACTTGCCAAACTTAAACATAAGAACCTACTTTCTCTTTTTCTCTCCCTTCCTTCCCTTCCTTCCTTCTCTTCCTTCCTTCCCTGCCTGCCTGCCTGCCTGCTTGCTTTCCTGCCTGCCTTCCTGCCTGCCTTCTTGCCTGCCTTCTTGCCTGCCTGCCTTCCTGCCTTCCTTGAAATAGTTGTTGAAACATGGTTTCTTTGTGGAAATTGAGTTAAATGAAGAATCCTGCATTTGCATGCAAACACTGCTGTGTGCTGTTAGTTTTCTTGAGCCCTCACACCTGTAAGGCTTTAGGCTATGCTGCTTACTGTAAGTGTCTGAAGTTATTCAATGGGCAGAAGTTAAGCACTTGCTTAAATCTTCAGCTTTAAGACATAGAAGCATTAAGAAAAAACCCACCACCTTCACTGGTAACTACAGTTTGTGTTCTTCAAATTCGTAAAGGAAAAGCTCCACAATTTTTGATATTTCATAATAAACTTAGAGGTTGATATATTCGTAATTCAGTTCTGTGATGTGTTATTATTTCCTCATTAGTTTGAATGTTTTTTATGGGTTTTGTTTTGTTTTCTTAAACTGAGAAATAGACCTTGTTAGTCCCTGGTTCCCTTTTTTGTTTTGTGATTTTGTGTATTGTTTTAGTTCTTAAAATTGAAATCCTGCAAGGCCATAAATTCATGTTTATTCTTTTTTCACTGTGAGTTTTCCTTTGGGACAGAGGAACCATTTATTTTATTCAAAACCAAAATGCCTGCTTGGCTGTAGTTATAACTGCTTGGTAGTGGTCTGTCAGATCCAGTACATTTCTTTGTTGTTAAAATAGAATCAGTTTTGCTGATTGGCAACATTCTGTCTATATTAAAATGTTCAAGGATCTTTAAAGCTGCTTCTTTAAAACTGTCATTTACTGCTTTCTTCTTCCTGAAGTCAAAGGTGGTGTTCCCTGAAGACAGCATGAAGAAACGAGTGCAGTTTGGATTCTTAGGATTCCAACTTCTTACGTTTATCTTTGGCTATTAACATTTATGAAACAATGAAATACCATCATTAGTAGAAAAAGTGAAATCCTTCATCAACACCATGGTGTGTCATTTTCCTTGAGCAAATGTTGTGTTATCTGAAAGAGACTGATATTCTGCTGTCTTATGTTTCAACCGAGATAAATACAGCTGCTAAATTTCAGTTTCTGGCAGATTTTTTTTTTAATGATCAGGGTGGGCCTGGCATGCATGTCCTGTTCATGAACCACGTACAGAAGATTAATCTTTTATTTTTATAGTACAACATTGTGCCTGCAACTGTCAGATTTCTATTAACACAGTTATTGTGTGCCTCCTTATCAGTGGTCCTGATAGGCAGCAGGATGATTAAATCTGAAATTAATTCTGCCCATCTATGATAGAAAGACTTACAGGTTTCCATAGTTCTGGCACATGAACACATACTCCATGCAGCATGTTGTAAGCTCCTTGTGGGTACAAAATATCTAGCTGCCTCTAAGAAATTAGAAGGATGTGCCTGATATTAAAAGAATAATTTACATTTTGCGTAGGATTTCTGGCTGAATGTCATCTGTGGAAATACATTTCAGATCTGTTTTCAAGTTCTTCTTTACCTTTAAAGATAGTTCAGTGTGTGACTACTGAATGACCTTTAAAAGCAAGCAAATGTTTGTTTAATGCTGACTGGACTGTAATACTTTGTCAGGAAAAAAAAGTTGAAAAGTTATTACAGGGATTTAAAAAATGTATTTTGAATGTGTTATTGAAAAAAATTAGAGATGCTCAAGTACTGTTTCTACTCAGTAGCCAGCCTTGCTATGGAAGCAACTGGATAAGATAGAGAATCATTTTTCCAGGACAAAGTGAAGCACAACATGTCTTGTGAGAACTTCAGAAAATAGATGCTCACGTGCATCATTGCCACAGTAGATTTTTTTAATATTACTTCATAGAGAACTTACTCTTCAATCCTCTCTTTTGAAATCCAGAAGTCGATTGACTTTATGCCGTTGTGAGTTCATGATCCATCCACTTTCCCGTAGAAGTAGTCTTGACATCAGTATTTAGTCATGATGAAGTTCCCGTGAAACTCAAAAATCATTTAATCTCCTCCTCTCATCTTTAAGCTTCTTAACAGTGTTTCTGGACACCACTATGATGGCATATTTCCCAAATGTGTGCTAATTCTGGTGCCATATGTTTTGGATGAAATTGGTTTATTTGTTATTTGGTTTTTTTTTTTTTTCCCAATAATTTCAAAGTGTTATTATCTATGGTTGGTAAGGCTTAACACTTTCTTAGTAAGAACAGCAAAAGCCAGTACAGTGCAGGAAAATACACACTTCTTTCATTCTTGAGAAGCAAATCTATTTTTAGCATCCAGAGTAACATTTATCTGACGAGAAAAATATCCTCCATTTTTTCTTTTTCTCCTTTTTAAAATTTTCATGTAAATGAAATGATAAAGTAATTTTTAGACTTCCAAAGTGAACATTATTCTCACAGTTATGAGGTGAAGAGCCTAAGTGATCACCGCAATTTCTCTCAGATTTTTTTAATTTCTATTATCAGTCATAATCAGTAATACTTTAGGTAATGTGAAATGTGAACTTAAGTCTGCAAGTCAAAGCAAGAAAAATGCATTCAAACTTTTGATAGTTTACTATCAGCTACCTGACACTCATTTGCTACTAGAACTGACACAAGACTGGCAACTGGAACTCCTGCAAGAGACAGCAAGTTCTGAAGATAATCAGAAAATAGTTTATTAACACATGGCAATGCATACATTACAAAGAAAAACAGAAATTCTGCTGGTAATATTCATGGGTATTATCAATGCTTTATAGCAGACACCTAAAATAATATTTCTAGGGTCATTAATTTGAATTACTTCAGACAAAATAATGCACTATGCCATTTACAGTTCATCACTTTAATGTAAAGACAACTTTACAAGTGAACTGCACAAGCCATAACCCAATAGACAAATTTATAGACTCGTTTTTTTCACATTGGAAGCAAACTAACTATGAACATGAAATGTTTTCTAATTTTAGTTTCCCTACTGCAGGCAAATGAAACAAACTGCTGAGAAGGTAATGAAAACAGATTACTTAATGGTGAAAAATCTGAGTGCCATTCTTTCTCTACCAGTGGTGCCACTGCTGGAATTTAATGGGGTGGCACCAGTGTGTCTGAATGAAGATTTTGATCCTAGCTGTTTAAAAATAGGGTTGAATCTAATAAGATTTCCTCTATACTGATAGAATTATTTTTTTTTTTTTTCTACACTATGAGCAGGAAGATAGCAGACCTCATTATCAACAGCAAAAAAACAAAATTTCATCCCAGTTTCAAACTTCCTACACTAGTATCACTTACACCTCAGCACAATCTATAGAATTTTGATAGAGTGTTAAGGGGGTAATTTCTTCAGATATTCTTATCTTCATGTTGTGTCAAACAAACTTAACTTCTTAGCTTTTTGGAAGCTTAAGGGAGGAAAATTCAGCCCTGCAATAAAGATAATGTGCTTAAAATGACCAAGGGTCACTAAAGTGTTTTTTTTGCATCTGCAAATCATCACCCTCCTTCTCCTTTGTAGGAGCCCAGGTAAATTCAGTAATTATTCCAGAAAAAAAAAAAGGAGCAATAGACATGATTGGTTAGGTAGATGGAGCTGCATTAGTTTGTATATCAATTACAGTAAGTGCACAGTTTTAGTGCAGGAGCTTTCCTTGTTTATGTCCTTCAATTTCTACATGTATTTGGCAATGCTCAGGTTGGTTGTTACACCTATTACGACTCCTTGGCCTATTGGGATGCAGTGAAAATTAGGCTAAGAGTAAAAACAAAAGCATGATATTCCAATAGGTTTAGATTATTGCTCAAAATAAAAAAGCAGTAGCAGAATAAATGCAGAAGAAGGTCTGATGCATCCTATTCTGAATTTAGATTACTAATGACAAGTTTTTATTAGTGCCATAGCATGAACTAAAAATAAACACAAATTTATGGTTAATTTTGAAAATAGTATTCTTTCAGCATAGAGTCATAATAGCCCAATTTCGAAAACATTCAAACAATGTAGAATGTACATGTGAATTGTATCTGAACTGTATGTATTTTAATTTGAAATACTTTCTCTTAATGATTAACTGTTTATATTAGTATGAGATCATAGTATTTTATATCTCACCCTACATTATTGTTCCTGAACAGAACTTATCATATGCCTTCAAACAGGAAAAAGTTTTCAGAAGATCTTCTGTCTTAAATCTAATTTTATTTTAAGTATGAAAATTAAACACTTGCATCACCGGAAAGAGATGCTCAGCAAATTGTTACTCGGTAACAGAGAAGAAGTCAGTTTTTCCTCTAATGAAATATAGCAAATTATGTGTTTTGATATGACTCTTCCAAAAATAAGGAGACAAAATTTCCAGGAGCTGTTTCATGCTGATGGGGCAACATCTAAATATGAAAGATTTTTCCCATGAATGGATGGATGGATGGATGGATGGATGGATGGATGGATGGATGGATGGATGGATGGATGGATTGTGAAGAACCATCACCTGACCTGCTTTTTATCCAGGACCCTGGCATTTGTTTGCTTTTGTCAAACCCTGGCAGAGGGGAATAAGGTCAGGAGTTGACTAATGGCCCAAATTACAACAGCTGAGTGCTTATAAGGGATTTAGACTGTCCATGCAGTGTTTACATGGTGAAGATAAAGATGATTCAGACCTTACCTAAGACTCAAACCTTGCCTGGTTCTCATAGCAAAGAAAATTTTTCACAGCTGGCCTGGTAGCCAGAGTAAAGGTTAGTTAAGTTTTTACAAATTCTACAATTTATTAACCTGTGCTTGAGTTCATAATGATTAGGGAACCATAGGCAAAATTAAAATGAGATCCTAAAATTTAGAGTATCTTGCCAAATAATTATTTTCACCACAGAGCACAGTATGGAGTTGTTAGGTAGGTAGACATGATTTATATCATAAGTAACAATAGGCATCCTAATCTTGCAGTCTAGGAGCTTGCCCTAGTAGTCGAATGAGTCATGTAGCTGCCTTTACTGGCTCATGGAGCTTAAACAGTATTGTTCGGAAACAGCAGAGCTCTTCTGGATGAAGCTTAATATTCCATTTTCTACCTGTGTGCACATCAAATGCAAAATAAAGAGTCCAGTAGTGTATCTGAAATTCTGCTTGGATGTATTTTACTGTGTTTCTCAGTTGTCACAGAGAGCTTTTATGTGAAAGAAGAATGAGCTTTTTGAGACGTCAGATGGAGAAATTTTTACATCCAAAGCGAGGAGAATGGATAGACAGAAAAGCGGCCTACTCACTCAGGCATAGGAAAGCAGAAGATGTAAAATGTGCAGTGGAAGTGTAATGAATTCCTCCATTACAAATTATTGTCACAGGGAAATGTTATTTTACATGAATTCTGACATAGAAAATTGGATGAATCTTTTGTTTCTTTGTGTGTTGCCCAGTGACGGCAGTATATAAATGTGTATAGATATATTGCTTAAAGTCTCCATTTTTCTTGCCTTCTGTCTTTATTCTCTCATCCTTTGCTCATCTAGAGTACCAGCATTTCTGCTTACTAGCCTGAGAAATCCACTTCACTCATATATCTCCTTCTTGTCAGGAGCTTTCCTTCTCTTAGGCTATGCTATTTCCTGACATGCTAGAATCATTGGCTACTACTGTGTTAAAAAGAAATAGCATCTTTTCCCATCAACATCTCATTACAGCTGTGTCACTAGCCTTCTGAGTAAGCAGGAAAGTTAAGTTATCCAAGTAAAACCTTGTAGCATTTGCAATACCAAAATGGCTACTGACAAACTGAGGATCAGTGATGGAAGCCTGTTCTCTCTAAAAAGGAAAGGATGTCATATCCTGGGAAAACAATATCACTGTACATTAAATTGCTAGAATATTATTAATTCTTTAAAGGTTGCATGAATATGTGATTTGGTACCATAAAACCACATAAAGTTTAGGGAGGAAGGAAAAAATATCCTGCGTGCTATTTTCATGTCATTGTAGTCAAACAGAGTTTTGTGATTGCCTTGAATGAGATTAACATTTGCCTTTAGGATTGGATTTTTAGTAGGGTAATGTGTTGAGTTTGGTGGGGGATACAGTCAGATTTCTTCATAGTAGCTAGCATGGAGCTGTGTTTTGGATCTGTGCTGGAAACAGTAACACTGAGATGTTTTAGCTATGGCTGAGCAGCATTCACACAGTCAAGGCCTTTTCTGCTCCTCATCCCACCAGTGAGCTGGGAGGGGCCACAACTGGGACAGCTGACCCCAATTGACCAAAGGGATATTCCACACCATATGGCATTGTGCCCAGCATGTAAATCTGGGCTAAGAAGCAGAAGGGGGGGCACATTTGGAGTGATGATATTTGTCTTCCCAAGTAGTAGTTATGCATGATGGGTCCCTACCTTCCCGGGAATGGTTGAACACCTGCCTGCCCATGGGAAGCAGTGACTGAAGTCCTTGTTTGTGGTTTTTGTTTTACCTATTAAACTGTCTGTATCTCAACCCACAAGTTTTTTTCATTTTACCCAACCGATTCACTCCCCCATCCCACTGAGGGAAAGTAATAAATCAGCTATGTGAGGCTTGGCTGCTGGCTGGGGTTAAACCATGACAGGTAGAGATGGTTCACAGAAGATGCTTTACAAATCGAAAGTGTCAGAGGTGACTCTTAGAGCTACTTCATATATCTACTATTTTGTTTATGCAGACAAATACATTTAACTTTAGCAAGATCAATTTTCACATAATGTTTTGACTCAATGACATTAATTCTGTAGAATGCATACTATTCTGCATTTTATCTCTGTTTCCTAAGACAAATAGACATTGCTTTTTCTACGAAATTTTTGCTATATTAATTCTCTTAGGACTAACTAACACATACAACCTCCAGCAGAGAAGAAAAATTAACTTCTGATTTCTGGTGAGAGGTGTACTTGAATGTTCTGGCCAACACCATCAGTTAAGGGACCATTACAGCTCTTTTCAAGTACACCTTAAGCCTCAAGGAAACCTGTTCAGCAAAATGCTGTGCTCTGCAGCAGTATGACATTGGGCAAGCAAGCCTGCTTTTTCACACTAGTAGCAGTCTAAGCACACAACCATAGCACATGACATCTGCTCAGGCAAGCAGAGGTACCTAGCACTGCTGTAAGGCCACAGCTACAGGTCTCCAGGACAGCTTGTTGAGAGACATCTCAATTACTGCTGTGCAGCACTGCCCTCTGCCTTGTGAATTTATGTGGTCTGAAACATACTCAATAATTTGAAAGGGCAAGACTGAGGGATTTAGAATGTTTCATGAAAAAAAATAACCATGGGAATTCTTTGTGTTTGCACCCTACAAAATGCAAACAGGACAAAGAATGTACATTATAAATGACTGGGTTTTGTACAACTGTGAGTATAAAATACTTTCTACTAAAATGTGCACACCTAATGCATGCCTTATATAAAGATACAGTATACGCACATGAAATATTTTTTAATATTTGCTCTAGGTGGTGTGTTCCACATTAGCATGGTGACATGCATGCAGCCTCTATAGAGCGCTTATCTCCTGTGGCATTTAAATGGCTTATGCTCTTTCCTTCATGAGCATGGTGTGTCCTTTTGCAGCTGAATGTTATGGGGACATCAGTTCTTAAAAGAGAGGCTCTCATGTGGGAAGCAGCAGGCAGGATTTCTAGGGCTGAGCTCTGTGTTGCTGAAGCTGGAAATGGTCCACTGAACAGTGCACTGTGCCAGCCTTCCAAGCCCTTCCAGCTGTATCTACATCTGTGCATTATTAGAGCAGCAAAGGCTACTGCAGTCACCCAGTGGCTGTTAATGAGCAGCTCTCTTGCTGTGTTACTGCCTTGAAAGGAAAATTTCTCGTCATCTTCTCTCAGCTGCATTTTGGGGTGTGTGAGATGCTATGGTAGTGATTATGCTGGTAATGCACATCAAGAAATAAGCCTATGTCTTACTGTGTTTTAGTATTCCAGGTTGGTATCCCATCATACTTGAAAACCAAATCTTGATGGTGTTTATTTCTCCGTTCTTGCATAAAGTTTTTGATTTTCTAAGAAAAGGAGGAATCTTTATCAATGTTATCAAACATTGCTACTCTGCTGAAGTGTTTTGAATATTGATTTTAAAAGTGCTTCCTTGAGAACAGACCTATTTCACATGAAATTTTCGTGTGTGGTGATGTTATATTATAAATGGCAGAGTTTTATTATGAAGTCTTAGTTTCTTTCAGTGAGTATTTTCTTATGAGTATTCAATGCAGGCATAATCTTGGCTTAATCTACCTATCCAAATTTTAAAGAGATTTTACTTAATAGTATAAAGGCATCTATTTAGGTATTTAGGAGTTTAACATGTGTAGCAAAAATAGGCATCATCATATTCAGTACACTGGTATGACTTATTTTTATTCTCATATAATCAGAGGTAAAATTTACTGTTGCTTTAAATAGAGCCAAGATTTCTTTTGGAGTTATTTAAAAATCATTAGTGGAAGCTTTCACAAATGGAACTTGTATTTGCTTAATCCTTGTGTTTTCAGTGGAGAAACATATTTATGAAACTTGCATGAGATGTCTGGTTCTTGGCAGGAAGTATGCTGGCTGCCTTTTGCTGCAAAGCTTCTCAGCCTTGGCAAAATAGGAGTAACAAGCTTTAAACAGATTAGTAGTTTATCTGATTCAGTGATCATCTTCCTTTAGGACAGAGTTAAACCAGTCAGAATCCTTTCTTGATCTTACTCGGAAAGCATTCACTGAGAAGTGAGAAAGCTGCATTTAGTGCAGATGTGCTATCACTGAAATTAATGTTGTTGGGTGTTACTGCCGTTTACTTTCTGGGTCTTATTCTAGGATAGCCTTATTTTTGCAAATAAGTATATCTATATAGTATATATAATACATATGTGTGCTGTTTTGTCTTGCAATAGCTTTTAAATGCAATAAATATTACGAGGAAGGACTTTGAAATCCTACTTTTTTATTATAGTCTTTTTCATGTTTTGTTGGTGTTTTGTTTTTTTTATATTCACAGATAAAGTGTAACACATGCAGTCTAGAGGGAAATGTCTAGTTCTGACAATTTCAATTTTTTGTATGAATTTTTTATTTGGTAAGTATTCTCTGAATACTCTTCTGGTCCTTGATATCAAAGAGTTTGAGGACGTCTCTTTTGTCAGCTGCTAAATTTGTCTGAATTTGCCTCCTTTTTATATAGTGTACTATGCAGTTTTAGAAATTCCACACTCTACCAGCAGCTATAAATCTTTATCCCTGTGTTTATTCTAATCTTATTATTCAAAGACTCAGTTTTAAACATTTGCACTATGACAGTTCCAGGATCCAGTGCATACTCCTAATACTAGATTGGCCTTTCACAAAGAGTATACAGTCTGAATAAATAAGATAGAAAGGAGCTGGAGAAAGAATGCACACTAATCTACAAATACAAAAGTCAAAGTGATGATTTTGTGCAACAGTATACAACCATTCTTTTATTGAATGGATTGCTCTACTTTCATTTATTGGACCTGCCATATGGCCACAGTTTTTCTTCACAGCCAGTGATATTATCTGCTTTTCTGTGCCAGTGTCCTAGCCCTTGAGGTTGTTTATCCCTGAAAAAAGAGAAGATCAAACTTGTAATCCACTGCAGCAATAGTCTTCCAGACTCAATCAGATTTCTTGTTAATCTCCTTGACAAGCATGAGTGTAGCTTCCTCTGCCTGAAGAAAAGCTTACAGTTCACTGAATCTCTGGTTTCCAGCATAGGTGGTTATAATTCTCACTTTTGAACTCTGAGAGCTGAAAACACCAAGTTGGTCCCATTTATTTTTAACATTGGAGCTGATAAAAATTTGTAAAATTACATCAACCCTAAACTCAGTGTTGTGTCCACACTGAATAAAAAGAGTGGGAAAGATACATTAAATTGATTATGTATAGAGACAATGTAGTGAAGTGAAGGGGAGGGGGGAAGGGGGAGGGAAGGGAAGTAACAAGTTTTGTGCTTGATTTTAAACAGTTTTAGAATTACCAGGCAATAGCAGAGATGTTACATAAGATTTTTAGAGCAGCAGAGGAATAAAAAGAGAAACTGGGACTGTGAGGAGAACTTTCACATGAAGGTTATGGTCAGCACAAACCCTACCTGGTGATAAGTGTGTCATATACATCATGCCCTGTACACACAGATCATAAGACCCATGTCCAATAGGTTAGTCCTGATGCTAAGTACAAATAATCCAGACATGACTCCCTTCCTGTTTTTTGGATTCTTTGAAGCATTATCAAATTTCAGTAAGAATGCCTCATTTAATTTATTTACGAATCTACTAACACTCCAAATGGCCGTTCCCCTGAAAATGCTAAAGAGTATGAAATAGAGCATGGGTATCTCAGCAAAGGTGTCATTGTCTCTCAAACTGAAGCTTAATTACAACAGAAAGATTTGCATGTAGAAAGCACATAATTGAAGAGAAAAATGTGCATGTAAACTCTATGTTATGATTCTATTCTCTCTACCTAGAGTCCTTGTGTTCCTGTCTCATTAAGTGGAATCAACTACTTGTGGTGGTATTAGTGAGGTAAAACAAAACTGAATACTTTGTAAAATAAATTAAATTAATTTTCCTAATAAATGGAAGGTAGAATCACTGCAACCATTTTGTTAGCCAGAGATAACTGACCATGCATCCATCATCTCATATCAGTGACTACATGAGTATCTACTCCCAAAGCTCATGTGCACTTACTTTTCCAGTGTTGCATTGTTTCCTGTCCCAAGCAACTCCTTCTGTGAAGAAAAAGTAAACTGTAATATGTAGTTTAGCACAAAATGTCCAGGCACTAAGAACTGCATTGTTACATTATCGAGCAATCCATTAACTATTGCAGAAAAAGTAGAAGCCATGATCCTTGAATATGAAGTTGTATAAAAATCTTCTGGGTAAGAAAAAGATTCTAAACATTTCTATTAACATCTATACCCTTTACTAGGTATAAACTGGAGTAGCTGATAAATTGTGGGGAAAGCTGGGAATCCTTTGTCAAGGGCCCAACAGAAATAAGAAGTTGATTATTTTTCCATTAGCCTTATGTACTTTAACCAAGGTGAATAAAACCAAAGTCACTATAAGACATCCTGAAGATTGTAATTGCATGCAGATAGTCTTTGCCCTTATCCAATGTTGGAAGGGGCGACTGAGGAGAAAACTGCGTGATAAGCAGTGCTGTTGGATACCTGGCCAGGCTCAAGGGCTTGCTTTCCATCTCCTGTGGCTGCCAAGGTGGGGAATAAAAAAATGCAATAAATTTTTGTTCAATGACTCTTTCTCTTTGTGAGAGAATGTTAAAAAATAAAAGCTGAATGTTAAGTTTTTACTCCCTTAAGTGAAACCCCAAGGAATCATATACCGATCTTTAATTAACCAGTTCTTTTAGGTATGCTCCTTCCTGATAAACTTAAGGGAATGTAAAACTTGAATATTTGATAATTTGTTTTGGTATTTTATAGCACTCCTTTTTATCCTATGCACAAGACAAAGCAGGAACTGAGATAACCTTAGCACACAAACTTATAAAATTGTCAGAAATGTGATCTTTTAAATGGGAATCAAACCAAAATAGTTAGATACTAAAAATAAGTGTACTTTTTTAATAGTAGTTGCACTAAATTGTAA
This sequence comes from Hafferia zeledoni, assembly GCA_035583235.1. NCBI lineage: Eukaryota > Metazoa > Chordata > Aves > Passeriformes > Thamnophilidae > Hafferia > Hafferia zeledoni. Next base: position 25,987,222 of record JAWWEV010000083.1, on the reverse strand, counting down.
CCAATAATTATAAGTCATTTTATTAAGGAACTCAATAATTTTGGTTCTTTTTAGTTTAGTTTAGTTTATTGATATTTATTACTTGACCATATGAGTATACTGTCAACCATACCTGACTGGGGTAGCTTTTGTGTGTACGCATTAGCACCATTCCATTCACTATATAATTAGACTATACTTATACTATCTACAGTTCTGTGTGTCTCAATAAAGTGTTACTTGGCTTAAAATTTTGAAAATCTACTAAATACCTCCAAGGTCAGTGGAATCAGTGAAAGGAATTAACTCTATTAATTTCTCTTCTGATATTAGGAATAATATTCATGAAAACTATGAATGTATTCTGATAACTTTCCATTTAGAATGGTATATGGAAAATGTATAAAGGTATGTTGCCATCAATGAACACAGTATATTTACAAAATTTGGAGTCCTGGATCAGAGCAGTTAGCTGAGGTTCACGTGAGCTTTTGTGAGCTAGTACCATGTTGTCTAAAGCAATAACTTGTTCTTAACATAAACAAGCTGGCAACTATTTAATACAAAATGTTATTTTTTTCTTTTCTAATGTTCATGCTTTCAATAACACAATTCCCCATCCTTCTGCATCTTCGTTCTGTCTCAGTGCAATTTCTTTTTCCTGCCAACCATAGCAAATGCCCACATTGCCCAGATACACTCAGAGCTTCCTTTTGTTAATCCTAACACAGATCCAGAGGAACAGGTGAACCATGAAGGACCAGGTACTCCTGTTCTGCAGTTCATAACCAAATGGTAGCAAGCACATCCTTCTGGCATGACGCAGAGAAGGACTGAGAATGAGGAGCCTAAAAATGGGGTGATGACTGACCTACAGGGCCCAGGGTCCAACAGCTTAGGTGCAACTATGCTATCAAAAGAACTGTAATCAGATTCATTTTAAATGGACTTGCGTAACTCCAGTTAGCTAACTTGCACTGAAACATTGGGAAGTTTTACTTAGTAATCACAGCTTGCATTAACATCTATACTAACGTTGCAGTTGTCACCTACTTTTCTGACCAAATTAAAATATAGTTGCTTTGCCTTCAGTGCAATTTCACGGGTGCACATAGGTTTGACTTGTCCTCACAATATTTTGAATAACCACCTAATTAGGCCAAGATGTTCAACTTTTAACTGAAAAACTTAACTTACATAAAATAAAGCATTTCTCTTACTGTGAGCTAAAAGCTTAGAAATTACTTTAAGAACTGACCAGAGCAAAGTAGAAATAGAGAAAATTTAGCTGCCTAACAAAAGTGGAAAAAAAATATTTCACAGTTTTTGAACTCACTTTAACACAGAAAATTATATGTTTTCAGGCTGTCACATTCTGAGGCATGTACTTCTGTGGTAACACATTTTACTGTATTTACTATGTAAATTGAGCAAATCCAATTTTGTAGTAGTGCTTAACTATCAGGAATGATGGAAAAAGCAAGGTGATTGGGAAATAATTTAATCAGTGAGAAACAAAATAAGTGCAAGTGGAAATAAATGTCAGAATGAAACAATATAGTTTATACATAAACTCCTTTGTTTAGTGATGGCTGTGGAGCTAAACTGATGGTTTTGTAGTCATCTCTGCACTATTTAGAGCATCTTTATACAAAAGCTCTTACAAAACTACATCAACACTTTTATTAGATGATAAAAAAGGCAGAAAAAATTAAGTCCAGAAGTAAAACTTGCTTCTTGATAGTTTGTTTACGTATTTAAATGACAAACACAAAAGAGGAGGATGGAAGTCAGCTACTTTAAAATTAGGCAAATTACAAAAATATATAGAGAGAGCTTTATTGTCTGCACTGACTTTTTGTTTTGTTTTGTTTTGTTTTGTTTTTTGGCTTGTATAACCTGGAAGATTGCTCAAGAATATTAAACATATTACATGAAGAGAGAAATAGGTAAGTTATAATGATGTGATCCAAATTAATATGTGTAAAACATCATGCACAGCTTTGCTTGCATGACTAGTCTCTTTGAAATGAAAATGTACACCCTTTAATCAATAGGCAAGTTACTTGCTTGGATATGTTTTCACAGGATCAAACTCCTTAAGTGTAGCTACTGTGCAGCTAATTGTGATTACAAATTTAATGTAACTACTTGAAAAAAAAGTCTTTTACCATGAAGCACCACGTAGCCTGTGAATCTCATCATTCTGTCTATAAATCACAGCAGCAAATCAAAGTATTTGTAGAAGTTTGTGATGAATTACAGGTTAGGAAACATGGGTTTTGAGTATGGAAATGTTGAAATGGTTGGAACTTACTCTTGCTACTCATTTCTCTAATTGCAGATCATCGTACCATTCAGAAGACATGGACTTTAAGTAGTTTATCTGTGTCACATGCTACAGCTATTTTAAAAGCTGGTGTTAATAAGATGTCTTCTTAGGACAGCTCAGAAAACAAAGGATACAGGATTTATTTTGGTAATGATCAAACACTCTTTTTTAATGCTACCAGATGTCTGAATAGTTGACCAAGAAAATTTACTTTGACTGCAATCTCTCCCAACTATTTCACATATAAAATTCATTCATTCAGTGGCATATGAAGCTGTGCTTGCTTGGATTGCTTTGATATCCCAGACGAGTCAGTCTTCTGTGCAAAACTTTCTGAAGGAGCAACACTTGGGAGCTCATGATGTTTTTAGCAGAGAGCAGAGCACCCGAGTAAACAACAAAACAGCAGTCATGGTCTTCTTCTGTATTTGGGTTTTTCTCAATGCCATACGCATCCTTCTTCCGCTGAGGAATCACTGTTCTCCACTTCTGAAGACTTCCAGCAGAGAACTACGGGTTTCTCAGGAAGTATCCATAGATGGGCTAATAGAGAGAGATACTAGGGACAAGAACAGGGAGGTGTGGGCAGAAAAGAAGATGGACACTTTCTCTGTTTTTATGCTTTCCTCACTAGCACTGTGTGCTGAGGTCCACATGATGACCTTCCATGATGCATCAAATGTGTGCATCTTGCTGCAGATTCCCATTGCCCATCATACAAAATATCTGATTCCAGACTTCTTAGTGGCTGCAGTCCTCTCTTCCCTCAGTTATTACAGGAAATGTTGACATTTATTTTTCAGTTTTTGTATACTGGGATTTTTTCCCCCAGATTTGTTCTTTTTGTCATTAGTTCCTTTTATCAAGAAAATTAGTACTATTTTTCCACTAATTTTCCCAATCCCATCCCTAAAATGCATTGTAACATTAAGACAAATATTGCATTGTCAGAACTAGTTCACCAGTTTTCATTTTTCCTTCATTGTTTTTCTATCTCCTCAAAGTTCAAGCTGTATGTGTATATGTGTGTGTATATATATATTCTGGAACTGATTATAGTACCACAATGACAAATACTTAAGCAATAGATTGTAAGAGCTCTAAAATACTTGCATTTATCTATAAATAACAGAAAACAAAAGAGTTCCTGCCCATTTCAACAACGCCAATAGATTAAACAGTACTACTGTTGGAATTATTTGTCATGGCTGACAGGAGACACCAAAAGGGAATATTTTGAAGGAAGGACTAAATAAAATCCTTTATTTTATGAGAAGCAATGACAGAATTCCAGTGATGCACTATGGTAATATTAGTTCAATTTTTTAAATTTATTTAAGTCTAACCATTGTAGTCATTAATATTTAATGGTTCCACTGAAATTTTCAAAGGTTTGCATGCAGTAGAGTCTCACTAATCTTGTTAAAGTCAATGAGAGCAGTGTTTCTAAAACTTAAGCAGCTCCTTGGAAGTTTACAGTTATGTCAGAAATCCTCATCATGAGGATGATTGTACTGGAACATATTAGAGAGAGAGTGGTAGTTGTTGAATTATTAATGATTAATTTCCTATAGATTTTAATGTTGTCCCCTAAGTCTTCCAAAAAAACTAACCACAAATTTTCCATCTCCTCATGATATCCACCAGAAACATGTGCTGTGGCTAGCCATGGTCCTAACTGCATGTTTGAGAGGCTTTCTGTCAACTTCCAACCACAGTCAATCACTGTCTCCTTCTGTCTGAACTTCTGTCTCACTTACAGAGATTTATATTTGGGTCTCCTCCTTCCAGTTGCCAATATTCATGAAGGATGTAGTAATTTAATCATTGTAGAAACTTAAACCTCTCTCATCTGTCTTATAAAAGTAGATCAACAGATTTACATGTTGGTAGGGAAGAAGAGATGGGCAGATATAGAAACAAAGTCTTAATTTATTTTGCGTGAGAAACCTTAATTTTCTTTCAGAAGTTGACTAGAAAGGAAAGCACAATCAATTTCCAGATAAGTTTAATTGATCATGTTAGTACTCCTTTAGCATTGTAAACATATCAAAATATTTCTCAGCAGTGGGGAAAGTCCACTAGATTTAGATTTTAAAGTGGGAATTAGATTTTAGATTTAGATTTTAAAGTAAACCTATTGCTGTGTGAAATTTGCTTTACTGGAGTATGACTCAATGTTTCACAGAGTCTGTGCCCTAACGGACCTTTACCTGGAATCATGTCATTCACTGAGATTTCAGGATTTAGTGTGGCATTATACTGCTCATAAATTATTAGCTGTTTTCCTGGAGACCCCTGATTCTAATTGCTGCCATACATGAGGCATCAGACCAACAAATTTTGAAGATTTATGTCCGAGAAAAATAGTTTCTACATAAGGAAAATATTCTTTACTTCTGATGGATCACTGGGCCTAAGTGCTCTATTCCATGTAAAAGTAGTACTAAAATAATTGCTGTTTTGATTACATTAATTCCTTTACCAAAGTATCAATGTTTAGTCTGTGCCCAAACTACAAATAGAGAATTTTTGTTGTTATTCAGGGAACTTATCTATTAATTTTTTGTACAAAGGTCTTCTCTTTAAATACAGTCAGTGTAAAACATACCCATTGTGGCGTCTTTCAGGATGAAGAAGGGCAGAATGCCATTCTCACAGCAGCTCAGAGCTTTTAATCCTCCTAACTTCCTTATTCTTTCCAGAAATAATGAAAAAACATTGGGGAAAAGTGCAATTGAAATCTGGAATTGGACACCCACCTTGCTACGACCTCCTTTCAGGTAATTGTGTAGAGGGCTTCATAAACTTGTGTGATAATACCACAGCCACACTAGTTTTTTTAACTCCCTAAGTGCACTCATAAACTTATTAAATGATATTGGGTGAAATTTAATGCTGGATTGAATTTCAAATGGATTTGAAATGGAATCATTTTACTTATTCATGCGTTTTCTCAAGTGTAGAGCAAGCTTATGCAATATAAATATGAACTCTATTTAACAAAAATAAGTAATTCAGAAATGCTTATTTGTATTGAAACATCTATGAAAAAGTAGTATTTTGATTATTTTGTATTAAGTTGGAAAGAAACAGCTATTTTCAAGGAAGCAAAAAGCTCAATAGTACCTAAATATGCTGTAATATGCCAAGGCTGTTATCTTTCATAAACAATTTTCCGCACAGATTCTGGCAACCTAAATTGGTAAAACTGCGTGCGTGTGACCTCAAGACATACACACCATCACAAACCCATCATTTTTCACACTCAAAAAATGAGATGTGCAGACCACATCCATAGCATCATCCTCACTGCTATCCTTGCCCTACATTTACCCCAAACATGCTGCTAATCCTTTTTTCAGACAGAGGAATTGTTCTGGTACAGAAGATTTATAATAAGAAATTACATTTAACTAGGACATGATTATTAATATTTAATATGAGTGTTGTCTTTTTTTTTTTTTTTGATATTCAGATGTTAAGTAGGCTGGTGGTTTTTTGGCCTTCTTAAAGAAACAAGTCTACATATAGTGGCAAGAATGGTATTTCACAGAATTAATGAAATGTGAGGCTGCTGTGAGACAAATTAACTCAGGAAGTATGTAGGCAATAAAGGCAGGAAAACTTTATAAAAAAATAAAAACAAAGATGAAATTAAGAATGCAAAGTTTTACTCAAAGGTTTTCACAGATCTTGTAAGTGTTAATTAGTGTGAATTGTTGTGTGAATAGTTGCCCTCAGTTTGAGTTCTTTTCTGTGTGGTATTAAATATTTTGGCTTTAGTAGAAAATTGTGCCTGGAATCTCAATCATTAAAAACAGCTCAGGGAAGCGCAAACCTTGGGACTGGATGCAGCCTGTGTTTGGAGTATCAAGGGAACAAATAACTTAATTCATTTTTATGGTCCGTTCTACAAACTTTCATGCCCAGCCACTAGCCAGTGACTTCATGTGGTATAAACTCCTTTCTTTGGCTGAGTGCAGTGTTGTGAGCTTTTCTTATTCTCCAAGGTTATTATAGTAGGACAAATACTGGAAGCCATAAGGATATACAAGGTTTGTTATAAGTCATATGGGCCAGCAAAGGCAAGACTTGGCCTTGCCTTTGACAGAGGTTGTAAATTTGACAATGTTGACCTAGACACATGGGCACAGCTATTATTTAACTCAAGTACATCTCCTGAATGCTCTAACTGGCTAAAGCTGTTCTTTTCTGGCAAAGTCTCTGAAAAAAGGCAGCATTGCGATTATTCTTTTAAAGGCAGTGTAAGATGCAGTCAGACTTAAATTCACACAGAAGCTTGTAGTTGTGCAGAAACAAACCCAGAGACTACATTTTAACATTATGATTGAGTTTCTTCTGCACCAGTGGTTACTATTACTCTAAGTATGCTTCCAAAATCCTGTTTATAGGCAAAACCATAGGGTGTTTTCAGCTGAAAAGCTCTAATGGAGGAAAAGGAACTGCAGCAGTCAAATAATGAAAAACCCAAAGAGATATCTTGTTTATTCTTGTTATAATTGGTCTCCTGTAGTGTTACTAATAAAATAAATGACAGCCAGAAAGCAAGTGAAAAAACCAGACATCCACTCTTTCCCTTGCAGCAGCTTTCAGGAGGCCCTAGGCTTAGATGATGAATGGTTGCTAAGTGATAAAAGCATTTTCCTTTAAAATACCATGCTTTCCTTTAAGCTTTAATCTGATATTCAGTCAGAGACACTATGTGCAAGTTGTAAACTAAAAGAATCATGTAACCCACTAATATATTTGCAGATGAGAGAAAAATTTGGACAAATATGTAAATACCCTGCAACTAATAAGAATCAGGAATTTACTTCCTTATCGTGTTCCAGGGCTAGTACTATGTGACGAGAATGATTTTTTAATACAATGAATCAAACAGTGGAGATACCACTAGAATTGTATTCTGCTGGAGAAATATAGTGTGATTTTTATCAAGACTTCTTCTATATCTATTTACATAAGTTTTCATCTTATAATCCTGGAAGCAACATAAGAATGCTTAGGAGTCTTGGCTTGCTTCGGATGGCTTAACAACTTGCGAGTTACCTCATTACTCTCCTAGAAAAAGTTACTGAATAAGGTTTCACACAAAGAAAGGTGTTTTTTAGGAAACATATTATAAGCTTAAAGCATTGTTTAGCAAAATGAAAAATGACTTGTTTAGACCATACATTCAGCAGACATTGACAAGTCTAATCTTTCTGATTATGTCTTCAATAAATCTTAATTTTAGAAGAAAACTGCCATTTCAAAGTATTTTTTTTAGCTAACAAAACAATAAAGCGGATGATGGAATTCCTCTTTCATAAATCACATTGCAGAACATATATCCAGCTCAAAAAGAATGTCTTCAGCAATATTTTCCTGATCCTGTTTCAGATAGATGAATCCTTTAAAGCCTTTATTGTATCTTGCAATAATCTAATGGCTTGTCTGTCTATTCAATAATTCCTATCAATACTGATGCCTCTCACACCAAGCCTTTTTCACCTGAAACGCTATGAAATTTTGTTTGCATTAACAGTCTTAACAGTCTTCTACATATCATGAGTCATGCCTGAAACCTGTAGATGAGTCTATTACTGCACCTTAAATGTCCTTATTACTGAAACTTTCAGCCTAAAATCAAGTCCTTTGTAACAAAACTGTTGGAGTGATACCACCTTTATTTGTCTCATTTTGAGGGCAGCTGCCAGTTTTCAAAATGTATTTTCTTCAGCCTTTCACATATTACAGTAATGGCTCAGCTTCTTATTTTCTTTCTGTATTAACTACTGAAAACCATGGAAAACCGACAAACAAACAAATAAAACTCCATGAAAAATTCATGGATGAGTTTACACCAAAATGAATCCTTGCAGTACTAGGAACTTTTTATTATGAATGTGTTCTGGCTGTTTGCTAGTCTGAATTCTTACCTAACTTGCATTATATGTTTGAACATTAGCAGGTAGAAATTTAAGACTTGAATATCTTTGAAGCAGCTGTATGTTTGGTGAATTAAAAAAACCCTAAAAGAATCAAGGCATATTCGTGGCACTTGGAGTGACACCATTACCAGATCTTGTTGCCAAAATGTCAGCCAGTGACTTCACTCAAAATAGTGCATTTTCTATCTTCTCTTCCCTGTGATTATTTTAATCTAATATTCTGCTATGCATTAGACTAGATTACTGATAACTATCACCTTGATATCAAGACTGCTCGTATTCTCCCATTGATTTCCTAATATCCAATGGACATTAACCTTACAAGGGATTTCATGAATACTCTGGGGGAACTAATCCTTTGGAGTGGGATTGATGATGTAAAAAGTATGGTTGTAGTTGAACTGTACCTTTAGATTACTCCTATTTTTGTCTGGAACTGCTCTCTATGAACTATTCCATTATAAAATTTAAGACTAGAACAGAAAATTTCTTAGTCATAAGTAGAAATATGTAAATCAGCTTTGGCTTGCAGCCAAGTTGACAGGTTAATAAATATTAAAATGTAAAGAGAAAAACAATTATTCTGGGTCAGTTAATTCTAAATGATATAGCACTTTTACACCCTGGTTTTGTACTTTGCCTTGAGAAATATTCTTATGAAATATTATGTAGAGTTATTTTTACTGTCAACTTTGAATTACGCTGGTTTGTGACATATTATGTCCATGCAAAGCTATAATAGCCATGAGTCAAAGAATTACTTAAGAATATAGTTCAGTTCTTATGGTACACTTAACTACAATGCTACTATTTTGGATTTTTTTTTTTTTTATTTTAAAATTAGGCATATGCATTTTGTAACAAATAAAACCAAGAAACATTTATATTTAGGTTTAATTCTAAAACTGTAGAGTCAAAGCTAATCTTTTTTTATAAGCAACAAAATACTGCATTCATCTCAGTAGCTGATGTGTAATACAAGAAACTCTTAATAATAGAAATGACAATAAATAAATAAATGTCCAGCTCGCAGTCTTAGGAGAGATTGATAATTCTCAGTGCAAAAGCATTGACCTCGATATCTTAGAGACCATCCCATTGAAAAGGTATATGCAAAATCACATGGTGTTCATATTGCTGTTGTTCAAGTGTGCAAATCATAAGAGAATTTTTCTGTATAATTTTTTTATATGCTGTTTATTTAAGCTTTTAATTTGCTTTATAAAGCTAAGAAAATAAAACATACTTTTCATTTCCTCTTTCTATGTTCTCTAGTACTCTCTCTATATTTCTAATCTGTGTGGTACCTATGCATACAATTTGCAACCGGCTTTTTTTCTGTATAAACAACTCATGATTAATATAAATGAGCTCAGATTGATTCAGATACATTAAGGGCTGAAGAGTGATGGCTGGTGCAAACAAGAAGGGGGATTAGCATTGTTCTTGCTGCATGATGAATTGCACTACATCATGCATTAAAACAATGAATTGTCCCTCAGGATATCAAAGACATTAGCAAACATGACAGCAAATATACAGTCTTTTATCTGATGGGAACAGTATTCCTCTCAGAAGATGGTAAGGTTGGAGGACCATCAGCACATTGTCGACAGGATTTTTGGAAGCTGGCTGCGTAGAGGCAGAGCAGCTCTTTGGTCTATCAAACATACTGCCTGAAGTAAATCTTTCACAGTGAGCTTTCTTGCTGTCTCTTTTTGAACAGTTGCATTTTAATCATCATCATCATCATCATTATCATCATCACTATCTTCCTCAGATGACTGAAGGTCCAATCAAGTCAGTCAAGGGTGGAGACTAGAAAAAAAGCAATAATTGCCTGGTGCCAGTCTCATAGATGAAGTCCCTTGGACCTCACTGGCAGTGTTACAGCATTGTTGTGTGCTAGTCCATAAGCTGTGAGCCCGTTTGCTTTGTAGACGTATGTTTTCTACTGTTGTCTTTTCTTACTAATTTATTCATATGGAAGACTGCTTTTTCTTCATTATTTAGCAAAATGAGATATGCTACTACTGCAGCTAATAATTATTTTTATATTTGCCTGTAAAGGAATTTTTTTGGCATTATTTTAGTAAATTTCCTTTATAAAAACATATCACAGTGCTTGAATATTGAAAATTATATTTGTATTTATGAATAGCTGGTGGACCAATTTAATTGGCAAAACCCACCTTCAGCACAAATATAGGAAAAGAGTAGAATAAACAAAGTCTTTCAACTTTAACTACTGTTTCCAGTGACCTGGTGGCCAGTTGACAGGAAAAAGATTTGTGTTGTTACCTCAGAGTCAATCAGACTCCTCCTGGTCGTGTCTTTCTTACCTTTAAGGGAGAGTTCAAGTGCCTTCACTTTTATTTATACATGCTATGCTGGACCTGTTCAGCAGTAGATGTTCAGAACTGTGCTACATGCAAATGTAGAGAAGCAGACCTCAGATAATGAGGAACATAAAACATGGTTGTAAGTGCAATTTTCACTTACCATAAAAATAGTACTCAACACCCAACAACAATTTCAAAGCTCTCTCTCCATTATTCCATCTGAACAGATAATTAACTATGGTGTTAGGCTATTTTTTTGCACAATCAAAACTAATCATCCCAATCAACTCTAATGACATGATGTTTGAAGTAGGAATATTTTGCTTGATCTGCTGGAGGGTATTAAAATTTATATTTCTTTCCATGCTAGACTACATTAGTTCTTGTTCACTTGCTTAATTTCAAGAGAAACTTTAAGGAAGCAGGCACTAATTTTCATATAATAGGAATGCCAATATTTACTACGCTGTAGTACTTCAACATTTCAACTTTCAGCATTAATTTTCAAATTTTCATAATGATTTCTTTTGTTGAAGACAGAAAAACAATGTTTTTTCATATTGTTCTTTCTTTAACAGCTTTTTTTTTTGAAAAAAGTACTTTCAGAAATTTTTGAAATGTGATTGACTGATTCTTTCAAAAATTTCAAAGTTGTCTCAAATAAATTTGATTTTTCATATGTATACCAAAACCTCAAAGAATGAGAAGAACTACCCTATTGAATCCATGTAATGCACCATCTGCATACTTGTCCAGCACATGTAAAATGTTGAGACATTTAAAAACCCTTTATTTAATATTCAGAACTCTTTTTCCATTATGGACATCCCTTTAGATTGAGGAATTCAGGGTTGGTTCCTGACTTTTCTCCTCCGTTTTGGAGTCATTTACTTTTTATCTGTCTTGCCTGAGACAGCTGTTTCATTTCACTGATAGATGTTATGTCACCTTACAGATATCTTGGGCTTCTTTCACTTTATGAGGGCTGTTTTCCCCTACACATTTTCATTTCAACTCTTGTCTTCTTATATAAATGATGAGCCATTTAAAAACATACTACTGTAATCTACTGGCACAGATCAAGGAGTGTCTACAATCCACAAATGAAACTGGTGTGGGAGTTGTGGTTATCTCAACTTTATTCTATTCTAGATATCAGAATCATAAACTTTGATATTTCACAGAGGAAATGAAATGGTCTTATATTTTATCTGGCATAACTATACCCTCATTTGATTCAATTGCCTCAAATCACACTGGCAATATATACTGTTTGTAACAAGACCAGTTATATCCAAGATAATAAAAATATGTTTGCTTCAGACTGAACTGCATTTTCAATTTGGTTGCTTTCCAAAACAGAGCAACAATAGATGTAGTATATTAATCTGCACAATTTAAGCTTTAATGGGCTAGGAAACATGCTTTTACATTAATATGATTTAAATCTAAAGTACAGCAGTTCTATGAAAAATAAATCAGCTTCTGCATGGATGTCTGAATAATCACTTTTTTTTATAACTTGTGTTGCTTTTTCTTTGCTCTACAAGAAGGAGACAATCCTGAAAAGACTGACATAGGGACTTCAAGCTGCAGTGAATAATGGAATCCATTACATAATAGCAGAGGTGTAAAGCCCATGCTCTGAGTATCTTTAACATGCTTCTGCTCTCCAAAAATATACAAGCAAATGATATGAGTTTGTGGTATTTGTAATTTTAATACTCATTGTTAACAACCCATTATGTTGTTGTTTAGTGCATGATGCAAGCATATTGCCCAGTCTTGGTGTGAAGTCAGCCCACACTGGCCACACTGTGTACCACACATCTCCTGCTCTGTGTAAGTGCTTTCCTACACAGCCTTTCACTTTTTCTGTATTGGTCTCTCCTTGTCCAAGACCCAGTATGAACCTGCTTGTTTTCTCTGCTGTAGTTTTCCTTTATGTAGGAGGATGAAAGCTTTTCCAAGGGCTATGGCAGAAACCTGGAGAGAGGAGATTGTATAGGCCATCTTGCCAATGTCTTGAGGCACGGAGGAGAGTTTAAATGAGAACAGCAGGAGGGAGGAGAGCAAACGGAACTTGGGCACTGGAGTCTCATTTTGGAAACATTATAAATTTCCATGATGTTGTCTTCTGATATGGCTTCTGTGAAAATGGACATAGGAAAATTTCTGGTGTGGTGAATAGTCCAGAGAAGTAAAAGATAACAGTGGGACTTGGTTTCCAGCAATCAATGGGGAAAAAAAAAAGGGTTGGAATTTACCTTAATTTGGTGATGATGATTAACTGGCTATTAACTGCATGTGCCGGAGAAATATTGAATTTCACTATATGAGCATGAATCTGGTCTTTATTTAAACATCACTGTGAGGGAAATTGGACCCATGGCTTTTATAACAGTGAAACGTTGATGCTGGTGGTATAGTAGTATATTTTTGGGGTCCTATCTGAGGGTTATTTTCCTACTTCCATATTAAATAATTTTATTATATAATTTAATTTTATTAAAATGAAGCTCATAAGTATAGATACATATTATATCAAAGCAGCTTTTATTCAGGTATAAATTATATTGAGGTTTTTTCCTTTCATATGGACTTCTTAAAAGTGGAGGTTTCATAATTCTTTGCTCTTACTGAATCTTAAGTACTTGCCTTACATTTCTAGAGAGTGATGAATACAGCTTCATTGTGGCCTGAAGTAATCCTAAGTACACTCTAAGTGGATATGACAAGCTCTAAATATTCAGTAAGTATCTTCATTACAAAACTCTACAGAAAAAATTGCTAAGACAACAATGCTAAGGTTATAAAGCCAAGTGTTTGAAAGCAGACATTCCAGTGTGCAACAGGATTTATCACACCTTCTGCTGTTAGTCATTTATTAAACAATTGAATAGTCCCCTTTTCTGGCATGTGCTGTGCTTCTCTGAGCAGTGATGTTGTGACCTATTGCTTCTGCAGTTTCTGGAAATCAAAATAATTAGTAATAAACTGAACATAGTGTAGTCATGTACACTGTTAATATTCATTCTTGAAATTTAGCCGATTCTTCAACCAATGTGATGGTGGTTTTGCACCCGAATTAGGTACTATTTAAAACGGAAGAATTAAAACAGGTTCAGGTAATGAGTATTCAGTAATTAGGAGACTGTCCTAGGACATGAATGACATCTGAACATAGTTCTGAGGCTTTGTACCAAAAGAAGCGAACACACTGGCAGAAGAAACTGTTCAAAAAGTGTTCACTTTTAGCAACTAATGAAAGATCAATGTTATGTTTAGGACATTTAGAATCTTCAAAAATTCTTATGAGTATGTTTTTTTTTAATATTTAATCTCTAAATCTAACTGTTAGATAATCTTCTCATCTTCAGAAGCATTAAATCAGTGGGAGTTCCCTTGCCTAGGACCTGGCACTAAAATTTTTCAGAAACAGTAAGTGTGGCCATAATTCTACCTGAAACTTCATGAATAAAAGACTATAGGATTTCTGAGTTACCTTCTCGCTACTTGAATACTCTGAGCACCTTTAGATGTAAACTGAATTGTTCGAGCTTCAGCCCAGCTGAACTGAGCACTGGAGAAAGAGTCTAACTTGGACATATTTCTGGCTGGGTGTTAAATAAGAAATGCTAGACGTGGCCTGAAGTTTGTTGTCCTTCAAATCCTGTTTCTTCACTCCTTGCATGGATTAGATCTGGACCGTAATGGAAGAGTTTTGGCTTCTCCTTTCTGCTACTTTCTGTTGGTATGTTTATCATGTTTTAGTTCCATGACTGCTGTCCCTACTCTGGAATATCTTGCTTCTAAGATAGAAAAGATAAGGCCAAATAACCAATTTCTTCTTAATGACTCTATGTGGTAAATTACAGCTATTTTAAGTGTTACATGTAAACTAATACGGAGAAAGAAGCAGACAGATTTAGGATTTTCATAGGTAAAAACATGGAAAGGACTTACCCTGAAAACCAAACAAACTTGGTTTTATTTTGTAATAAATGTGAATACAGAAATTATTTAGGCTGAGAGAGTGCTTTCTAATGAAGCCTCATTAGCTGTGTATTATATAGCCATATTGAGGATCCAGTCCTACAAGTGACTGAGCAGTGATAATTAATCTGTATTTTCCCTTGCTCGGGCCTATTGTTTTCTTAGGCAGTAATTAATGAAAGGTCTATTTAGGAATCATGAACTTTTAGTATAACAATAAGTAGGTATTCCACCTTAGGGTGTAGCACAGATGACTAAAACTAATTTGCTTTAATAGACAGCACATAGCCTCAATAAGAGCATTTCAAATGCAGTTACATTTTAGCCTATGGATCTAGACAGCTGCTTACACTTTCATAGGATGCCAGATAAGTACAATGTCTCCAACTGGCATCAATGAGTATTGGATTAGGATATTTGATCAGCAGTTATTCTCCTTATCTGGGTTTGAGGCATGAAATGATGGTTCAATGGCACAGCATTTTAATTGCTTAAAGCTTAGCGTATGCTTAGCCTAAGTCATATAAAATTTACATGGAAAAAATTTTTTGTTTGTGACAGGATAATTTCCTGCAGCCTAGTTTTCTTTGTCTCTTGGAATATACCAATGCTATCCAGTTAATTTTTGTCATTAAACCCTGAAGCATTTACTAAAAGGAAGAAATTATAATTCTATCTCTTACACAGAATTGAAAATTTGCAAACCTAAGATTAGGTAGAACACATTAGCATGTGCACAAGTACTTAATTACATTAGTGATGCAAATGTTTTGCAATATTATGGTTTTGTAAACAAAATGATCTTGTTATTATAGAGAATTTGTGATAATTGCAATGTGAAGGAGGCTCAGAGTCTATGGGAAATGAAATACACTGCCATGTTTAGTGCCTAAAAGAAATGTTTCTTTAAAATCCATTGAATCCCAAAACAGTATTAAAAAAAAAAAAATCATTGTTTAATTTTACATGGTAGATATTGTAAAAAATACATTCTTATTTTATTCTTGTTTTGTATGCATTACTTCAACTTTAGTTGAAGTATTACTTCAACAATAATGTATTCAGCTGTATATCAATACTTTTAAAGCTAAGTTTCAGGATGTTCTAAATCCCCAACAATCAAAACCACGTGTAAGTAGAGAACTAATTTCACACCTCCAACACCACACCTTGGGATATGTATTCATACATTTATTTTACAAAGTATGAGAAAATATATTACATGGCATATGTTGCAATGAATAGCTGGAATTCTTAGGAAATAGGGGATCATTTCACATTTACACCTGGCAGATTATAGTCAGCATCTTGAAAATTGATGCATATGTGTCTAAAATATTAACATTATTTTCTATTTGTCTGAAGGTGTTTATTAAGTTTCTTATTCTAATGTTAAAATGTTAATCATATTAGTTATTAATAACACTTTCTTTTTTGCTTTCTTTCTTTTGGCTGTGTTTCTTGAACATCTCCATATATTTGTTGAATTCCATGGGAATCTGAGTTGAAAAAAGATAACAGATTTAACTGCAAAATACTTTTATTGCTTAAATACAAAGTATTTTTGCCTGATTATCAAAAGAGAGAATCTGAATGTAATTCTTCTTTGATGACCTTTCTAGCTCAGCATGGTTTTTGCCAGAGGCAGCCATCCCAGTTTCACAGCTCTCAGTACCCTTCTGCCACAGTGCAGCGAGGGCTGGCTGCTCCCTGAGGGACAGGAAGCAAGTCATGATGTGAGAGGCATTTATGCTGTGGAACATATAAGACCATAGGGAAAAAAAATTAAAAAATTACTTAGGCTGCAAAGTTATGTTCATGGAAATTGGGATGCACTAAGATATATAGCTGATTGTGCAAGCCTCATTCCCCTTCCCTGTGTGAGCAAGTTACGCATGGAAGAAAGACAAAGTATTATGCAAAAATTGTGTATAATTAATTAAGCCGTCATAAGGTTTTTACATAAAGAAGCAGAAAGTTTAGCGCTTCTTAAACAAGAAACTCTTATTTTGAAAACTAAACCTCCATTGTTTACAGCAGGCCGTAAAGTCTTAGATTTCTTAGAGGAAACACTGCAGAGAACTCCACAAATCCTATTTTTCCTCATTTGGCTGTGCCCTTGAAGCCTGTGACCTATTTGTGCTGAGTTTCAGCATTTTAACCATGTGCCAAGGGAAAGTTGGTATTTCACTATATTTTGTAAGAAATATGTTAGGATGCCCAGAACCTTAAAAGGCACCTTTTATCACTTTATATATTAATAAAATGATTTTTTTTCTGAAAAGATAGCAAGCTTGTGTTTGCATCCAGAAACACTATACAACCTCCAGCAGTTCGTGCCATCTCTGATATAGCATATCATGAGGGGACCAATTCTGGAACATTTGTTGGGAAGATGGCCAAAACTTTTATGAGGAATCCAGCCATTGCAGGGCAAACCATGATTTTAGCCATATTTAATTAATAAATAAACAAACCCAACTAAACAGTAATGTTATTTCAAAGCCTTTTTTTTTTTCCCCAAGGATTTTCTCTCTGCTTTCTTGATATTCGGCCGTTGATACCAAGAAGGTAGAAGACATAAAAGAGTCATAGAATGTAAAAGATAAACTTAAGCTGCTCTCATTCAAAGTTTCCTTATGATATATATTGGTACATACAGCTATAGATGCATACATTTATACACATACATACCTACGTGCACGCATGTGGTGCCAGATCCTCAGCAGATGGAAACAACAGTTATGTCTCCAGTAAGGACATACTCAATGTCACAAGGATAAATAATAGAAGTTAAACAATACTATTCTGTTTCTGCCTTGAAATGGAAATATAAATGCCTATTTGTATATACTTGCAGATGTATATAAACATAAATATGTTCAAATATTCAAGAGACTGGTTTGCAGCTATCTGTCTATCTGTCCATTTTTCTATGTAATTTCAAACAATCTCTGTAATACTATGATGCTTTACTGCCGTAAAACTCATTTCATATTCCATCAGTCCCTTTGAAAATGATGAAGTGAGATCATTTACCCTGTTCCTGTTAATGGGCTGGGCTTTTTATTCTTACTACAACAAAATGAGAGAATAGCTTGGCAAATTCATATCCATTACTACAACAGATGTACTGCAGTGATACTAGGCAGATCATGTTTAATATTTGTGCTAATAAAGAAAAATATTCTGTCATTTGACAAAGTCATAAATGAGAAAAGTTGGTCTATTTTCTTTGTGTTCTGCAAAAGCTCATGTTCTGACTGAAAGCAAACGTGGCCTCCAAATTTCACATCTTTTTGTGTGAAGTTCAAGAACACTTTGGCATATATAACTTTATCTGGGACTTGTGTAAGTCTGAAGATATCTGTTTTTAGCATGAGGTTGTAATTAATAACACACTTTAGGCATCCAAATGTCTAGAAGCCTTCTGCAAAATTTAATTAATACTTATGACAACCTGGAGATGTAGTCATGAGAGTTAAAGGAATTTTTCACATGAATTGAAATGCAGCTGTCCTTGGACTGGTATATAGTAGCAGTTTAACAGGAGGTAGAAGTACAGATTAAGGCTGTAGATGAGGTAAAATCAAGAAGTCTTGCTAGTAAAAGTATAGAATAGAAGGTTAGTTGAAGGATGGACATTATGGTGAGTACTCTGTTGACTATATCATGATTTCATATGCCTGGCTTATGATAACTTTACTGTGTTCTAGATTTATTAGAAAAACAGACACTTTACTAATGGTTCCTTCTATATACTTAAATGGACATATAATTCATTAAATTAATCAGATGCAAACAACATTGTATTTTGATAAAAATGATGCTCTTAAATGCTACTTCTGATTTCTCTAATGTGAGAAAGGCAGCAAAAATCAGAACAATTTTATTCTACTAGTTTTGGAACAGTCTCTTGAGGATGTGTGGGGAAGCAGGATCAACATTCATTTAAAACAAAGCTATCATTTTAATGGTCATGAATAAAATCAAAATCAGGTAATTTCCTATCATAAGATCACTAGTGATAGCGGTATCTTAAGCATTTTGGAGGTTTTGTTTGCAGCAGTGACTGAAGGTCTTTGGGCAGGGAAATGTGTTCACACAGCAATTCTCTATTATATGCACTTGGAAAGTGATAAGCATGTATGCTGGAGTTATCTGAGTCATTTCTCTATATAGAATAGTCCTTTTCCACAGTTTCTGGCAGTGAAAGGTAGATTGTCCTATGAAAAGACAGTCAACAAACACACAGTTTTATCAACATTAGCAAATCTGTCTGTAGACCTGTAGGGACTCTTCTCCCATAGCACTCACTGGGGAATCTTTCAAGATTTACACCAGGTCCAGGCCCACAGCCTACACCTTTGGATGACTGCCTGATGATGTGGCTTTATGAAAGCTTTCACTGTAGTTCACTTTCATTAGTGTCATATTAAAGGTTTAGAAGCTAATATAGCTCTCAATTTTCTGCTGTTGCAGTCCATACAATATTATAGTATATTATATATAATTTCTTTCAAATGACTTGTGATAAAGGGAGTCAGTGATATTCCCCTGGGTTTGCCCCTTCATTTAAAGGGACATGCTACTCAGAGCACTAGTGGCAATAGTATTTTGACAAACATCTATAAAAGAAAAAAAAGTCCTACTTTCCAGAATTAATCCATCAGGAAGCTGTTAGGGATTCATCTTGTCTAAAATACTCATAGGCAGCAAAATGTCCTGAATGCCCTACAGAATTTGTGCCGAGTCAGGCAGGTGATTGATAGTGAAGTTCTGTTCTGAGTCACTCACAGTATGTAATTCTATTTGTCTTGCCAAACACTAAAGAGCAACGAACTCATAAAATGTAAAGGCAATGGGGCTCATATTTTCCCCCATTTAAGAAAGAACCTGGTGTCTCCACTTCACTCCACTGAATGTAACAAATTTCCATTACACCAAAGGAGAAAGGCACAGTGTTCCTAGCAGAGCACTTAGATGCTGAATTAGGCAAGCGTTGTTTCTTGTGTCATATGAATTTGTGTATATGATTTCATAAAATTTCTCTACAATTTTACATTGTAAATATCTGAGATAAATTGATAGCTCCCTCAATTTGTAATGACACTGAAAATACATTGTAGATCCTACCATTCCATCTCTTAAGTAAAAACCCTCAGCAATATCAATGCCTCATTGAAATACCCTTAAATCTCTCTGCTGTCTTGCAGTAAAATGCCACTTTTTGAGTTGTTTTTGTTTGTTTGTTTGTTTTGTTTTGTTTTGTTTTCAAGAAAATGGTGGTCATATTCATATCCCACATCATTCATTTATTTCCATTCCTCTACTGTTCTGCAAACTTCTAGGGAAAGACAAAAAATACAAGTTAAAGCGCCAGTTTAAACTCTGGTTTTCATTGTTTTTCTTATTTTAAACAGGCTGTAAAATAGTTGGACATTTTATAGAGAGTTTATTTTTTGGTTTGGCTGGTATCCTAGGTAGCTGCTTTCTCAGTGGGTCCCAACTGATAATATGTAACCACCTTTCTTTCTTCAGAGTCCCCCTGCATTTCTGTGGAAACTGTTTTGACAGAACTCATCCAATGTTCTATTGTCAGGATGCTGCTGGGAATAAAATTCAGCCATACCCAAAGGTGACATACTTTTCTCTAGTTTCTGAGCTGGACACACACAACACTACACTGATTGGGAAGAAACCTATTGTGAAATAATCTAAGTGTGCCATGTGTCATCCTTTGCAGCCACCAAAGGTATTACATTACAGCTGAATTGTTGACATTTTGCCACATTTCACCAAATTGAAAAGTTAATTAAATAGTAGTGAGTCTTCCCCAGGAATTCACGGCATTTCTCAAGAAAGTGGACTAGGTAGCATGTTGCTTTTCCTACTACTTCAATAAGGTATCCAGTGACAGACAACTGGTTTGTGCTGGATATTACTATGTATAACTTGAACATGAGCTGAGGAAGACTAAAAATCCTACTCCAGTCCTCAGTAGGGAAAAAATATTTCCTGATTTCGCTGGCAGTCTGCACATCATGGATGTCATATGGGAGATCAAGAGCTCCAACTGGTTGAAACTGTTGACTTTGGTAGTGGAAACATTATGTGTCACTGTATTAGAAATGTGTCCCATGTTTTTACACATGGGTGCTGTAGGATGTGAGAAGGGAAATATGCATGCTTAAAAACCTCATTTGTGTACCAACTCAGTACATTCAGCCCTTTCTCCTCTTCTAAAGGCAACTGATTCTATGAAAGCCTGTAGGATTCCCCATCTTGCTCTTGGGACTTCTCCGGTCTCTGACTCCCAAGGTCACGAGTTCGAGTCTCAGTAGGGGACCGTCTGCGGCAGTTAAATGCCTCCCTGC
>JAWWEV010000083.1:25940799-25966139 GCA_035583235.1 Hafferia zeledoni | reverse complement strand
CAGTCCTAAGGACTTCACTGTCACTGTCCAAGCTTGCTCGGCCGTGGCAAATGAGCCTTAGGACTTCAACGGTGGGGCCAGTTCTGCGCATGCTGTGCCTCACCTAAAAAATCCACTGCGCAGCCTCGAAGGGCACACCCACGTGGGGAGAGCCCTTCCCAAATCTTCGTTCGCGAAGACTGGGGCCATTATCATTACTACTTCACACAATAGCCATGTAGTGCAACTGCAACCTCATTTGTTCAAGACTGAAAATGCCTCTATACTGATACAAAGCAGGCATTATAAATGTGCTTACAGTTGAAAACTGATAACATAATAAAGAAAAATTGAGTTGTAGTTGAAAGAAAAGTAAAAAAAAAAAGAGAGAAAGAAAAAAAATGCAATGAGGGGCTTATCCACCCCATACAGAGGGAAATTCAGATTACAGACAGGAAGGAAAAGAGGGAAAATTAAGAATAGGGGACTGCAGAACAACACAGAAAACAACTGTCTCTGTAAAACAATTATTTTTTTATTCAGCAGTACTCTTCTGTTGCCCTGCAATATTTGTGCTTAGACAATGTTCATCTGTTAAGTTGTTTATTGAATAATACCCTGTCTTTTCAAAAAACATTATTTCACTTGCATTTTTCCTTGTTTGCCTACTTTTATTTGTTAAATTAGATGAGTGGAGGAGAGGGTGAGGCTTTCTACTTTTATACAAAACAATTTCTTTTGCTGGTAAAATTATGCATGGCACAAAATGGCTCATAGAATTGACCCAAATTACACACCAATTCACTCTCCCAAATGTAGTTTAGATGAACCAACAAATACACTATAAATTCAGAAGTGTCTCCACATGCAAGCCTGTTTTTTGCATTCTTATTCCTCTAAGCCTTATTGAAATCAGTAATGCAAGCGTCCTCTTTCAATCAGTAGCAAAGACAATTGAAAAAATTACAGAAAGCAATAAACTGTAAAAGAAGGTTTAATGCCTCTTGGCACGATATTAATGGTACTGATTATACTTATGTCTCAATAAAGAATCAGTGGGGCAGATCCTCAGCTGACATAAGTGATGTCAGCAGAACTGTCCTGCTTTAATATCCAACATGAAGATCACATTCTATTTAGGGAAAGCAATGTTGCATCCTTGCTTCCAGAATCTAATTCCCTGGAAATGCTGGAAAAGAACAGAAAAGTGTGTTACTTAATAGGTCTATGTCTGAGCAGACGAAGGGCTTATTGCCTATTCTAAACTGCACTGTAGTTAAGCAGAAGGATACCTGTGAAAGGTATAGTTGGCCAAAAATATGTCAGCTATTTCTCTGTTTAAAATTTGAAAATATAAAAGGGGATAAAACTCACACTAGCCATTGCCTGGATTCTGATCCCTCATGAAGCCCCTGTAACTTCTACTCTATCATCAGGCTGATGGATGAAACTCTGGTTAGTTCCAGTGTGACTGGTACCAGTGTGCAATAAGAAGGTCAACAGAGAGACCCAGTCTGTGATTTCTGTGCTCTGGGCAAGTGTAAAGGAAGGCAGAGCAATGGCCTTCTGAAGCCATTTATGTGGGCAAAACTGAATGGCAATAAGGTTAATTATGTACACTGTTAGCCAGCAGTGTAAAAACAGCATGTATTCAGATGGGGTCAGATTCCTGCTGAGGAATATGATCAAGATAAAACAAATGCCAAGAGACTGATAAAACAATGCAAATGACAATACTTGTCTAGCTTGGCAAAGCAGATGGAACAGTATAGAAATGCTAATAAGGTGAGGTCATCCTACGAGGATGTTATTGTACGGAGGCAAGACTATTAACAATAACAAAACTTAAGAAAGGACAAAAATAGAATTATCACATAAATAGAATACACATTTACACAGAATGCTGTTATAGATATTTTGATGAGTGCTTTAATTTAGAGCACAGTAAGGGTGAACAATCATTGGTTGAGCTCACTGTTGAGGAACTGAACTTTGACAAGTTCCAAGAGACATCAGGAATGTTCAAACAACAAAGCTTCTAGTATCATCCACTGAAGTATTAAACACACAAAAGGAGAAGTCTATACATTCATCTTGGGAGTTTTTTGAGGTTTGAAAGTAAGTCAGAGGGCTTTTTGAAAAAAGTGGCTATATACTGTTTTGAAAAGGGGAAGATAATATGGAAGAAGTGGGAAGGTATTCCATACCTGTTTATGCTCAGTAACAGCCTGTCTCTGAGGCAGTTTTACATTGACCAATTCATTCTAGAAAGGCAATATAATGTAAAATTAATCTGAATTCCAGCACAAGATATTCAAATCTACCTGAGAACAATAAGAAACATAACCGGAATATACACATATTATTTTATAATTTTCAGAAACAGGTAGTAAGGTTCCATGTAATGACTTGTGAGATGCAAAAAACTAATTTAGAAGCTTGCAATAACTGGATCACATTGCCGGATTTGTGTATCTTTGGCTTAAAAAAAAAAAAAAAAAGCTGTAAAATAGAGGAACAACATTTCTGTTTTGTTTGATGTCTGGTTGTCAAATTTTGGACAAGCCTAAATAGACAATCATAAGTCAAATTTTCAATACTGAGATAATTTTCTTTATAGGACCATTAATTACTAATAAAAATTGATAAGGAAGGAAGTTTGGGCATGGATGAAGAGCTACAATTCTTCTCCTGTTTGTTTGTGGAGAATTATAGCTCTATTTAATTACTAAGAAAGGCCCTGTTTCAGTTGTACCAGGCCAAGTATTTCATAAGAACAGGACTAGGTACCATTTTCCTAAGAAAAGGTACAGACAAAAACATGAGAAAAAATGGACTTAATTTTTTGTGTCCATTAAGTCAATATGTATAGTAGATATTGTTCTAGTAAGATGTGATAGGAAGTCTATGCAAGTCCGTACATGGACCAAAAACGCAGAACCCAGCTCAGCTGGAATAATGAAGGGAGTTTAGATAAGTGCTGCCTTTAGGGTTTTATGATGGTAATTGAACCCATGTCCCCTGAAGAGAAGTATGGGGAGCAGAGCAATATCTAAAAGCAGTGAGTGTGAATGACCAATAATAAGAAACGTCAGGCTGAGGGTGAGGGCTGCAGCAAAAGCCCTGGTTCACATAGGAAGCCTTCTCTGGTAAGGGAGCTTCCTTGAGACAAGAAATAAATGTGAGTAGTGACTAAACACAGAAGAGCTGATCTTAGTAAAAATCTAGCCATTTACTTAAATTTTGCTAAGTACTTAGTGAAATATTCATTATTTTTTGTCCTCAGGTGTAATTTCTAAGTAATGTTTTGGTCCTGTCTAATCAACTGACACTCATAGGTGTATCCTTGAGCAATATTTCTGCCTTTCTTTCATCACTATAACCATCTTCACCCCTATTCCCTTCCTCTGTTACAATATTTTTTTCCACTGGAGATCTAAATATCACACATATACTTTTGTAGACCTTATTGTCCCTTGTATTTGAGATGAAAATGTAGCCTCTTATTTATCTTTTTGAACAGCTGCTTCTCTTTTCTGACAATGGCTGATACAGAACAAAGGTTCCCTTCTCACAGAGCTTTTTTTTTGCTTACCACATTATCCACAGCTTCTCTGTTTTTCACCTTCTGTATTTTAAAAGGCAGAAACTGAACTGGGTTTGCTACATTTCATTTCATCTGACAAATAAAAGAAATAGAGGGTTGAATGCTTAGAGATGGACAAAGGGCTATTGGAAACTATGACTTCTCTTGCAGTTTTGTCTTCTGTAAGGGTTTCCTCTTATATTGAGCTGTTCATTCAGTAAAAAGTATGGCAGACAAAAACCACTGAAAAATGATTTTTGCTACATTTAATAAATACTATAACTCTACAATGTGCTATCATTTTATAAATCTATGTGGACGACTATTTTGACTGCTTTGATATATACAATTTGACAAATCGATGCAGTTATTTTGCTGTGTACACAAATGGATAAGAGGGTATAATGTAAAAAAAAAAATACACTTGCTTGCCAGATCCAGGGGCTTCTTCTCCCCCTTAAAAGTTACAACTTTTCTTAACCCTGTGGAGCTATTTACTTTGAAAGTGTAACAAATAGCAATAAAACTTTTTCTGATCCTGATAACTTGCACTTTATGTTTGGTTTCTGAAAAGTCCCTTTCCAACAGTTTTTCTTGATGTTATTCTGCCTTCAAATACAGAAAATGTTTCAATTTTTCACTGACTTACAAGAGTTTAGGAACGTGTTTTCCCTTCCTTCCCTGGGGGCATTGTTAACGTTTAGCAACTCTATTGTCTGGTGCAGCAGAAGGAAGCTTACCACTTTGATGTGGATTCCTATTAAAGCAGTGCAGAGTATTAAACTAGTGATCCAGAGCTGCCGAGAGTCAAAAACAAACAGTGTTGTTTCAGAGAGAATTCATGAATTCAGCTTCAGAAAACAAAAAAGAATCCAAAAAAATCCAACCCAATGGCCAAAGGATAGAATAGCAATATTAAATTTTACATTTTGATGGTTCACTTAAAAATTAGTGATATGTATGGCAGCATTACTGAGAACATATTATCCTATAATGAAACTGTGATTCACTTGGAAAAAAAAAATCTTATTTTCTTAAAATTCACATAAATTATCTACTTCAGTTTAGATTTGAAAGAGAAAGATGACAAGTTAATGGGAGCTTCAATAACACTTTGGTTGAGACTTAATTAGCAGGAGCCATCACACCTTTCATTGTGCATGTAATTAATCTTTTTCTACTGAAATTGTTTCACCAGATCACATTTCACATTTTTCTGCTTGTGTTTGGCAGCTGAATCCAAGTTCTCTAGGATGAAACTGGTTGCTCTGGTTTACTCTGATGTGTGGATGAAAAGTTAAATTATACCCAGTTACCACCTACTTTGGCAGAATTGTATATGAAAAGAAAGACCAAAATTAGCATAACTGCAAACTAGAAATGAAATTAATTATTTCTGGAAGGATAGATCTTGGCACCATCATGTTATGCATTGCTTGGACTTAGTACTAAAGCTTAAATTCTGGTGATGTATGCCTTGCAGCCAGAAAAAAAAAAAAAAAAAAAGCCAGCTATACAAATTTCTATGTAGAGTGTAGGAACCTGCTTCTAAAAAACTTAACTGGAAATGTGCAAGTGTTATATTTGAAAAGTGGCTGAATGGTCAGGCGTGGGGAGGCCAGTCAGTAGTGGTGTACCACTGGGATTGGTACTGGCACCAGTGTTATTTGACATCACTAATGATCTGGAGGACGGGACAGAGTGGATCATCAGCAAGTTATTATTAGCAGATAATACAAATCTGGGGAGCATGGATGAATACAGCAGAGAGTTGTGCTGTGTTCTAGAGGGACTTGAAAAGGCTGGAGAACTGGGCTGACAGGAGACTTTTAAAGTTCAACAGTGGGAAATGCAAGTTCCTGCATCTCTGGAAGAATGTGTACCACTGTATGCTGAGTTACAGAGGCAGAAAATATTCTGAATTGGAACGACCCACAAGGATCCTCACTGGGACCACTTAGCTTGAAAGCAGCTCTGTAGAGAAGGACCTTGGGATCATGGTGGACAACAAGCTGTTGATGAGCCAGCAGTGCATACTTGTGACAAAGAAAGCCAACAGCATCCTGGGCTGCATTAGTAGGAGTGTTGCCAGCTGGTCAACAGAGGTGATCCTTTCCCTCTACTCAGTACTGGCAAGAAAATACATGAAGTTCTGGTTCCTATTCTGGTCTCTCCAGTGCAAGAAATACATGGACGCTGGAGAGAATCCAGTGAAATGCCACAAAGATAATGAAGAAACTGCAGCATGTACATTATGAGGGAAGGCTGAGGGAGCTGGGGCCAATTAGCCTAGAGAAAGAAGGCTCAAGGATATTATCAGTGTGCAAAATAACTGATACAAGACAATGAAGAAGAGGAAGCCAGATTGTTCTCAGTAGTACTCAATGACAGGCAAGAAACAATGGACAAAGTTGAGAAACATGGAATTCTATCTGAACACAAGAAAAAGATTTTACTGTGAGAGTGATCAAACACTGCAGCAGTTTGCCCGGACAGGATGACGAGATAGCAGCTGTCTGAACATGGTCCTGGGCTACCTTCTCTAGTTGACTCCACTTAAGCAGAAAGGTTAAACTAAATGAGCTCAAGAGGTCCCTTCAAACCTAAATCATTCTGTGTGATTCCCTGTAATTTGATGGCATATTAAGGATTTTGCATTGCATCATTCATTCAGAGCTTTGGATCAGTAATAACAGTTGCTTCAAAACTCAGTTTTATCTTGTTAATACTTCTGAGCACCTTCCTCACCCTCTCAGTTTACACACTATGGGTTTGACCAGACAATTCAATGGAAGCCATTGATAGAGACTCAAAGACAAAGCTAACCCTAAATCTCTGAAACCATATCTTGTGCCAGGGACAACAGATATTCATTTTCTAAATGAATATATCTTAGAGCTGACCTAGGGCTAGGTTTATGCCCTTACCCATGGGCATAAGCACTGGGAACAAGCTGCAGATGTGATAATCCTGACTGGGAAAACAACAATTGAAATGCACATTAGAGATCATGTCCCATCTCTTGGCTGCTTAAACTCATGCCCATCTGTCTCTATGGCAGCATGCCGGTTAACAGTGCTGTATGCCAGTTTTTTAGGTCTTGGGATAAACTGGAGATACACTTAAGTGGGTAGCTTGAGCATGACAATTATAATCTCTTTTGCAGGATGTGCAGGAGTCTTTGCTTGGATGATGGTACAAAGATTTCAATGACTGCCTTCTGGGATTTTTATTTAGTGACATAAATGCCAAAGGTGTGATAGACAAGTAGAGAAAACTAAGAAAGATTTCAGGAGCAGCAGAGGCCAGAAGGAAGTTCCATAGGCAGGGTGAAACAATAAGACTGCACTCAATGTAAAACACAAGCTTTGAGGTCCAGAAATATTCAGAATATATTCTTCAGAAGCTAAACCCAGCGGATATTAAGAAAGGAATTCAATACCTGGTTTCAGCTACAAATATTCCAGACCAGCTCACAATGCCATTTGGTGCAGCTGAGAATTTAAGCTGCAGTGCAGTGAGTGGTATCAGACTGTGATTATTAAAAAAAATATTTTGCTAGTTAGCATTTTGGTATCTCTTTATACAGATAAATTTCAATCTTCTCATGAATGGCTTGCTTGCTATTGATTTCTGTAGTGTGAGGCATCCTCTAAAAGAGAGTTTTGCTTTTGCCTCTTGGTATCAGCTGTTTTACTAGAGATGAATTTGAAGTTTGTCATGAGTTTAAGTGTTTTGTTGAACTGAACACTGTGAGTATAATCTTCAGAAATTGCTTGCATTAATCAAAAAGTGCTAATTAGTAGCTAAGCTTCATTTTGGAAAAGGCTGCATTCATTTATTAAGTTGAAACAAAAAAATCCTCTTTCCTCTGAGTGGCCCATATAAAGAGGATGACAGATCACAGCCCAAATATTCAGGCAAGCTGAAAGCTCCTTAATAAATGTTTTCAACAAATAGATCTCACCAAGAGGAGGTGGAGCTGCCTAATGCTCCATTTTGTATTGGACTTTGGTATCTGTGAAGAAACAGGGCAAAACAGCTTTTGAACTAGCAGCCTAACTTTTGAACTATATGGAACATTGTTTCTTCCTTTTTCACATTATGGGGCTGTAGTTGAGAGTGTCTCAGACTTCGTCAGCCATGACTAAATGGATCATATCCATTTGAGCCCAAGGTTTAAACTTGTTGTCTGGGACCCCTGGAAAGAACAGACTTTATTTTGCTTGGGTGTAGGCTGAGACAATGGTATATGTCTGCTGCTCTTCCATGCATAAAATAGTGTGGCTTATGTTGAGCTGGAGGAAAAGTAAGGAGAAAGCACCAGTGGGACTTTCAGTGTTTGAAGGGACTTGCATCAACAGACTGAAGGTAGATGACTGACAGTGAACTGTAACCATGTAGATGCCTATCAGGTTTTAAGTAAAAAAAAAAAAAAAAAAAAAAAAAAGAAAAAAAAAAAAAAAAAGTATTTATCTTTAGAAAAATTGCTTCAATGGCTGTCTCCTGGAGTTAATCCATATTCCACTCCTATGCATTGTATTCTCCATAGAGGGCTCAGGAGCAGCTTGCACACACAGTCTCTTAGCCCTAGTATAGTTGAGCCTCTGTCAGTGTGGCTGACTTCCGCAGTGATGCAGTGACAAAGAACAGGAGCTGAGATAGTTCCATATGTGAACAGTGACATGACATAGTTTTGCCAGAAACACGGGATTTTGGCTGAGGAGTTTGGTTTAGTCCTACTTCTTCATTAAACCCAGCCTCCCTATCCCGTTTACATAGATCCAAGTTGTTGCAACTTCACTCTGATTGATGAGTTTTATCAGAGGGCATCTGGAAATAGGAGAGAGGCTGCAGTACAGTAGTAAGGGTTTGGGTACTGTCACAACAGGCACCTTCATCCCACCCCAGGAAAACTGCGCCTGAAGAAGAACGCAATATTAAGTTAATTTTCATTTTAACAGGAGGTGCCTATCTGCTTGTCCATCTGCCTGCATGCCAGTCTTACACTGCTCTGGTGAATAATGAAAGGAACCCTTCCTATATCTAATACATGAACTCTCACATCCATCCTCCCTATCCTCCAGGGCAAAAATACTCATGTTCCCATTTTATAGATATAAAAGTTGCACTTTGCACTGAAAAGTGAGATACTTGCAAAATTTGCAGCAAGGAACTTAAGCTCTTCAGGGAGTCAGGCCTTTATGATCTAAGCTAAGCAGTCCATTCAAGTAAGTACTGATTTCCCAGAAATATTTGTAGTGAAATGAGTGGAGAGAGAAATAGAATTTCTGTCTGAATGCTTCATGGTACTGTCACTCAAACAATTATTGAATTGTTCAGCTTGAGAATTATCAACAGAAAATATCCAGAAATTTATGAGATCTTCATTATTCCTGACAGAATGTGAATATTAAGTGCATAAAAGTAAGCTTCAGCCTGTAGTGTCAAATAACTTTCAAATTCATTTTTTGTCTTTTATAATTCTTTGAGATGCAAATTTACTTCCTATGATCAAACTCCTATTGTCTTTGATAGCAGTTTTCCCAAAATAAAACTGTATTTGCCTGCTGACCTTGACCAACAAAATTTTTCCTTAGAAAGAGTTGAGAATGCCTTTTAATATAAAAAAAAAAAATCTAAGCAGGACTTATCCCTCAGTGTTTGAATGCATGACATCTGAAACAGCTCTATATAGCAAACAGATTTGCTTGAAAGGAAAAACTGGTATTTCAAAAGCAATGATGATGATAAGGGAGATACAGTTCTAATCACGAGATTAGAAGCTTTTTGCTTTATTTATGCTCTTTTAAGGTCATACAGTTCAATAAAAACATTCTAAACAGTGATATAGCAATAATTCATCAATGCAAATATTTTGGGTTTATTTTGTTCATGTTTTTTTTTTCAGAAAAGACTGGTTTTTTTATTTTACAGCAGTGACTGATCTTTTTCTTTTTTATTTAGTGCAATTTTCTGTTTAAGTGTTTTTAGAAACTTAGTTTTAAAATGTTGTGAAATTTGAGACTAGGTGAGCCTTCAGCTATATATGTCAAAGGCTCCAAAAAAATAAAAATTAAAAAAATCAAACCACATTTCCAAAGGAACACCAGAGAGCTTTCTATGGCAGTTGGCAGATACATAAAGGCATTATTTTGCAGATATTATTGTTGATAGGTTTAATATACAGCACAGTTTGTCTGAGCCAATGGGATATTGTCCTCTTAACAAATCTCATCATGCCAGCAGTGTTGCTTCTATAGGATGGCTTATCAGCTCCAACCAGAGTCTGCTACACTTGCACTTGCCTTCATAGCCTGAGAGGAAAATAAATTGTTCCCAAGCAGTTAATAAGAAAGAATTATTGTGAGTGAGATGCATGACATTACGGGAAAGCATGGTGTTTTACTCACTAAATGTTTCTTTCCATCTCTCGCCATCTTTGCTCATTTGGCAACATTCCCTCTTGTCTCCCCCTCCCTCCTAACAAAAAAACCCCACCTCAGATTCAGTGTAAATGAAATGAACATTTCATTTCTAGAACAGAGTCTCTTTAAACACTGTTACTGATGTGCTATTCTATTTCAAGAAGCGTACTTATGACATTTCTCCTCTGCATTTTAATATAGACATTGGAGTGGGCTGGAGAAACACTCCAATACTGCCACTATTATGACAACATGCATCTTCATTTTTGCTATCTATGCAGCTAAAAATGAGCATATACAAATATATTACATAGTATGTGAATATTAGATATGAATACAACTCTCTTTTTCCTGTGTGTTAGCAGACCCACTCCTGAAAAATTAACAATTTATAGTACTAAAAGCATGCACTTTATGGGCTAAATGCTTATTTCCTGGCATATGTAAGCAGGGCCATTTAAATTAATGGAGCCATACAGGTAATAACAATGAGTGACAATTGGTCTTTTAGTCAATTCCTCACAACCATTGTCTGGGAATTAAAAACAAAAGGTCTTTGATAAATTGTAAGCTTATATAGTAGCTAATAAATACAAAGGAAAATGTAGGCATGTTGTACAGCTTTATTGTCTGTTATTGTGCTATATACCTAAGGTCTTGCATGGCCAAGCAATTAAGCAGACCTTTTAGCTTTATATCCCATGTCAAATTCCATTTTGGGTAAGGAGAAATGCAAACTGTTTGCTTAACTGTGACTTTACCCAGAGAAAATAGGGAAATCAGACACTATATTTTTGATTTCACTTGTGCAATTCTGATTCTTTGCAATTCAGCCATATGCCCTTTTTAAATCCCAATGCTGTCATGCAGGGTGTCTCAGAAAGAACTGAGAATTCTTATGCAGAAACCACATCTGAGGGAATTGTTCAGTATTTTATTGCTTTGAAATGGAAAGTGACTGTGAATATCAAAGTATAAGAGAAAAACACTGATATATACAACACTATTACAACTCTTAAATGTTCTGGACTTCCTTAGTATCTGTAATCTGTGGACCTCAAAACATTTTCAAATTTTATTTAAACCTTTTAACATGTTTGTAGACATAGTTATTCAGGTTTATATGGAGATAATATTGGAAGCAGAAATGATCACCTTCTCTGTGAGAGACACCAAATGACAGAGCTACCTGGGATAACAGGGGACTGAGAAAGTACCATGTAGTTCTGCATACTTTTGAGGCCACACAGTCAATTTTTAACATATGTGGAAATTGAGCTTTTCCCTACTTGTCAGTATTCCACTTCCTTTATCCTGATTTTTGTTGTTGTTAGTTTTAGATCTTGTCAGAATCATGATAGAAATTGCAAAGGTCATGAATTTAAACTGATATAATTGTTTTAATGCAAATCTCTATAGATTTTCCTTCCTGACTTGCGCCCCCAACAATATTTGGTTTCTTAAGCCAATATAAAAGCTTTCAATCCTAGAATTATATAATTTCACTACAATATTTTGATAACCCATAGGTAAGTTTTGACACTTCTCTCAAATTCAGCTGATTTCCCTGACATCAATTTAACAACACAGGTTTCATGTCACTTTTCCAGTAAAGAAGCTCACTATATATGTAGGATCTGTATGTACAATATTGAAGCATTGCACCAAATAGGCACAAACTTGCATACTTTTCTTAGGACTCTAGTTGAATCTTATCTATTTTCACTATATTTAACAAAAGAAATGATTAGGTGTCTGAGATTGCAGAAACATTAATCCCACAATGCATCAAATCTGCATGTGTTGGCAAAAATAGTCACAACAAAATGTATTATGCAGAACAACCAGTCGATTTGATTAATTCCTATTCAAAATAGAAAAAGAGTAGGAAGATTTATTTCTTTTTATTATTCTGCACTACTAAAGCAAGTAAGAAGAGAAGGGGATAAGGGATAAATTGAATTCAAATTGAGATTGAGACAAGCAACATTCATAAATTCATATCCATGCTGTCCTGCCAGAGCTTCACAACTAATTGCTTTGAATTTTTCTCTTGTTCTTATCTAGGCCGTCATCCATATGGCTCCATATGCCTGAGTTTTTTCACCTTGAACTAGTTTTTTATGTTTTCTCCCCTCCTAACTATAGTCTTTCTTAAAACTCATATTTGAGAACCTTAGAATTAATTTTTTTATTGCTAATAAACCACATTTCTTTCTATTAATAAAGAAAATATTTAAAAAAAATCTTAAAATACCTTCTAAGTAATTTGTGGCTAAAATGTATTCTCAGTTATTATACAGGAATTTGCAGTCCTAGCCAGTATATATCAGCACATCTCTAATGAATTCTGCTCCATGCTGATTCTTGAGTATTGCCATGTCCAGTTCAGAACTTTGAAACAGAACGCACAGAATAATTAGAAAATCAACGATTTCCTGAGACTATTTTCATGCAGAGAAACATCTGGTGGTCTAAAAGAAAGTCACAGGCTTGAAATAAGTGGAAAACCATATCCACTTGTTAACCATGTTGGGGCAGAGGAACATGCTCATAGGAAGTTTTTGGAAAAAAAAAATTCCAAAAATGGCTCAGAACAACTTCAAATAAACAGATAGAGATTTGCAAGTGGTAAAGGATGAAGATGAGAGGAAAGATAGTGTTTTAAGAGGGCTCCAGCTCCAGCCAGAAAGAGGAGGCATTTGAGTGCTTCTATGTGTCTGTGCCTATGTGTCCAGACACTCATGGGAACATAGTTCCTCTGCTCACTAAACAAATGGTGATAGTTGTACATAAGGAAAATGGTAGGGAATACAACTTACAAAGTACTGGCAACAGTTAATTTAGATAGATTTTAAGGCAAAGGGCTAGCTCCTGCCTATGCTATATGACAATCCCTTGTCCCAGAGCATTAATTGCCTTTAGTGGACTCTACTAATAGTAGAGCTGGTAGAACCAGCAGTACTGGTAGGCAGGCTTTTTCTTCATATGTCACTCTTAGCACTGGAAAAATGTGACAAAATTACTTTAATGGTCAGGAAAATATATTTGTTTGTCTAATTGAGTTAATCTGAACTTCCCTAGGAGGGAAAGATGCATTGTACCAAGCAGACAACATGAAATTCAAATCTCTATTGGAATGCTGAAGAAATAACAATGGATTATTTCCACCAAATGTTGGTGAGCAATTCTGCTCTGAGGGGCTCAGCTCTGCGTGATTCAGCTCTAGTGATTCAGCTCTAGCCCCTCAAAACCAAGGAAGGCTTCCTCTGCACCGATGCCCCCGAACCCGGAGCACCACACCAAAAAGAGAGGTCCAGACACCAGGAGGCTCAGTGACAGAAGCAGCACACTTTATTGGCATCGCTCGCTTTTATGGGCTCAGCAGGGAAGTTTCTAGAACAAGGGGCAGTGCCAAGCTTCCCATTGGTTCGAAGGCATGCAAATGAAGGACTGAAAACAAACCAGTGGAATGTAGGATGGAACTTCACAATAAACCAATAAGGAGAAGTGGTGGGAAAGGAACCCCAGGGGATTATGGGAAGAAGAAACTTGGATAGTGAATGACTAAGGAAAAAATACAATGGGGAGGACATGTTTATGACGCACTTTTAATTAAATCTCTGCTGTTAACCTATCAACATTAGGGGCAGTAGAAATTGGAGAGTCCACATCCTCGTAGGCCCAGTGCTTAAAATACTCCTCTCATTTAGTGAATCCTGGATCTTCTCCCACAAAGAACGGAATCCAGATTGAAAAGACACAGTTTAAGTCCCTTCCATATTTAGACCTGCTTTGTTAAAGTTTTAGCTGAATTGTCTGAATTGACCTGTGCTTAGTGCCAATGACATTTAAGCTTAAAATCAAACGTGTTCAGAATTATTTGGACACAATAAACAGAGAACATATTATACAAGTGTAGCTGATGAAAGTATATTCCAATGGAATGAATCTGCATTGCAGGGCTATACAGTTTTCTAGTAAAAGGCTGAACTGCAGGATTTATCCAATATAAAAGGAGAACAGTCTTCTATTCTCTTTTTGAAGTGGGGATACTGTGAGGGTTAAGTCTCAGAAATTATTCTAGCTCTCTGAAGTCCTAAGTCCCTAGCAGAACATAAACCAATGCATTCATGTGTACGATTAGGTACATTTTTATCTGGCAATACCAAGAAAAGCTTTCCATTAAAAGATGTCTAAGAAAAAAAATTACCTGGGTCTCTCCTAAATTTAGGTGCTAGCCAATATAGGGGCTCAGATCTACTATATACTCAACAGTAATTTCCTTATTTTCTCTCTGTCAGATATAAAATACCATCTATGCTAGTTTTGAGCTAAAGACACATATAATCCTCCTGCACACCTTTTCAATCCACTAAGTGTCCTCCAGCTGAGGCAGACACTGACACTAAACAGGCTAAGCCCGAGGCCCAGAGCACATGCAGGCTGAATTAACAAGAAAACTTTGGACATTTCTTGGTTCCTGAATTTTCAGTCAGAATATTCTTTTATGTTCCTTTTTTGAGTAATTTTCTTTCACCTGAATGGACTAATCTACAGCAGTGATTGTGTCTGTCAGCTGCCCTTTATAACAGCACCTGGTACCCAACTGTAGGTGCATTGTGAGTGACTGGGTCACTGATGCTCGTTTATATCAGCTGACAGTCTGGTCTACTTCTGCCAACTGTCTGCCTTCTTTGCTTAGTAGTATCATTGGTTCCATCTCAAAACCTTGCTGAAGTGAAACAAAGTGGAAGCAAGAAAGTTTAATCGTAACCACTTTTGCTCACCAGTAACATGTATCTGTAACCTTCTCCATAAGTTGTTCAATGCAAGGCCTATAGCACCTGAATAAAGTTATTTTCAACTTTTCTTTGTAAGAAATAATCATATATTCTATTGGTTTAGAAACCTTGCTTATCTTAGGGCATGCTCATTAAAAAATAGTAGTGAAATAGTGAAGGATGAAGAAAATAATAACAGGAACAGAAAGTAAAAATGGTAAATAAAAAGATGACATAAAGGAGCTTGGTCATATCAAGAGCAAGGTAAAAGAAAAGTAAAAAAGAGGAGAGGAATGAATAAAACAAAATAATTATTCCTTGTGCTATTTGGTTTCTTGTATGAAGGAACAATATTTAAAGCTCAAGAGTGATTGTGTTTTAAATATTATGAAATTGATGTCAGAATGGGGATTTATGTATTTAGTACAATGTTCTCCTACCCTGGGAGCTGGAAATGTAGAATGATTATTACCTAGGTTTCTGTTTTTCTTGAGCAGGTATCTCTTCTATTATTACCCTATTCCACTATATGATCGTATTTTTTGCATAATTTCGATCTGATGTGTGCAAGTGCCTCCATTTTGAACAGAACATATGGAGAGCTCCATGAGTGCCCAGGGAACCAGAAATATGCAATGATTAACCATGGTTTCTGTTATTTGTTAAGCAGATGAAAAGAGCTGTGAAACGAAAGGCATTTCATGATGGTTTCTATGTCCTTGTACTGTCCTTTGTTTGGTTGTGTTGTACTAAGGGGGAAAAAAGGCAAATTTTAATATAGCAAAGGAAATTGCATAGCCATTCACAACATCCAAAGCTAGAAATAAAGGAAAAGAAGGCACTGGAAGAAAAGGCATGGATCTATATACTAGGTTGGTGATAATGAAGTAAATAAGAAAAATATAAATTCCACATTGTGTAGAGTTTCTGGATCTAGATTTTATTTGATCTCAATTATGAACAGACAGATTAAAGGGTGAAAAAGAGGGAGAGGGAGAGATTCAGAAGACATGAAACATAATTGCAGATTCTAAAGAGAAAAAGATATTAAAATATTTCTAAGTCTATCTCTGAGATCTCCAAAATTTGTTGGCATCTATTTAGTTAAGAACTGACACAAGTTGATTTTATTTTTTCTTCTTTCAAAAGAGAGAAATACAGCATAGTAAGGTTTTTGCTTCACATCACATAATTTAGTTTATCATAAATTATTATGCTTGCATATTAACGTACATAACAGATGCTGGTATTTTAAGCTGGAATATTAGTGTGGCAGCAAAAAGTCTAGCATCAGATATTTTCCAGATAATTCATGGATCATATTTAGGCCTTCATTGTTCAGACATCTGATGAACACACATATTACTTCTCAAGCACTAACTCTTGGTTTTATGAGAGAAAACATGAAAATCTGACCTCATGTTCTAAAGGTTATGCACCACAGAGTATCAAGCTCCATCAAAGAATATTTGGGGGCATATTAATAACATATTGTGTCTAAATGTAAGTCTCATAATAATTTAAGAAATTTAAGTCTTAACCTTAATTGGATTGTGAGACTTTCCCATGTGAGCGTCCAAAGCAGTAATAATGCTGCTGTGAATGCAGAAACTGGTCACTAATTCATGCACCAAATTGCTGATTCTTGGACTACCTCATAAAAGCATTGAGACACTAAAAGGAAGTTGTTAGCACATTAATCATGTCAAGCCTCTGAATGAATCTTGCTTTACAGAATCACAGAACACACTGAGTTGGAAGGGACCCACAAGGATCATTGACTCCAACCCTTAGCCCTGTGCAGGATCATCCCCAATAGTCACACCATGTGCCTGAGAGCATTGTCCAAGCACTTCTTGATCTCTCTCAGGCTTGGTGCTGTGATCAATTTCCAGGGGAGCCTGTTCCAGTGACAACACCATCTGGGTGAAGAACTTTTTTCTAATATCGAACCTAAATGTGTCACTGGTCACTACAGACAAAAGATCAGTGCCTGCTCCTCGTTTCTTCCCCTCATCAGGAAGTGGTACACTTCAGTTCTGTTCTCAAGAATACTACAAAGAGATAGTTCTTTTTTCTCTGAACTGAAATTCAACTTTCATTACTCCTATTATTGCTGTATTCTCACTCTCATCAACTGTCTCTCTTTTGTGAATTTTATTCATTTCAGCTCTAGAGGAAACAAGCAAACAATATGTGCAACAAGACAATGAAGGAGGGAAAAAAAAAATCCCAACACAACTTCAGAATGCAGAAAAATACCATGACATGACGGTTACAGCAAATACTGTGTTTTTTTTCCAAAAGAGTCATCAATATTTCTTTCTTCTGCAGTAATTTTAAGAACATGTTGAAGTACTACTATCATTGCAGGTGCTACCAAAGTTATCTGCTCTAAGTGAGGATCTGTGAAGAGATGTTAGCTGACTAGAATAAGGAGAGTGAAAATGTGAAAACTGGAATCTGCTCATTCCATGGAGCATCCTATAGGTACTGTAATATAAAGTCACACTTGTATACTTTCTTCTTCAAAGTCCTTAAAGAAAGAAACATGCAGCTCCTTCAAAACCTAATTTTCCATTCTTTTGTATGCACATTTGATGTTCGTTTGTGCAAATGATATGATAATGTCGCTACCTTTGGGAGACAAGTTTCTAATAATTGAAGGGAAATACAATCTCTCAAAATCAGTTCGAGTGTAAACAGATACAACCAGGTTTTTTTTTCAATGGAGTTGTATGAATTTTGAGCTAAATTAGGTCTATCATTGGTCCAATACTATAATCTTCAGGCAAAATTCCCATTATTATAATCAAAGTTTTTAGGATGTAACTATAAAAAAAGATGACTCAGAGAGCCGCTTGTCTGTTTGTCTTTCAAAGGCAAATTGCAAGCATTTTTCCCTTTGATCACAAGGTCAAAAAATATTTTTGCCACTTGACACAACATGGATATAGAAATAATGAGCCAAATCTGTAACTGGTGAAAGTTAAGTACAAATTCAATTACACCATATCTGAGTTTAGCCTCCCCATCTTTTGACTGGAATTATTATTGATGACATAATTCATTTTTCACCCCACAGCATTAATGTGTGAAGAAAACAGATACAAAACAAAATAACCAGTCCTATTAGATATAGCTTCAGGGTTTGTATGTATCACATTTCATCCACATTATTTAACCATTGAGTGCAGCAATATATATGATCTTTTTGCCTATGAAAGCAATTGTACTGTTCTGTTCTAATAGACTGTACTGCCTTTTGAAATTAAGCACCTTTCTGAATCAGTGTTTTTAATGTTCATAATTTTATTTCAGCTCTCATGGTCTTTCTTATCTTTATTTTTCTTAAAGCTCCAGATTACAGGAATGAGTGACTATGCTGAAATCACTTTTTTCTTTTTTGCTTTCAAAGTAAAATTCTTGTCCTCTTGGTTATAATAACACTTGTGAAAACAGGACCTCAGTGAGCTCTAAAATAAATAAAAAGAGCTAAGATATTTTAAAAATCTATTTTAAAAAAACTTTTATTTTTTAAAGCCAATTCCATTTCCTGTTAAAACTAGACTGGATATTTTTTTAAGATTTGACATTGGTAAACTTCTATCTTCCCACAGCTGCCAGGTTGAAAATCTTTTCTTACTCATGACTGGCAGATATTGAGAGAGCAGAAAATGAGTATGCAGCCTCCCAGTTGGATTTCTGTGAATTATTTATAGATGACAGAAGCATTAGAGAAGTCCAGACAGCTGGACTGTGTGTAGGACTTTCAGCGAATGATTTCATTTAGAATGTTGTTTCAGGGAGATAATGTAATTAATGTAGTTTGGAGATGAGAAATCTCACACACTACATCTGGAAGTTTCTCCTCAGGAAACCCTTGTAGCTCGCTGTTTCTGTCAAGCAGGATAATGTGCCTGTAAACTGCCTTTGACAGAAAACATATCACTGCATCAGCAGAACCAGAAAACAACAAAACATACACAATGTGGGATAGTGAATGCCAATGTCTTTGAACCAAGAAAACACACTCATATAAGAAAAAGAAACCTAAATCAGCTGGAATCTTGTAAAGTAAATCAAAGAAACAGCCTTAGTCAAGAAGATGTTCTACTGGTTCTCTTACTAATGAAATAAAACAATGAAGTGAGGAATATCATTATTAGGCACAGTAAACACCTGCTTTCCTCAGAAAATAACATGAAAAGCCACTACAGCAGATAATAGAGTTTGGGTTTTTAGAAATTTTATTTCTTTTGTTTGTTTTGCCATTGTAGCTGTGAAGATGCAAATAAACCTGAGGGCAAATATATACATTTCCAGATTGATTAAACTCTTAAATTTATAAATATGAATATTAAAAAAATCCAGAGAAAATAATCTGGATTTAACTCTTATTTTTTTGATTGACTTTGCTGCCTCTCAAATCACATTTTCAAGCTATTAGCCATGAATCCAGAAAATTAAATCAATTTAACTGTAAGGAAACATTGAAAATTTGAAAGAAAAATCAAAATAAGAATACTCTGCTCAAGATCCAAGAATAAGAATCCAAGAATACTCTGCTCACCTCCTTCAAG
This sequence comes from Hafferia zeledoni, assembly GCA_035583235.1. Taxonomy (NCBI): domain Eukaryota; kingdom Metazoa; phylum Chordata; class Aves; order Passeriformes; family Thamnophilidae; genus Hafferia; species Hafferia zeledoni. The sequence goes on along the minus strand of JAWWEV010000083.1, from coordinate 25,946,779 downwards.
ACAAAACAACTCCATCCACTTCTAAACTCTACTAAAGCTAAATGAATTCTCTATGCATACAGTTTTTTTGTCTCTGGAAGTTATACAAAAGAAAAGGAACAATATGACAGTCATTTGCACAGACATGTTTCTGATGAGGGTGGAATTTGGGTACATGATTAATTCAAATGAATTTTGCACTGAAAGAAAAAAATGGTTCCTTATATGGAAAGAAAAAGGCAAAAACAAACTGATGGAAGTCTTCCTCAAAAAGATGGTTATTTCTTTATTAATTATTATTAGAAAATGCAATCACTATTTTTTACCATAAAAATAGCTGGAAATGGCTGCCTACTGTTCTGGTATGGGACTATGGAAATGTATAGTATCTCTAAACAATGAGATATATGTCAAATTTTAAAAAGATCTTCTTTAAAAAAAAAAATGAAACAAATTGTAAAACATTATCTAAGTAAAATTATGCCTGCCTATCAATACTACAAAATAATCTTTCATACTGCTGGTTTAAATAGAGGGACTTGCAGAAATTGTCACTAATATATTTTCTTATGTGCTTTAAATGCTGTTTCAACTTTCTCTGCAACAAGAGGAGAAAAAAATATTTCATTGCTCTGCTTATCCTGATCTTTGAAAGATCAGTTGGTTAAAAAAAGAGTTTAAATGAAAGGGTACATTATTTTAAGCAGCAATTTTCCAATTCAGAGTGAATCTTTAATACAAAGTTTAGTCATTTTAGTAACAATGGTGATTTTGTTTAATAGTACTTATCCTACATATTATGTTTTCAGACTGTATTTATCTTGCTTAGACATATTCAGAGCTCTCTTGAAACAATCCTTATTTGTTATAACCAAAAGATGGCAGCACTCCATGCAGTATATATTGCCATCCACTGTTATTTCTATTCACACATCTCTTAGGAAATGCCATTTGATAGTGCTGTAGTCTAAGTTATCCAGGGCAGAGAACTATTTAGAAAGCTTTTATAGGCAACATATGATTAATAATAGGGGAAGGTTAATGTGGGTTTGGAAATTTAAAAATAAGTTCTTTTAAGTTTATTTTCTTTAGTATAATTTCACACTAGTTAGCCACCACTATTAAATGAATAGAACTGAAATGTTTCACCTTGAAGTCTGTTTTAGAGAAACCCATTCTCCTTTTCTGGGGACTACTTGGTGCTTAAAGTAATTTGTCTCATCCAGGTCTTTTGACTAATTTTAAAATATTTTCCTCTCTCTCTTTTTTTTTTTTCCCCCTTTTTCATATATTTTTGCTGTTCTCCTTTTCCTCTTTGTTTTGTCTCAATTCTTTACTCTTCCCTGGTCTCCTAGTAGGCAGACCTCAGAATGTGTGCCCAATACCAGCTTCCTGATGTGAACACCTGTATCGTATCTCACTATCCATCCTGTGGCTATGTGTTATCTAATGTCTGCACACTGTTGTACCCACAATGGTCTGAATTCATGTTCCTCTGTGAGGCCAAACATAAAACAAGGCAGCTCTTACCCAACAATAACCGAGTTTGATGGGAGTAGATGCTCAGTGATTGTGTGGCCTTGACAATGTAATACAAAAGCATTAATGAAGAGGCTGATGACTTCAAAACACACTTACCGCTTTTAGGGATGAAATCAAGAGCATTCAAAGGAACATAAAGAATGGTTACGAAAAAAGCTGGATTTTAAATTTGTTTTAAAAGGTGAAATTAAGAGCTGAACTGTTTTACTGAACTAATCAAGGGGGAAAAAAAAGAGATGTAGGAAAAGAAACCAAGGGTTTATGGTTCAAAATGAGGACAAAAGTGGAATTGTTAATAAATTAACCTCACAAATTCTGCACAGTCACCCCAGAAAGTGCCAAAGACTTAATGAATATTATAGTGCAAAACATGAGGATAAAACAATCAAATACTTCCTTATATGAAGCCTTTGATATAAGGGAACCATTAGGCAGATGGATGTGAAAGCTGTGGCCCACAAACAAAATTTTGAAAATATACAAAAATGTAATAATAAATTATTATCTGTGTTCTACTTTATTCCCATACAAATACAGCCAAATAAATAAGAGAAGTTCTTCCAAATGGCAAAGGTGTTAAGTTTTAAAAGGAACAGGTGAGAGCAACCGGGAAGCCTAACCATGGTGCAGAATAAGCCCACACAATCCGAGAGGTAACAAAAAGGTATGTTGATCTAAAACATAATTCATGGTACATATGGAAAGCTGCATGGGTGAGTAAGAAAAAAAAATATGGAAAATAAGCTTTGGTGTAAAGAGTCTGAACAGCTCTGTAACATATGAAAAAGAATCATACAAAATAATGTTAATGTGAGATATTCCAGATTATGTAAGAGACATAGTGTTTGGTTTAGATTTTTTTGCTTGTTGTCTTGTCATATACATTTTCCATTGACTCTTACTAGACTCAAGACTAATTTTATTTTTTTCTGATACTTATGCTTACCCATGCTAATGGATGCTGATAAACTGTGTTATCACACATACTAAGTGAGGATTCTGGGATCTGTCATAAATAATTCTTCCTCTCTCTCTTCTCCTCCACTATGTTATAAAGTTCTGACTTTTAACAGAGGCTATGCTGAGAAAAGGAGATTTACAGGCCTTTCCATGTTGAAGCTGGTTCCATTTAATAAGCTAACAAGTTTTTTGACCTTAAAAACTGTTCATGGATGACCTGAAATTGGAGGCCTTGATAAAGAGGAAGTAGAAAGAGAGTTAACTATGAATACTCCATGACCTTAGTGTATGCTAATCTGTTTCACGTTGTTCCTTTGCTATCTGGAAATCTCCCTGTTTCATGACATGATTTGTACTAATAAAGAGTTTCACAGGAAAGCAATACCTAACAGTATCTTTACTTTTTATATAGAAATAAATATTAAGACTAATCAATATCAATTAACAGCTTCGTTTTCCATACAATATATAAAAAAACTAGTAACAGTGTAAAGTAGAAGACTTAAAATGGTGAGATGTTAATTTTGTTTTACTTAGAAAGAATAGGACTATCAAAGACCCCAAATGTAAGTACAGGACTGAAAAAGTGGCTGGACTTTTGAGTTTACATTTGAGAAATTATGCTGATTACCTAATCCTGTAATAAATTGATCTTAATAGTCATTAATTGTCTATGACTTTCTGTACCTTGTGTAACTGCGGTTATACCATAGAATGTCAAGAATTAATCTGAGGACAAAAAAAAATGGATGTTTTCTTTAGTAACAAATAAAGTTATTGCTAGCATCAAGGATGGATTCATGTGAAGTCCAACTCTGGAAATTTTCATGTGTTGACCTAACATATTTCTGTGCAATACAAATATATTTTTATGATTTATTTATAAGAAATTTCTGGAGTAAGAAATACTTTCATTGTGTTTCATCAGGTGACCTCCTCACTGTACAGGAAGGGAATATCAGAGAACCAAATGAAGCAGAAGAATGTTCCAGTCATGCTCCATGTGATAGTGGCCATTAGCTCTGGGAGCAATTATCTCTTTTAATCCTTAACATTTAAATTTTCAGAAAATAGCTGGCATTTAAGAATATCAGCATGTGAAAACAGAGAACAGACTATGATGAGAGAAATGCAAAAGTCCATTCCATTTATGCAGCATCACTTTACCATTATGTTGAATGAAGTGCATTTTAATTTTTAATCAAGTTTGAGTCCACTCTCTATTGTAACTCAGCACAAGATGAATGAAACAATTATTGCATTGCAAAGTGACCCTCTCTTGAAACAACAATTGTAATATAAATCCTGAGTACATGATATGTAAACTTCCTTTTATTCCTGAACTCAGTCCTTTCCATACTCTCTGTAAATAATATACCTTTCACCAATTTGCTCATAATAGTAGCTGTGGTAGTAGTAGTCGGGAAAGACAATTCCTTGTGAAGATATTCAGATAGGAAGTCTTAAAACAGGACTTAGCAAATGTTCATTAACATAGGGACTTTCAATACCTTTACATAACCTCTGCAAGTTCGTCCACCTCTTGCTACACTTAATTTTGTATTTTGTGGGTAATATTGCAAGTTACATCTGCATGCAATGCTCTGTACACTGATTTTCCCCTAACTGTGCTCATGTGTTTCAGTGTAGATGTTAGCAGTGCAAAGCTCACTGAAAAAAAAAAATCTAACTTTGTTTTAACATGATCCCTTTTCTATCTGTCTTCTGAATAAAGAAATTTCTTCAAAGAATGGCAAACACTTTATTGTTGTTTGGGAGTGAATGAAGGTAAATAATTTCGATTTTAAAATTAAATAAAATCTTGGAAAATGTTACTGCACTTTCCTCTATAAAATTTTCTAAATTTCCTTTGTTAAGCTTGAGGATTAACAGGTTATTATTGACTTGACTTCACTGCATATGCAACTGTAAGTATTTTTGATGTAAAATAAATATTCTCAGAAGTTTTGTTTTAACACTGTTATTTTATTGGTTTCCCTTCTAAGTAAATGTTACCCAAATTGTAAAGATAGTGTCATGAATAAGTGACTGGTTTGTGGTCTGGGAAACTCAGATTTAGGGTCAGACTACAGCTTTCTCTGAAAACCTGAAAAAGTCCACTGAACTGACTTCTGTTTTCTGTTGGTACCTTTTGGGTAGTAATTGAAGCTTTTCTGTGCTGACAGATTAACAGCATAACCAAATCTCAAGCTTAAAAAAAATTAAGAAGAATATGTAAAAATAAGGATAAAAATCCACTTTTTTTTTTTTTTTAAATGTTAGTATTTGTGGTCTGTTTTTTGAATCTTTAGATTGTGAAGTTCTTCCCTGCAGCCACAAGACATGGAAAAGTCATTTTAGATTATTTGTATATTAAAGAAACTAAAATCTTGAACCTTCACAAAACTTCAGACACTGGGGCTATAAAAACCCCACTATTTATGACTACACTTATAATGAAATCTTTACTGTTGATGACAGAATTATCTATTCATCATGGTTACATATCATATAACCATATCACCCTTGACACCTTGAAAACAGCTACAATAGGAAAAATGTGACGTTGAAAGTACTCTGCACCAAAATGGTTGTGCCCATAAAGCCACAGAGTTTAGCCTTTGAGTGACTGGGCAAGCTATGAAATTTGTAATTTCTTTCTTTCAATTTACCTAGAAAAAACAGCAATTCATTTTTTGGGGGAGAATAAAAGTCCAAACCACCGAAGACCACTGCGTTGTTTAGAAATAAACTCCTGTCACGGATAACAATCTATCAGTTCTGGTAGGAAAAAATAGCATTTCTACCCACTTAAAAAAACCCAAAACAAACCAAAACCATCCTACTTTGACTGTTTCTGTGGTGGTTAACCTTGCAACAGCAATAAGTGCCCTTGTGATCAAAAGGCCTGTTTACTGTAATTCTCTAATAGCTTATGCAGGCTTTTCTGTTCCCTGCAGATTCTTGGAATGCAGAAACATGTTCATTTCATTGTATGAGCAACTGATACCAAAACCCCCTGCCAGCATTCTCTAAATTGGCTGACTATAACAGCAGAATAATTTCAAGATGGCACTGTTAGTTTCTAAAATCTTTGAAAAATTGTTCTAATAAGGTCTATTTGAAGTCTCCCTCCACTAAAAATATGCTCATCTTCGTAGGAATTTTCGTGCTACCTCTTAAGTTAGAGGAGTGAGCATACATTAGGTGTAGTAAGCATGGGATTGAAAGCGTATTTCTCTCTGGCATTTTTCAGTTCTTGCTTGTACTTTTTTCACACAACATTTGGCCAATTTGTCACTTGGAGGGTGTTAGGAAACTACTATTTTAGCTGTGTTGTTTTTTATTGTCTTGGGTTGAGCTGGCAAAACGCCAACTGTCCAAGACAGAGTGAAAAGGGCTCGTCCCCCCCACAACCAGCCAAAGGAGAAAGAAGAGGGAGAGGGAAAAAAAACTCAAAACCCAGGTTTATGCTGAAAACTAACTACATGTATTTATA
>JAWWEV010000083.1:25896520-25928646 GCA_035583235.1 Hafferia zeledoni | reverse complement strand
CAGCTTTGTGCTCCCAATTACTAGCATTTTTTTAAATTACTTTTTATAACCCCCTACCTTATGTATGAGTTTATTTGGTCTTTCTCTACCATGTTTGTGGGACCCACAGATTATACCATGTATGAAAAAAAAATGCATAAATTCCCTGCAGTGGCAATTAATCTTGTAGAATGTTTACATTTAACAGTTCAAGATCCTGGTAATTGATTGGTTCAGGAAGAATATGATTTTTCTTTGAATACTCCTCATTCACTTACTGATTGCTTCTTTGACTTCTTTTAGTCAACTGCTGGAAGGCTCATGGATGATATAAAAGTCATGTGAATAACATTGAGTACCAGGAATGGAGGACCTTCCATATTCTAAATATAAATAGTAAGCAGAAGAGTGGAAAAATACTGATAACAATGAAAATGTTTGGAATATTTTCATTTTGCATATATTACACAATGAATTTTTTTCATAAACAACACTGCGATTACTTTTTAATTATATGCTCCATCTAGACTTTTAGCCCATAGGGTAAAACTGCAACTGTTTTCCCAGCTGATGTTACCCTATTATCCTGTGTGCCATATATTCTGCTCCAAAACACAGAAGAATTAAAGAATGCCAATCTTTTTCTTTGCCCAAGCATTTACAGAAACCACTTTGGAAATTTGAACACTACCTACTTCCAAATTAAAGAAATACTGTATAACTGGATCTGGAATTTTGCTAGTGTAATCAGGACAAAGGATATAAAATGGCACAAAATTGAAAATCTGTCATTTAGAGATATATGAATTTACAATGCAAATATCAGGAATATGGCCCAAGGACTGTGAAAGTGATCTGATAAAAGAATTACAATGAAATGTTTTATGAAGGAGTTTGTGTTACTGAAATATTCTTAAACATTTACATAAGTGTGCAAGGAAAGGAAAATGAGGACTAGGCCATGAGTTAATAGCAAAAGAGATGTGATGCATAGCATTTAGGATAACTAAGAAAACACAGCAGAAAAAAAAATAAATTATTGAAGTCTGGTGAATAACCCAGATACAGAAACTTGTTATTTAAACTTGTATTTCTTTTAGACAAGGAAACTTAACTTTTTAACAATAATTTTTAAAACTTTCCTATTCCATCAATTCTTAAATAAGGTAGTAATTTTTATATTTGTTCAAGAAGCAAATCTTCATATCTAAGGCAAGAAAAAAAAGTCCAGCGTTGCCCCCATCTCCTTATATGACCTTTAAGAATTTGCTTTTCTCTGGATTTAACTCACAATTCCTAATGTTTACAGGGGCACATCCTTATCTCAGTGATATAGTAAAGACAACTGGTGATTTCTTGTAATGCTATAATAATGGGATACATGTGCCAATATAGTTCAATTTGTGGATGGATAAATACTATTTAGGTATTTAGAAAAAATGGAAGTTAATTTGTGCAGTGTTTTAGTTCTTCCCAGTCTTTGACTATCTTTCTTAATACAGTATTGGAAAAGTAATCCTTCCAAAAACATAAAGTAAACCTACTTCTGTCTTCTACCTACAAATCCTTGCTCAAATTACCATTCATAGAAGTCAATGATATACTTGGAATACCTAAATATTTCATCCTCCCAAAACTCCTCATTCTATTTCATATATTTTGAATTGTGCTTTTGCATGTTTTGAATTGTGTGCTGCAGATTGAGAGATCCTGAGAACAAGGACTCACTTCCTAGCTCTTTGTCTATTCAAAACCTACTATAAGGGTCTAGTGTTTGAAGAAGTCATAGATCCTTGTGTCCTGAAGATCAGTTACTCAAAATGACTGTATTTCATCATGACATATATTTATGTGTATTATATACTTTTGTGCTCCATGTTTGTCACTTGAAATGGGTCTAAAAATATTTACTTAAACCTTAGGTAGAGTTCTTGCATTAAATTGGTCCATTGCACCTGGAAAGCACCAAGCGTTGTGGGAGAAAGGTAGGATCGGAGGACCACTGCTCCACATAAAATTCCTTCTCAGTACTCACAATTTCTATTTTCAAAAACTATGAATAAACTTAGCACTTTCCACAAATTACTGCTGAGACTAAAAATAGGAGGTTTTTATCCCTCGAGTTTTATTAAATAAACTCAAACTATATAGAAGAAAGAATCTTCTTTTTACGTATAGCTTTGTGCTGCACACTGGAAACTGTCAGAAACACTTAAATTCATGCTGAAAATGTTTTATACCCTACTTGGTCTCTCTCTTGATATTTAGTATTGTGAAAAGGAAAGGACAAATAAGGCAGTTGAAGGTTACCCTCATACCACATTCAAGAAAAAAAAAGAAAAGAAAAGAAAGAATCTTTTCAATTATGAATAGTGAATTCTATGAAACAGCTGCAACATGTTTCTGAATTCTTTGTTTCTGACTGCTTTCCCTTCATGCCTTGAGCAACCAAAAGGATTAATTCTGGGTAGTTATTTAAATATAGTTACTTGCTAAAAATCCTCTGCCAAGATCAGAGAAAAGGGATTAGGATTAAACTGTTCTAATCAAAAGTAGTGTGGGTTGGTTGATTTTTTTTTTTCCTGATAGGAACTCTTTTGCTTCAAGAAACAAGTATTAACACTGTAGGGACTTCAGTATTGTATAGTGCATGTGCCTCAGTGCCAAGAAATACTAAATACAGAGAAAGGTTTTTATTTATTACCTTTATCTATAAATGTCAGTGGATGTATTAAGGGAGGTTAAGAATAGTATTAAAATACCACATTGCAAAATAACATCAGCACTAGGTGTGTTTCTGTTTTTGCCAGTTTGTAGAATGACTTTGGCTTGTATGACTTCCCTACAGAATTCAAACAGAGAAAGTGTGCAACTAGCTTCAGTTGGAGCTCATCCTTGCTGTGCCTGTAATTGTAATAATAATAATAGCAACTGGAATGTTTTGTTTTCATATTTACTTCCCTTCTGTAACAGATGAGGTACAAAAATATTGTATATACAAAAGATGTCAATGTAAATATGGCATCTTAAGAACATGCTGTCCCTTCTGGTCTTAATTTCCATTATTTTATAATTTTTTTTGATTGCTATTAAATCTTTGCAGACATATTGATGCTTATTGCATTTAAATTACATTTAGGTATTTAGCTAATGTGTACATGGATGTGAGAACACATTTTTTAATGAGGCATAATGAATATTTTAATGAAAAATAGTGTGGACATATTTGTCTAAGGAAAACTTCAGAAGGATTCACACAACGTTACAGGGTTGTGGTAGGCTGATAGATTTTTTCAGTTAAACTTGTTGAGCTGTTACAGAGATCATGTATTACCCATTCCTCTAAAGCACAGAAATCAGGAAGAAATTTGTATTTCTGGAAGAAGTAGAACTTTTTTTATTGCCTGATTACCCTGATGCCAGCTATTGCTTCCTGTAAGAGGGGATACTGCCTTTATTTTTCTGGTCTTTTGCATGGCCTTGCACCCACAGAGTTAGATATTAAAGATCTTTCATTCGGTACTTCTACACTTGAAGAGATCACTGCAGATACTTTATTCTATTGCCTACTTTATTCTATTCTTTGTTCTATTGTCCACTTATAATCACTCAGTGAACAGGTCAGTGGAAAAAAGGACTAAAGTAAACAATTTTCTGTGGAGAGAAAGGACTTTACCCAACAAGCCTATGAGGTTTACAGCGAAGACATTTTATTACACACAGCATACAGTTTATATAGGGTAAATAAGGTCTCACACCACCATGCTAGAACCTTTAATTGGTTAAAACCCGTATCTCACAAGTCCCATGTTTATATTATCTCAACCCCAATGTTTTCAAGTGGATGTCTGGAGTTCAGTAAGAAAGTTGAGGCGTTCTCATGAGAAAACCTCCAGGGAGTCGATGGAAGCTCCTAGGGAGTGACCCTCGCCTAAGGAACAACAGCAGGTGTGTGTCCCTGCTAGCTGAAATATCTGTTCCAGTCTCTTGGAGTTGGTGCAGGTTTGGATTGTTCACAAATTCATTTTCTGAAAGAAACCTCTCAACAAAGGACCACGCCCTGGTTTGGGTAGCTGAGGTGTTCTCAACTGAGCCCATGAAGTGAGGAAGGTCTTGACAGTTTTTGTACAAGGGTGTAGTGCCTGCTGATGTTTAGAAGTGCTTTGTGCAATGATAGAAGATTGACTGAGAGTGCAGAACTGAGGGAAGCTAACTGTAAGTGTTTGAATTGAGCATTATCTACAGGAATGAAAGAATTAATTTTATAATTCTGTAACTTTAAGTCTGGGTGAGCGCACTGTTAAATGTATCCTTCCTTTCAGAAATTAATTGTGATCTCATTGAAGGTAAATAAGAAAAATGTTCCCTCACATTGCTGAAAAATCTTCTACTTGTAGATGAAATCTGTCTCAGATAGCCTGGTAATCTTGGTTGTTGGGATCATTGTTGATGAAAAAACAGATTGGAAATGAGGTTTGGAAAATGTTTCAACAGGTGACCTCATCACTGTCTATAACTACCTGAAGGGTAGCCAGGTGGGGGTTGGTCTCTTCTCCCAGGCACTCAGCAATAGGACAAGGGGGCACGGGCTCAAGCTCTGCCAGGAGTTGGATCTCAGAAAAAAATTCTTTACAGAGAGGTATTGGAATGGCCTGCCCAGAGAGGTCGTGGATTCAGCATCCCTGGAGTTTCTAAACTGAGATTGCACATGGCACTGAGTGCCATGATCTAGTAAACGAACGGGAGTTGGACCAAGGGTTGGACTGGATGATCTCGGAGGTCTTTTCCAACCCAATTGATTCTATGATTCTATTCTATGATATTGGATTCTGTTCTGCTGAGGTCTGAACATATCATTTTGTATGTGTCAGCTCTGTGGTGCTTGTGCATCTTGAGTTTGAGTGATTTCACAGCGATGTTCTTGTCCCAACACCATCTGGGTTTAGCAATGAAACAAAATTAAGATTTCTGTAAAAACACTGAAGGTAAAAACTTGAAAAGACAAGTTTAGGAACAGAAGAAATTAAATACCTGACAGCTGGATGTCTTTCCAGTTACTTAACATCTTGTCTAAAATCCCAGACTTTCATCCTTTGAACCAGTGTTTGTAACAGAACATCTTGTTACCATTACTCTCTGCTCTGAATAATCTTTCCAAGCATTTCTTAGGTGGGGTCCTTCAGAGGTAAGTTTTGGGTTACAAATACCACTGCCTTTAACTGCTCTTTGGGAAGCCATTGCTCTGTTTTTGGGTTCCCTGTCAGTCTTAGTGGGCAAACAGCTTATAAAGAATAGAGACTTTTTTTATACATAGGTGCAGTTAATGTCTGCATAAGTGGTCACTTAATATTTTTATATGTTTTAAGTGTCAGAATCTCTGGAACAACACTGGCATGTGTATTAACATATTTAACAGTATTTAACATAACTGGCTAGTTTAGTTAGTGGTATGTTGTTTGGTAAGGGTATGAAGAGGTAATCTGCCTTTCCCATCTTTTGCTTCAGGTTCAAGTCACATAAACAGACATTTTAGTTGCTGTGTTATGCTTTATGTCAGAAAACTACTTCCTGTGATTGTCCAAAATGAAGGATCATGCCTTAATCTACCACCACTGCAACCAATACTATTCTTTCTCCTCTATTATATATAGTAGAGTTTTAACTAAATATAGTAAGGTGTCAAAAACTGGTATGTTGTCACATTTGTTGGGTGAAGCAGAGTTCATGCACAGTATTTTTTTTACTTCCTGTGGTCCTCCTCTGTCAAAAGGCAAAAAAGAAAAAAAAGAGTCCAGTTCTAAAGAACCAAGGTGTTATCTGTCAGTCACTAACTGGCACAGACTCCTATTTTTGGAACAGTTGGTGTAGTGCACTACACATATGAAAATTGTCCTAGAGAAATATATAGAATATAGTGTAGCTGCTTTGGATCTTTGACAAAGTAACTGAGCTCATAATGCATGGAAGATCATGTCTCATTCTGACCTTTGATGGGAACACAGATATCTACAAAAGGCTTGTCCTTTTTTCAAGTAGTCAGACCTTGGTATACATTATAAACAGGAAGGCACAGATATATCTTTGGCCTTCTGGCTTATAACTACACTTTCACTTACTGTTTAGAAATTAATTACATCAATTTTTATACTGGAAATAGTCTCAGTATTGCCAAATGCTTTGTTTCATTTTCATACATACACATGTTTGAGTCTTAGTGCCTTTTTGCTTGGAGCCAGATGGAACCTATCCAAGATGTGCCTAGTCCTGTAAAGCCTTGGCACCTGACTGCTCTTTTAGTGTCAAAAACCTTAGAAGCTCAAGGTCCTTTGAGAGCATACACTGCTCGATTTTCTGATTTTCTGGCAGTCTTTTTTCTTTGTGTGGTCTGTGCCTAAAGAAAATGTTACTTGTCCTCTCTAGAAATGGATACATGTATGTTCTACTACCAACTATAGTTGTGCAGATTTTTTTATATTTAATTGTGGAATGAGGTGGTGGACTTGTATAAAATGAGACATGATGGAGAATTGTCCTAGGTGCAGCATTCTCCAGTTATTGAATAGGTCTAATGTGGATGCCAATTAACTCTTGAGAATATTTATGTCAATGAACCCTGAAAACATCATTTCAGTGCAGGCCAAACAGATTGTCTTTTTCTTAACTCAGCAAGGATTTGGAGTTTAAAACAGGTGCATAAAAATATTCAGTCATCCAGCTGAATCCTTCAGGTTTGCTTTTCTTCTCTTTTAGCCATACCAAAGACATACCAGGAGTTCTCAAGAGGTTACCCAGTCTATTCAAGTCTCACTGAAACTGAACAGATGCTTTTCAGCTTTGTTGAAGCTAGGTTCCTAGGAAATTCATTAGCATTTTACATGAAAATCCCTTGCCTTTAGAGTTGTATCCAAGTGACAGTGACAAGCAATGGGGAATGTAGTCTTCGTTTTGCATGACTTATTTTCTTGTTTATTTAAAGCATTACTTTCCTTTTCAGATTTCCAATACATTGATGTCTACAGTTCTGTGAGCTTCTCCCATTGTGGATTACAAATAGATTGTATGTAAGATGGTTTGAGAAAATGTGGTGTTAGAGCTTAATACTGCATCTCAGACTTTTGGAAACTTTATGTTGCAGAGACTCTTCACTGCCCAGTATAGAATGCCTGTTGTATTTTAAAAAGAACCCAGTAGCTGATACATCCATTTCCCTATTTCTCTACAACAAGACCTTTGATGTTCTTCAGATATATCTGGCATTACAGGTCAGGCCCAAAGGAACTGATCATTGTTGAGAAGAGTAAATCATCAGATAGTCAATTTTCTGGAAAAAAGTGGCAGTGTTCTGGCAAAAGGGAATACTTTGTTGCTGTGAATCTTGTTTCAAAGTGACAGAATCAATGTCCATGACATAGATTTGAATGTTTTCCTATTAGGTAGTCAAACTTGTTGCTAGAGTACCAAGGGATCATCTTAGCTAATCACTGACATTATCCATGACAGGAGTCCATAGGCCATAAATAACTTACCCAAGCTATTTATGTGGGAAATGTCAGATGGAGTCATTCTTTTAATGCTTTAGGCGGATTCATAGTACTCCTTACCAGACCTCCAGAAATTTAGACAAAACAGGAGCAGTCTGGGAAACCATTTTCACTACTGACACAAATTGTGGTTCCTTTGCTAAATGCTGCTCTCAGTAACATGGTAAAAAACATACTGAAATGATGAGAATAAACTGGATGTCTCCTGCAGGGTTTAAAAATACTATAATTAATTAAATGGTGTTGAAATGGTGTGTGACCCACAGTACAATCAAAAAACAGTGCTACCTCTCCATTTCATCATGACAAATACACATTTCAGCTCATGTGCCCATGTATATCAGGCCCAGTGCATTTTGGCATTGTTGGATTTACTGTACCTATCTACTTCATGTACATGTACACATATAAAGCACATTCCACTCCCTAGTTGTGACTGAATGCCCAAGGGGATGCCTGGCTAATGGTACCCATAGGCCTCCTTGCATAACCAAAGTAATTAACAGAACCTTACAGACTCTTCTCTGCAAGGTGGGGAGAAGAAGCATACCACATGAAATGTTCTAGTAGCTATAGCTTGCTGTCATGCAGTGTCTTTCCTGAGAATCTTGTGGAGGCTTCATCTGTTATGGCCTGGTAGATCACCAGATGGATGCAAAACATGTTATAGAAAATACATGCACACTGATCCATATTCATATAAAATACACTAACAAAAACCAGCACCAACAACAACGAAACATCTAGCATCATACTCCCACAGAAACAGGATTATGTAAAACTAATTTGAATTTATAAAATATACAAAAAATTATCTAAAGTTGAATTAATAGAAAAAAAGGAAAAAACATCACAAGCTATTTAACTAAAACTAGTTAAAATTACTCTAGGAACATCATTGTGTAGATTTCCACTTGGGTTATATTCTTAAGTTCCATTGATTTTAGTGGAATTATTCCATTAAAAATATAAGTGAATAATTCACTAGGATGTAATTTCTGCACTAAAATCAACACATAAAGAAATTATCAGAGTTATGTTCAGCCTTTGGATGCAATCATCCATAAATCTATGTAGAGTTAAGAAAGTAGGTAGATTTTCTTTGACATCATTAAAGTTAAATCTATACAGCACACAATTTAGTCCATATATTCACTCTGAAAACTAAATCTGGGTCATGTAAATCTGGTTGTCTTCTTATTTACAGAGATTTTTGCAATAGATTGCTGAAGTGTTAGCATATCTTTATCAAAACCATAAAAAGTTAAAAAAAAATGCTAAAAGACACAGTAAGTATTTTTGTATATATTCTGTCAGTATAATTAGAATCACAGCTATAAAACAATTATTATTACATAATTTATACCATTAACATTTATACTCAATAAATGCCTTAAATATTTAATTTAAAATGTTTTGGAAATTATTTAGGGTTTTTTTTTAATAAACATATTTCCTACCATTCACAATGATTTTATAGTATCGAAAAAATATATTAAGTTCCTTTATTTTTGTAACTTCCAGATAAATTTATTCAGCTATAGCCTAGATCTTCTTCTATCTCTGGCAAACTTCAGGCTTTTTGGCTTCTACCCTGAAGCCATACATATACTTTCAATTCAATCTTTCTCTCAGATTTATGCAAATGTCTTAACTCATTGGAAAAAATTTCTCCATGAGTCTAATTTGACTGATATGCCACATGCCCATGCTGTCTTATGTGATGGGTTATGTGGAATATGTATTTTGTTCAGAAAAATACTCCTCCACTGGCTTCTCATGGCTAATTTATTGTCTTGAGCAACATATAGGATTCAGCATTAGATGTTTGTGCTTAGGATACTCAACAGTCTTTAGCTGTAAATTTCTGAGGAAAATTAAGAGGAACACTAGGAGTAGGACCTGTGAAATTTGGCTTTTGCAAGCTGTCTTTGTTCTGCTTGCACTTAAATTTCTTGCTTTAAGTTTGCCTATTAAAATCACTGATAGAAAGTACAGAAATCATATTTTCAGCAGTTCCATTTTTTAAATGAGTGTTCCACCTCTTTCAGGACAGATGACTCCTCAGGAATGGGCAAGGTTGGAAGGGACCATGATGGGGCCATCTGGTCCAACCTCCCTGCTACAGACACTGTTAAGAGAAGCAAAGTTCCACGACTAAGCAAACTGAGGTCATGCACAACTTAACTGTTCTGCACAAACTGAAGGGTAGACTGGTTGACCCCCAGTCCTTAAAATTTACAGAGTATTTAGGTGTACCGACAGCTAAGCTGCAATGTATGTTTAACTAATGCATAAGTGTGTAGCTGTATAACAAACATGTTTAAGCAATAATTGTTGCTGGACCAACATGATCTTATAATATGATTTTAAAAACCTTTACTGATGAAATGGTAATCCCCTTTTTGGACAGTTTAACACTGCCATACAACAAAATACCAATGATACCAACCCAGAGTTACTCTTCTAATATGCTGGATCTGTATATTAAGGTCTTCAAGATAAAGTCAGAGGAATTTGCACATGCAGCCACTGCTTTCATCCCAGTGGAAAAAAAAAATGGTATATTTTTTCATTACTTTATACAATCATAGATTTATTATTTTCAGTCACTGATTAGGCTTTGAGGAAATTCTTATTAGCTTGAAAAAACTATCAAATTTCCTCTAATTATCTTGTCCAAATGCATGTTTTTTTCATGCCAAATTGTCTTTATATGGCCCTTGAGAGTCTTTTTCCCCCTCTACTTTTTGACTTTTGTCTGATGTGTTTGCAAGGCCTGTTACTTTCCTCACATGATAAAGCCATCCCAGCAGCTCTTTTTTTAGCAGTTGCTTGCACAGACTCATGGAATGCAATTATTTCAGAAATGTTCATTCTAATAGAGTTGTTATTGCTGTGCAATATACGTTTATTTGGAGACATTTGAATGTAAAGGACTGAATGTGTCATTTGATCCATACTGCTGGAGTCCAGATTTCATGCATATTTAGGCCTATGGCATTCTCATTTATTCTGAGTTTTACCTTTGATGCTCTTGAAATATCCTTGTCTTGTCAGGTTCTGTTGAATTTTGCAAGTGCTGATATTACACAAGCAATTCTACTTTTGATTTCTACTTCAGACTTTCCTTTGTGATGGTAATTTTGAGATATCTGAATGAGTCCACTCATTCAAGTTTCTCAACTTTGATGTAAATTTCTAGTTGCGTATGAGAATTTTGCATTGTCCTTTATCTATTTCTTTCCCTCGTGTTTGATCAGCAGTCCATGAGTAGTAGCTTTGTTGTTAGACCTGCTAGCTATGGTGCTTTTTCTTCCAATCGAGTTAATACAATCTACAAAGAAAAGATTATAGATCTTTTACCACTAGCTGATAACTTTGTCCTACCAGCATTTTCAAGCACTTTGGATTTACTATGTTCAAGGAAAATATGAATAGAGGTGCTGCCAGGAGAAATCCATCTTTCAGTAAACTCTTGTCAGGATCATTTACTTAATGTGTACGCTGTGAAGATTGCGCTTTTCCAAAGCTTTTATTTTAAGTTCTAATGCAACTTGAATTTGCAGTTTTTTTGGAGGAAAACCTTTGCATTTGCCTGCAAAGTTGAAGGAATTGTCTTTTTAGCTTTTGTATTGATGGAATACTACTTTACATAAACATTTCTAATTTTACCTTTGCTATTAATTTATTTTTGCATCTGAAGTATTTAATGGAGCTGAACTCATGTTTACCACAAGGAATTTAGTGACTTACAACTTGCTGTGTGCCAACATTCCTTTCAGACCTGAATTGTTTTTTGGTGGAGCCTGTGCTCTTATCTAATTTGTGGATCAAGTTCTGAGATCTACATCTGCTCTGGGAGCAGGACAATACTCTTAATGAGCGGATTATAGAAACACTTGCAGCCTATTCTATGCCAAGGCATATATTGGTTATAAATCTGCCTCAAAGGAGAGAAACTGAGTTGTCACCTCAAAATAATCTATAGTTCTGTGGTTAAGACAGACTTGGGATGGTAGGCAAGGGATGTGATTTTGAGTCAACAGACAAAAAATTATTTAAGCCTGAATCTCCCAAATCCTCAAAGACTATAGTAACTTGGGGATATTTAATGAATAAATAAAGGAAGCAAGAGAATGGGGCAGTGATGCTATTTACTTTTTACTGGAAAGGAGTGACCCAATTTAATCTAATAATCTCAGGATATCATACACAGCTGTGGTTCTTGGAAAATGAGGGACATCTAGCTTTACTCAGGTGCTGAGTTTACAAACAAAAATGTTTGTGAAAGTGCTACATAGAGGAGTTCAGGCAGAGCTGGTGCAGAGTGATTCAGAGATATGTATGTGTTCAAAGTGACTTGCTTTAATATAGGACTGCAACCGTACTAGTAAGTCTTGACAGTCAGCCAGCTCTCCTGCCTAGTTTAGGTGTATACACACATACACTACACAGTAACATGCCCTAAATATGTGCTTTAGCCTGGTCTTCTTCACACTCATAATTTTGAGTCTAGACCCGAGTTCTCTGTTGTACAGATCCTAGTATGTGCTATGACCTTTGAGGGCAGTATAGCAAGCCAAGTTCTGTCCTGGTTTTCAAGTCCATGTAAATATACTCAAATTAATGAGTCTAATACTAGTCCAAACTTCCCCATTCTTGGCTTGATATAGGCTTATTTAAAATTTCTTCAGATTTTATGCAGCTGCTACCCAGATTAAACACTGGACAACAGTTGTTTCTCAGTATTATTCATGCTTAGCTCCTACTTTACAAGTTGTCATATGCCTGATCATGTAGTGAAAAGCTCACAGCTTTTAAAATGATTTATTAGCAAATAGCTGAGAATTCATGTACCTGTGGCTTAGGGAAAAAAAAAAAGCAATTGAGAATTAACAATACTTGGCTGTCAGCACTCAGCAGGGAGTTGCTAGTAATCATTAAAAAATCAGTGTACTGAAGTTTAGTGTAGTCCCCTAAATCCCACTCCAAATTCCTACCTCAGTTCTCTCTCTCTAAAATTTGCTTATTGTCTATCAGTCTTACTGATTGTTTAATAATCACTAGCTTCCTGAATTTCGTCAGTGATCTCTTAGTTGAGGTACCTGGAACAGATGATGGGAAAACCAGAAAGAATTGAATTTATCACGAGTAATGTTTGTGCCCTGGGCTCCAGTCATAGTCAGTAGAGATATAGTCAATATAGTGGGTAGACTCTGAAGTGCAATTTGTCTCATGCTAAAACAGCTGTCTAAGAGAACTGAAATGAATCAAACCCTGAAAGTGCCCATTACTCTCCACTGACCTGAAAGAGAGCCAAGGGGGACTAACTTTCCAGCTTCTGTGTAAGCAGCCAGACATCAAGTATTAGATGATTTGAGCCTCAACCCATTCATATAGCATTATATAACATCTATGTAAAAGTACCTGTGAACTTGTTACATACAGACCTATTCTGTTCAAAGACTGGGTGCCCAGATTTGTAAGCCATTTTGGACAGAAAGTGTTTAATCCAACTAACCTGATATCACATATGCAATGCAAACTCCTTCAATTTGGGCACACAATTACTTTAATTTCTGTTTTAGATCCAGATGCTCAGCACCAATCTGGGGAGAAGAGGTAAAGAAAGGAACAATGTAGAAAAAAGGAGTATTATTCCATGTAGTTAAACTTATCTGAGTTGTAGCTACAAGATTTCAGTAACACAGCCAGACTTGCTTAGGTAATATTGCTTAAAGTTATGTTGCTGTGAACATATTGCCAGAATTCTTTGACATGTAGTGCTTCTTTTGCCATGCAAAGGGATTTAAAGCTATAAACTTATGATTTTCCCTTTGTGATTGCATTCCTAAAACTTGAAGTGAGTTTAGTATTAAACCTTGTATATCCATTTTAAGTGCCTCAAGTTAAACTTTAAAACATGTAAAGTGTACTTTCTGTATGGAAACCACTTTCCTCACTTCATAAGGAGAAAGGCAAATAAAAGAAAGAAAGGTTAATGTAGAAATGTAGTTTATTTTAAACCCTTTGCCCTTTGTGGGGGTCTTCTGTAATATGAAATCGACATCCTTTTTCTCCCTGTATTAAATAAGAGGGAGGCCCCTTGATTTTATGGAGTTAGGAAATAATGACAGAAAATGAGGATTTTTGTTTGTTCTTCAGTGTGAATTGGTGCAGACAATTGGCAAGTTAAAATGCAGAGGTTAATTGAAAAATGTGATAAACAAAGCCCCTTGAAGGCAGCACTGACAGCCTACTACCATTGGGCACTAAACTTACACTGAATTGCTGGCGAGAAAAAAAAAAAAAAGAAAAGGAATAAATGAAAGACACCACCCTAAAGTTAATTGTCTTTCTGTTCCTTCCACCTCATTTCAGCCCAATTATAACTGGGAAAAGTCATTCTGTCTAATTTGCATTAATGCAGCTCTGTGAAAAAATAGCTTAGACAGTTAATTCAATTTCTCTCTTTCCCCCCCTCCTCGTTATTACTGAAATATTTAAAATAAAAGGAAACCCAGCAGAGCAAATTGCTATGGAAAAATCATGGATAAAGTTCTTGATTTTTTTTCCAGTTGTTTTTCTGGCTGATAAATTCTTAACATTTAATGTTAGGAGTATTTCTTCAGTAGACTGTCTTTAAACACAAGGCAGAAAATGTGGAAATACCTGCTGCAACTCCATCATCTCTGTCTAGCCTCCTGTTATTACAAGGGGAAAAAATGTTCTGTGGTTTTTGGTAAACTTAGCTCTTTGCCTTCACCTGTATGTTTTTCATAATCGCCTTCAGAAAAGCTGCATAAATCCATATTTATGCTGTGTTTTGAAAATAAATCCAGTACGTGATCCTATTGTGTGTGAAGTTTAATGATATAAAAGAACTCGAAGAGTGTCTGTCACATTCACATGCAGCACCATGTTTCCACCCAGAATTTCAATCCTCATTTTAGTAAACACATTAAGGAGCCTCACTCATTTTTGGATCCATGTTATGTTTAATTTCTTATTGATATAGTTAACAAAACCAGTATATTTTGCTCTAAATTGTCAGTGAGTATATGAGCTTTGTCTGCCTCTTCCCAGTGCTGTTTTTATTAACATGTAAGATTATCTGTGCAGGCCTTATTTACAGTGTACTGTGTTTATTGTCTCCATTTGTACATCTTGTTGGAGCTAACATGTTCATAATGATGAGAAACAGCTGGCCACAAACTGTTATTTCTCATTAAAAAGGCATGTTTCCTGAGCTTTTGGGTATTCTTTGTACTAAAACAATACATACTATTGACATTTTGCCCTTTTCATTTCCCTTTAGCTCTTCACTTGTGGGATATCTATGGTTCAGGATTCTAAAAGAATAGCTGAAATGGTTTTGAGAGATAAAACCAAGGAGAAAGCTATTTTGTGTCAGTAAAGACCCCAGAGAACTCTTAACAAGAAAAAAAATATGGCCTGGACAGATTCCAGCTTGTATAGCTGCATTGTTGGCTATCTCATCAAGTATTTTCAACGAGGTAGCCTTGAAAAGCTCTTTTGCTATCCTATTGAACCTATGATGACCATGGTATTCTGCTCCAAGAGTGGCTTCACCCCAGATGAGAATGGAGTAATTGCTTCATAGTGATTTTAACTAGAAGATAAATAACAACAACTGTACCAATTACATGAGAAGTTTGTTTTCCATTTATACTGTTTAGTGATGATAGGAGGTTCACTTGAAAAATCATTAATTTTGTTTTCATTGGTTCAAAGATTTTATGCTGTGATGTAATAGCTTTTATGCTCATTTACTTAATTTAAATCTGACTGGGTTTAGTATTTTCTCACTTTAAAAAGTAGATCTAGACTTGAAAGCATCTTCTATGATTTGAAGGGGTAAATGTAGAACTAATGGGAAGGAGGGCATCTGTAGTTTTCATTCAGCACCTGATTGGAATCAATGACCAATTAGTAGAGCTTATGGTGCTGTACCAAAAGACCAGCTGAAGTCTGCTGCAAATTCAGATCCCACCAGCTCCTGTGCTGTGAACTGCTGTAAATTTTGGTGGATTGTTTAATAAAGGTTTATTTAATGAGAATGGGAAGAATCAATCTGAGGTATACAGAATTATGTTATTCCAGTTTAGGAGCAAGGACTTTACTATAAAGCTGGAATTGTGAAAGAAAGGAATAAAGTACTTTAGTATAAAGTCTAAAACATGGTAATGATAAAATCCAACATGTTGTGATGAAATCTCAATTGTGTTCCCTTTACTTCATACTTATATACAGAGTCAGGCTTTCTTCAAGCTTGTGACCATTTGTATCATTACAAATCTATGTGAAAGGGACTAAGGTTCGATGAGAACAGTCAACTTACATGTAACACTGAGATGCACCACATAGAAATACGTACTTCTGTGACTAAGAGAAAGTAGTGAAAATGTTTTGTGCTAGTAATTTGAAAATTTTAGAGATTGGCTATACAAAAGATATGCTTGAAATATATTTCCAGCCCTATTGAACTAGACATTTTGCTTAAACTGTAGCTGTGCATGGAATCAAACTATGCAGTGTGCTGAGTGTGTTTTAAAGATTAATCAGCATACACGCACAAAAGAGAGAATCTTTCCACATCATGCATAAATTAAGCAGGACTCAGTCACGGTGCCTGTGGACTGAAGTCACTGCCTGGTGGTATGAATGCTAACATCTACCACATGAGAAGTCAAACACATGGCAGACAAAGCAAAAAAGAGGTAGGAAAATACTGCTTGCAGTCTATGCTGTTGAAAGTTGCAAGAATTCTTCCCAATACTCCTTTTGCAATCATCACTTTCTGTCAGACTCTGCAGTCAGGGCTATGACATACACATTGCAATACAGAAAAGTACATTCTAATTTCTTACCGTCTTCTAATGCAATATAAGAATGCATTCAACTGGGTGCCTAAAAATATGTGAGATGTATATATAGATTTCCATCCATTTGGAAATCAGAATGTGATTTGCATGTCTTATAGGAAGGAGCTCTGCATTAAAATGTTTCAGTCATCTTTGTTTTCCTGACTTCTCTTTTAATTTGGATTATCTGAATGCAGATGTCTCAGACTTGCTCATAAGAATTCCACACAAATAATGCCACAAGATCATAGAAAAGTTTTTCTCTGTATTTAACTTCTTTAAATGTCTCTATTATTCCTATTTTTATCTTGTCCTTTTTCTTACATTCTCACAATTCAAATACTCCCTCATGAGAGTGTAGCATTTTTTGACATGTTTCATGACTAATGAATGTTTCTATTGTATCATAAAATTATGCGTGTTGGAGATATCTGAATTCTTGCTGGGGTACTGAAAGATGCCAAGAAGTCAGTTATTAGTTAGTTGGTCAAAATGGAGGGGAGGGTGTTTGGGCTGAACAGAAGTCAGGTATGACAGCTGTCCTTAGTAAATTCAGTCCAAGGATTGAGATAATTTCTGTTACCACTAGCTAGGATGACAGCCAGTTTGGCGTTTTTTTTTTTTTTTTTTTTTTTTTAATGTCAGAATGTTTTTTCCATCCAGTTCACTGTCCTCAGGAAGGTCTCTAATTGAATTGACAAGTTTTCAACATACATTTTGGTAATTGCATCAGAGGTTTGGGCTTATTTTATGAATTTCCTGTTGAAGTCCTATAGAAACCACAGCTAAAGAATGTTAATTCTTACCTGTTTTTGTGAATTGGGAGATATATAAAATCTTTAGATTGTTCATTAATTCAACATTCAAACTCCTGTAATCATCTTTTACCACATAACTTTTTGTGGTAATTCTAATTTGCTAGCACAGTCGCTTGAGTTCTCAGTTATTCTTAACAGAAATGCATTAAGCAGCTTCAAAGATAAGAGGTGAGCAAGTCAAGTCATTAAATGAACATCAGGTTAGCAAGAAAGGCATTATGTCTGTGATGACATTAAGGTGAGAAGCAAAACAATGATAATCTAAACAGCAACTATGAAAACAATTCATATTTTATACACTGTACTTAGGAAACCAATACAAATTTAATGTTATCAGTGATAAAAATGGAAACAAAAGCAAACAATAAAAAAAATAAGATGTACTGCAACAGGAAGAGAAAATGAATGCCAAAGCAAAGATTTGTGAACAGGGAGATTCTGGTGCCATATTCAGTAAAAATTAATATTATTTTGTTTCAACAGAGCTGTCTAGAATAACTTCAGATATTTAATCATGTAACTCTTGACAGATGTATTCTTTACGAATTTCCACACAACAAGGAATTTGAGAATTTTAAGGTGAAAGCTTGTAGATGCGTGATTAGAAAAGTAGCCCCAGGAGCCAGATTTTTTTGAGTTTAAACTTTGTATGCTACTACTTTGCTCTTTTCTTAGGCAAATCATGATGAAATATAATCTGGAGCATTAAGGTATTGAGATTCCAGACAGCAAAAGCTATAAACACCTATTGATTTTAGTAAGCATTGCATCTTTGTATGTATGGTCCTGAGGATATGTAGTGAAAGACATTAGATTGGAAAAGGTATGCTCTTCGAATATTGTTGAAAATATTAAGCATACATTGGATGGCAATGCTGGATAATTATCCACCTGCTGCCTCTAGTCACTCAACTTTAAAATATTGACATGTAGTTAGAACTTTTGAATGATGATTAAAATGTTCAAATTGTCTCATGTACTTAGCTACTAGAGTGAAGTGGTGATTTCAGCTGACAGAGACTAAAGGAAAAAATGAGAGCTCATAGAATCACACTCCTGTAAAGACTGTGAGTGTTGGGATTTGTTACTTGTTTTCCAGTTTCAAAGCAACTTTCACTTATGAGGTGTCAGGTCAAAATGTATTTTCTAGTCAAAACCGCAGATATGGTGAACATAAATATTTAAAAGCTATTATTAGATGTTGGAAACCTAAATTCTACTCTTCCTTTTGTCATATTTCGAGCAGATAAAATGTGTAACTCACAGAATGAGTGATTGCTGTAATCACTTACATAGTCTGTTATTCCTGTGAGACCTTTTTTTTTTCTTTTGGTAGTAGTAAATAGCATTTTGATTCTCTTTAGTGTAAAGAATAAAATAGTCAAGGGACAAGATGTAAGGCATTCTGCAGAATGGTTTGATTGTTGGGCAACTCAGATTCAATTCTGCTCTAATTTGCAGGAAAACTTCTGCCATAACCCAAATAAATGCCTTAACAACTATCAAGACAATATGAACTTCTTTCATAAAACTGTTCATGCATTACGGTTTGTATGACAAAAGTATTATTACTCAAAGCACATCAGAAGGTAGGAGAAATATCCAACCCAAATGGTGAAAGTGTCATATTTGTCTTTTATTATTTTGAAACTTGCTAGCAGAGAAATTACATTTTTCACGGCAACTTTGTTTTTTCTCGCAACTAATTTAGTCTGTTGATTTTTTAAAAAAGTCTTGCACTCTGATTGCTTCATTCTCATCTTTGACAGTCTGGATGTTAGGAAAAAAATCTTGAGGTGACCTACTATATAATAGCATAGCTGTACAGGTGAAATTTTCACCAGTGTCATTTGTAACATCACTTCAATCTTGCAGAATAGACATCCTGTGCAGTTGTAATGTGGGACTTCAGATGCTGACAATCTTAGGTGGCATTGATACAATTATTTTATTGCAGATTCTCCTAATGCAGACATGCCTTAAATGTGTTAAATCAGTCAGTGTTTCCTGTAGCTTGAAAAGACATCCTTGGGAAATTATGACCTGAGAAAGGAAAAACAATCATTTACTAAGCCTTCATGGCTATTCTGATGGCCAAGACCACAATAACAAGACAAATGTTCTGACAGCAGGCCTTTCCCTAAAGTTGAAGGAAAAAGCAAATGTTCTGAAGCAATATTTTTGCACTTAATAGTAAGCTCATCCTGTAGTCTTTCATGCTAAGATGAAGTGCTGGATTTTTTTTTTTTTTTAATAAAAACTGAATATTAGGTCCACACTATTCAAAGCTCAAGGACTTGTCATCTGAAGTAGATTTGATTGATCTGCCCAATACAAACATGCTTTTCTGACAAACTGCTAATAAACACCTTCTGGCAGTCACAGAGTGTTTCTTTCAAGATCTTACTGTTTGTTTTTTGAAGTGATGAAATTTATAGGGAACTGTTATAAGGTTCTAATTGAATTTCACAGAAGTAGCCCTGGTGTGAACCAAAATGAGTTAAAAAAAAAAAAATCCTCAAAGCTTGTCTCTGTGGAACCAATGATTAAAACACTTAATGGGAAAGAGAGGGCCAATCTAGAAATAATCATGAGACTTAATGAAGATTTTTGAGACAAGTTAAGGCTGATAATTTCTAAAGATATAAGGTGGATGAAAAGATTCACAACAGAAAAGTGTTTATTAAAACACCTTTTAAGAAGCCTTGGGAAATAACAAAAGCTGCTTTAAAGCTTCCTATTAAAGACTGAGTGAATTAGATAATTTTGCCTCCTGTAGCTTTAATAGAGCTTTTTGCTTAGCTCTTACTGCAAGGTTTGGTTGACTTTGAAGAACTTTAACAGTCATTGTCATAAGGGTTTTTATGAAGTTGGTGACTAAAGACCTACGTAAACCCTATTTTCAATAACTTTAAACAGACCTGAATTGTGGTAACATACTCTTTTGGTTGTGTCAAAGCAATTTATGAGTCACAAACTAGCTTTGTGATCAAGCTAGATAAAAGGTCTGAAAGCTATACATAGACTTTTCCAAGCTTTTAGAAATCTGCCATTTCAGTTCCCATAATGCGGCCATTGCCAGTTCATGCTAGGGTAAAGTCTGAACATAGGATAACTTTGTCCTCCTTCCTTTAGCCTTTCTTGGGCTGAAGAACAGTCAGAACAACTGCCTATACTAGCTTAAAGAATAGGTGAAAGAAGCTCTTTGCCACATCTAGTAAAGACTTTGCATTTATATTAGAATGTGAAAGCATTTGCAAATAAGAGGAAGTCAGTGCTGAAATCTGTAATGATTTTTAGTTATTGGAAAAATAATGCTCTCTGGGAGTCACGGCCTCTAATCTGTTATAGCAGGTGTTGGAAAATGGACAAACAGCCTAAGCTGTGCATTTCCTTGTGACTGTTACAAAAGTCTTTAATGCCTCAGATGTAATTTAAATATACAAAATATTTTATTCCCACTCTTCCTTTTTTGGTTAACAAAGAGGGCCTAACAATAACTAAAATATGAGATAAGTCTCTGGAGCAGAGTAGTATGATTAATATAACAGGTAAACAGCAAGATGAGAGGTTATGGGCATTGGTTGCCATTTTTCACTTAGTTGACAGAAGGTGAGCTAGATTTGAGGCTCAGTGACAGGAACTAGAGAAGGTACATTTCTCACCAATGTACTTAAATATTGTACAGGCATATGCCGGTTTCTGTCCTGTCAGTCTAGGGTATAGCTAAAGGTGGTACCACTGTGTGCCACTAAATATGGCTTACAAAGTCATTGATTACTAATTATCTTGTTATACATCAACAAATGATAATAGTGTTAAAATTATGAAGAAGTTTATCTTTGGAATTACTGAAAAACACCTGAAAGACAAAGGGCCTAGGGCACAGCCCAGCATGGGGTTCATGAGTGGAAAGTCCTGCTTATCAAACCTGATTTCCTTTTATGACAAGGTAAGCTGTCTAATTCATCAAGGCAAGCCAGTTGATGTAATCTTTTAATTTCAGTAAAGCTTTTGATACTCTCACAGCATCGTTCTGATCAAAATGTCCAGCATGCAGTCAGGTGCGATGGGAGAGCAACTGGCTGATGGGTTGTGTGCAAATGGAGTTATATCGGACTGGTGAGCAGTCCCTGCTGGGGTTCCACAGGACTCCATCTTAGAACCAGTGCTCTTCAACATCTTCATAAATGACTTGGATGGAGGACAGGAAGTTATGCTAGGTAAGTTTGCTGATAACACTAAATTAGGAGGAGCTTTTAACCCTGTCAAAGGCAGTGAGGCTGGACATACGAAGTTTAGCAGGGACAAGTGCCACATTCTGCACCTGGGAAGGGGCAACCCTGGATGTAATTACAGGCTGTGAAACAAGAGGCTGGAGAGTAACCCCACAGAAAAGGACTGGTCAATGGCAAATTGAATATGAGTTAGCAGCCAGAAGGGCCAACTGTGTCCTGGGCGGCATCAGGCAAAGAATCGCCAGCTGGTCGAGGGAGGGGATTGTCCCACTCTGTTCTGCACTGGTGAGGCCTTACCTTTGATATTGTGTGCAGTTTGGGACACTGCAATATAAGAAAGATGTAAAACCATGAGAGAGCTACAAAGATGGTGAAGGGCCTTGAGGGGAAACGATAGAAGGTGCAGTTGAGGTCACTTGATCTGTTCAGCCTGGAGGAGCGGAGACTGAGGGGAGACCTCATTGCAGTCTACAAACTTCCTCGTGAGGGGAAGAAGAGGGGTTGACAGTGATCTCTTCTCTATGGTGACCAGTGATAAGACCCTAGGGAATACTCTGAAGTTGTGTCAGGGGAGGTTTAGGTTTGATATTAGGAAAAGGCTCTTCATCCTGGAGGGTGGTTGGGCACTGAACAGGTTCCCCCCGGGAAGTGGTTATGGCACAAAGCCTGACAGAGTTCAAGCATTTGGACAATGCTCTCAGGCACATGGTGTGACCCTTAGAGATGGTCCTGTGCAGGGCTAAGGTTTGGACTCCATGATCCTTGTGGTTCCCTTCCAACTTAGCATATTCTATTATTCTGTGATCAACTGTCTGAGAATTAAATAATTATCAGCATAATCTTTCTATAAGCCTCCATTCAACTGTACATTTTTGGTGCAGTCTTTACAACTGTCATTCAGTCTTTGACTTAAGGGCTCAGCAGCTGCAGTACTCTACTTTTAAGTCTGCCTCTTAAAGTATCTGGATATTCCTACTGTTACAGAGATGATGCCTAACTTGCTGAGCTGCAAAGAGATAGGTATGTTCTTTTAACTCTGCAGGCTTTGACTAGTGGTTTCTGACAGTACATTGAGGAATTTGGTTTTCATCTGCAACATCCTCACATTACTTGGGCCATAAAATAGGGCTTGCTGATTTGAAAAACTGATTTTGGATTTTGTTCTCAGGATTGGGAAAGGAAATAGCATATGTATGCTGACCTTTATGACAGTCTGTGAAGCTTCTGCATTTGAGCTGATGTCTGAGAAAAGCTACAGTGAAGAGATGGCACAGAAATGGATTTTCACCCTGACAAGTAACCTTTGTGGATGAGAAAGTGGAAATTGTATGTTTTTGAGCAGAAAATGTCTGTTCTTTTTCTTTTTGAACTTCTGTTAGGCTTCAGTTTAATTACATTTTCAAGGGCAACTAGACCCTAGGACATTCATACTAAGGTTTGATAGGCTGACATAAATAAACAACAACATTTTGTTAATGTTGAGTTCTCCAGTGTTCTCTCAACTTTGTCATGTCTCCAAGTTTTCTACTTGAGCAGCCATAGACTATAATCTTAATTTGCATCACACCTACTGAAGCCAGGTAATTCAAGGAGGCTGAAGGGGTAAGCTTACTGTACTTTCAGCATCCCTCATCTTCATTTTACTTCTTTATGTACCTCTCTGTCACTTTTACCCTGACAGTGCAGCATCAGTGCAGCATCAGTGCAACTCAATATCCAACATAATAAATTTTGGTCATCTAAATGTTTAAATTATTTAAATGTTGAGCTGCGTCATTATTTTTTGCAGCAGGGTTATGGAAATCCTTTAGTTTTTGAAGCAAAAGTGGTATGCTATTTGTATGTATGTTTTAGAAGATGGCAATATAAATCACAATCCAGTGCTGCTGAATGGAAATGTGTATGTATTGTTGGTATAGCTATGTTTTCATTACCCACACAGAGAAGTTAAAAGCCTTCTTTAGAAATTTATTTGTCTCATAAACCAAGAAAGTAAATCTGATTTGAATTAATTAGTGAAAGGTTAAATTAATTTAAATACTTTTTGACATTAAGAAAGTATGCTAATTGATGGCTAATTTTCTCTACATCACTTATTTCATGTCAGTTAGATATCCATATTTCATTGTTAATAATATATTAATTTTATATGTATTATTGATGCAATTTTGAGACTATTATGAGTGGATTAAATTATAAAAAGGGTCCTTGTAGCAGTCAATGCTACAATGCTAACAAATGCCTGTCAACTGAAGTCCAAATTAAATACTTATTTGCAGTACATAATATAAAGCATTAAGTATTTTTTTTAAAAAAGGATACATTATAGACTCACAATGTGGAACCAAAAATAGGCCGCCTGAAAGCATGTTAAATATCCCTAGCAACCTGATAAAATATGACATGGGAAACAGTTTACACTTGAGCAATTATCTGATAAGAACCAGTGCTCACAGCATAGGTACAGACCCATAGAAGGGAACAGTATAAGTCTGCTTCTATATCTACAGAGTAAAACAAAAATTCATATGTATCAAAATTCTGTAGGCATGTAAAGAATAGAGATGACAGATATTAGAGGAGTTGAATAAAGAATGGTTTAGTTTCTCTTTACGGTGATGTAGCTTTCTTGTAACTCCAGTGGAAGTATACTGAAATGCAGCTGAAGTATTACAATGGTGAATTAAGTCAAAGCATTATTGATGATTGGGATTTATTGCTTTCCACTCATTTAATGCAAACAAAAATCAAACAGACTTTTATATGTAATAATTTATTCAGCTTGTTTTGGTTTTCTTTTCTGACTCAATATTTTCTGCTTCTCTGGCACACTGGGAAAAGGATGTATGTTTTTCTTTTGAGATGTGTTGAAAATGAAGTGAAAAGTGTATCTGCAGTGATTATTTGTCAGGTAGTAAGAGACTATAGAGATGAGGGAGTTGAATGAAAGCTCTTCTAAGTACCTCTATATTAACTGAGTGAGTGGCTATATGGCACTTAGTTGCTGGCTGGGCTTACACCATAACACATTATCATTGTTTCAATTCAATATTTTTTCTCATCTCCATTTAGTCGTGAGATGTAGATTGACATGAGTTTGAAACAGGCAGGATCTTGGCCAAGGAGCAGGGCTCTATTGCCATGTATTTAGATGTTACTGGATACACCACGTCCTTGAGATGAAGAATACCTCAGTTTGCATTCAGGAAAATCTAGATATTTCCTGTTTATTAGTCCTGATACCATACGGAACAGCCAGAGGAGTGGCTATTAAAACATAAGAAACTGAGAATAATAATTATTTATCTTTCCAGAAAATACTGCTTTAAAACATAAAATTTGCTGGTTGTACTAATAACTCTCTAATGCACAATGTTTGCTTGAAATTTCTTTCTGCATGCTGAATTTGATCTTACAGATTGAATATATCCTATGTACTCTATTGTGTTTTCCTAACCTAAATAAAATTGCCATTTTGTTTTCTAGGAAAATTTTCATAAGAAACAATATTTACTGTTCCTGGTTTTGTCATAGGCATTAACATTAAGCTTTGGAATTCTCTAGTTCAATGCCATACACTGTTTTCTGGGTGAATGCTACAACAATTGCATCTTTATTTGCATTTGCATAAACATCACCTTGTGAAAAAGTCATCAAGAAGGAAGACAATATGACCATATATTTCCTTTCCAATTTCTGATTCAGGAAAAATGAAATGAACCATTTTCATTCTAAGGGCATAAAAAGAAAGTGCAGTTTGGGTATCAGTTGTGAATTTAACAGCAGTTAATCTCACCCATGAGGTTATCAGCTTCTGGGTGATCCTATTTAAATCACTTTTGATACCACAGCAAGCCTTATGAAGCATACACTGTGTCTAGCGTTGCCAGTGAGAATTAATATTATTCACAGCTATCTAATACATGCTAAAACAATATAACTCTGTTCAAGCAAGTATATTTTCTTATTTCTGAGAAGAATTTAACTTTATGTTTCAACAGTGCAAAGACCAAAAACCAAAAATGTGCTAATTTGTAAAGGTTGAATGTTGTAATCCTTGCTCATGGGAGAAATCCATACTCAAATGCTTCAACAGCTTCATTCTAAGTACAATTACCTGAGTTTAATCAGGAGATTCAGTACTTTAATAAGTAACTGAAACTTATTCAAGCAGTAATGACTGTAAAGTTTGAAGTACATTTTATTCGCAGTTGAAATTTTCAGACTGGAAAACAGAATTTAGATATCTACTGTTTGAGTTTAGTTCAATTGTAAAAAAAAAAAAACCCAAACAAAAAACCAACCAATAAACGAACGGTTTTATACAGCTAATTAAAATATCACAGAATCACAGAATGCACCAGGTTGGAAGGCATCACAATAGGTCACCTGGTCCAACCTCCCTGCTCAAGCAGGGCCATCCCAGAGAACATTACACAGGATTACACCCAGACGGTCCTTGAACATCTCCAGTGATGGAGACTCCACAAGCTCTCTGGGCAATTTGTTCCAGTGCTTGGTCACCTGCAAAGTAAAGAAGTTCCTCTTCATATCCATGTGGAAATTCCTGTACATCCTTTTATGCCAGTTGCCTCTCATGCTATTGCCTGGCACTACGGAGAAGAGCCTGGCTCCTTCCTCTTGGCATCCCCCCTTCAGATAGTTATAGACATGACGAGGTCCCCTCTCAGTCATCTCTTCTTGGGGCTGAACAGGCACAACTTGTTCAGCCTTTCTTCATAAGTTGATCAACATCATAGTCATCTGCTGGACATGCTCCAGGAGCTCCATGTCTCTCTTGTACTATGTACAGTGCTATGTGTCTGGATCTTGCCTTGAATAACTAATAAATGGAACATATGCATGTGAATGCTGTGCATCTGATCTAAGATTTTATCCATGGAAACTGATAAGCAGCAATCAGAGCTACCATCCTTGCAATAGCAATCACCAGTAAGACAAAAAGACTGCTTCCAGAGGGCTGTTACAAAAAGGGACACTAAGGGTACAGCTTCTCCTTTTCCACACTGGAAACTTGGTGCAGGAATTTTTTGCTTAGAAAGTAAATAATATTCTGTTTTCATAGTTTGAAAATGAATATATCACTCTCTTGTTTTAGCATTTACTATTCACTCATTGGTAAGATTTTATCTATACAGATCTTGTTTGATGAAAAAGATTATAATGTAGCATAATGTTCTTTCAAAGTCATTTGAAGTTGGGACTCTGATGCTAAATAGTAAATTTTGGGAAAAAATACAGATTGTTTTTCAGTGGAGAAATTTATTTTTAATTTGAATGGAATTTCAAGATATGTTTCACTTCCAACCATTGTTCAGAAATTTGATGCTTCTCAGTGTCATCTCTATACTAACCACAGAGTCATGGTGAGAAGCAAACTTGAATGGTTAGTGCTTACGATGTTGGGTAGAAGAAAAGACAAGCTGCCCAGCCTGGCTATTGAAATTGCACAGCAATATTACCTTGCCCACACTGTCAACTTAGGACTTCATTGTACCTCATCCTCTAGCTAGGTCTTGTTTCACCAAGAGAGATGATGAATAATTTTTCAACTCCCATATTTCTGGAACATTTGCTTCTCTGACAACTATATAAAATGAATGTATTGCCTAAAAATCCCTGTGCTCAGAAGCAGTCACATCTCATTTCACTCTTCTTTTCTCTTTTTCATTTATAGATGTAGACAAACATTTCTCTCTCTTTTTTTGTTTGTTTGTTTGTTTGTTTGTTGTGGTTACATGTTGTTTTTTGTGTTGGTTGGATTTTTGTTTTGTTTTGTCTTGGGTTTTTCTGTGGTTTTGTGTTTTTTGGTGTGTGCATGGTTTTTCGTGTTTTTTTTTTTTGTTGCTGTTTTTTTTTGGGTTTTTTGTTTGTTTGTTTGTTTGTTTTTGAGTTCAGGATGTTTAGTTTAGTTTACACTTTTATGGATTTGGGGAGTGTTTGTGTTACCTTCTGTTAGGAAAGTGTATTTTTTTTTCTCTATGTAGAACAAAAAGCCCATTCTTTTTCTCTCTTTATACTCCACTCTCCCATCAAACATTATCATAGAAACATGAAAAAGCATTGGTACTTAAAATTTGTGTTTTATCTATCCCACAGAGAGACATTTGGCAATGTATTTGTCTTTACTTGACTAAAAGAAAACTAAAATGTATTACTGTGTTTGGTTTGTTACAGCAAATAGCATAGTGAATTTTTATGAATGCCATATAGGAAACAGTAACTGAGAATGCCAAGTTAGACTTTGAAGAATTTAGAAATAACAGATTTCAGGTTACTTTAAGAGATGCAGTTTTTTAATATAGTTTTTAGTTGTGATTTTACAGGTTTTGTCCCCCCAAATCCTCTGATGTATTCTGTACAGAGGCTAATTCACACATCTACAGACCCCAATGCTATCTTCCTCCACCATGTTACTCCATATCCTCCTATTTTTCTCCACCCAGTTTCTATATCTACCTTATGTTTTCTTTCATTTCCTCCACCCCAAATAGATCCTCTGCATCCTTCAGTAAGTAGGAAAGAGTAACACTGAAAGAGTAACTATTGGTTTTCTTCTGCATTAGAGATTAATATTTAAAAGTGGCCTGAGAGAAACTGCAGGGAAGGAAATTCTGAATCTATTTTATTGCCTTAAAATATCACATGATTTAACTGTTTGAGTTTCCTAGTCTGTTAAAATACTTTCCTTTTAGTAGGAGATTAAAGACAAATATCAGCTGAAATTTTTATTTAGTCATTCAATGTGCCTGTAACAACTGACTAAGCACAGAAACCAGACATTCCTTTGCTGAGGTCCTATCAATGTTAAAAAAAAAAGAGATCAGACTAGAAGAATCAGAATAATCTTTAAATATATATATGCATAGGTTAAATAACCATACACAAATATATATATATATACATAAATTGTGTCACAATCACTAGCTAGAGTAAAGAATAAGAGCAGAGTAGCTGTGTACAGACAACGACAGATACACACACATTTCCCTTCCTTTCCAAATTTCTGCACTTTGTTTGGGCGTACTTTTTCATTTGGGTATTGCCCTCTAGGATTTGAAGGGATATGGTAACATAGATATGTAAGTAAAACATGCAAGTTGACAATAAAGTAATAAGCACCATTAAGATGTATCTGGAAACCTCCAAAAAGTGTCATTGGTATATGAAGTTTTGAGCAGGCCTTTTATTTCCTAACTTATCAAACTCAAAATGTTGTGATACAGTAGAAGCAAGAAATGCCATAAAATGATAAATTGAAATAAATAATGTATTTGATGATTGTGTCCTCACATTTTGGGTGTTCTTTTAGTGCTCTTGCCTTAAGTAGTTTTCTGTTACTTAGTTTCCTGCCAACATCATCTTCTATTTTAATGAAAAAGGTATTGCTTGATGTAAAATTCTGACACATTTGTGTTCAGAGTAAAAATTCCCTTTGATTTAATTGTGAGACAGTGACAAATTACTGTGCAATTATCATGTTTAAAATGGCAAGATGAAGCAATGACAAGTCTTTTTAGATTTTTCTTTCCACTTCTACTAATAAGTTAATATGCAACGGTTCAAAAATACTGCTTCATTTTATCACTGTCACAACACTATTTGTACATCTGCTCCCTTTCATGTTTTTGAATAGCTTCCTCATTCTTCTGCCCTTGAATTGAAATTTTTTAGCTCTTTCGTTTTTGGTCTTTGTCTGCACAGTTACACTTAAGAAAGCTGATCTGAACTACTGCTAGCAGTTTAAGTCCTTCTGCAAATGTGTTCATCCAGAAACTAAGAAATAGAATCCAGTACCTACTGCACTGAAACCCCGAGGAGAAAATCAAGATATCTCTGGTGTGAGATATCATTTAATCTTCATACTTTTTACTCAAATGATACCAATGAGTAGCATATCATTAGTGTTGGAGAGAAAGAAAATTGTAATTCTGTACTCTGGGGGCTCATCTGAGAAGAAACACGTAGAGTTCTGGTTGTAGGAATTTTCATCCATGCTGTCTAATGACTGTTGCTGGAAAATACGTAAACAGAATGGCATGTTTTAAATTGCAAGAAAACTATGCATGTCTGTTTTATTTAAAGACAAAATGTTCTCTCAGATTTAAGTTCTTTAGATTTGGACTTAACAGTTTTCCCAAGCAAATGAACACTGTCCCTGAGAGTGCTCTGCTAAAATGGGCTGCCATACCTTCCACTTGTCTTGATGATATCTTTTCTTAGTATGCAATACCTTAAGAACACTGAAGCTTCTGCTGCATAATCCTTACATTGGTTTATATGTGGAAAGCTTTATTAAATGTACAGTTATCACATTTAACATTAGTGTTAAATATATGCAGTATTTATTTACACATTTATAAATTATAGGATTACACAAATGTCCATTATTTAGAACGTTTACACATCCTGTTGCAAATCCAGTGTGCTTCTCTAACAGAAACAAAGGGCCCAACCCAGCCATAACAGCTCCCTATCAAGTCATAGGAACTCTTCCTCTCCCATCTGCTAAGTGTTTGTTTCAAGCACTTAGTGCTTGACAAAAAGTCGTGAAGCCATAGGAAATGCTTCATCATGGTAATAACATTCAACTTCTGTTCCATATCTTGACAGTCCATTGGAAGGGAAAAGTCACATGTACTTGGGCACTTTTCAGCATTTCTAGGATTAAGCATGTAGTGTAACCAGTAGGACATAAAGTAGTAGACACTATTTGACACAGTCAAATCTAAGTAGTGGACATGAAAAACAACCAAAAAATGATTCCAGAACTTACTCTCTGACACAAACTTAACTTCTGCTGTTGCAGTTGTGACACCTACAGAGAAAGAGAAACACCTGCTCATGCTGATAATCCAAGGATAAATAAGAAAGTATTTCTGTGCCTATGGGAGATGGGATAAAATTTCCTGAACAGTTTTGCTTTCCCAAAGGAAGTGTCATAAATTCTCTAATACAGGCTAAAGAAATCACCAGCCTCTAAGTTTCATATTCAAGGTTATGCCTCATTTACTCAGCAATGTGGAAAGCTGTCAAATTATTTTTATGCTGATTGCACTCAATCTGTGTTATAAGACTCTAACATTAGGAATCTTCTGTTTAAATGTTTGAAGTAACTGAAGTTACGTTAACATAAATGGATATATACTTTAATAAAAGAACTCATGATTTGAGTAAAAGTTTCAAGACATGCTGCATGATTATTTAAAAAAACTTCCATTTAAA
The DNA here is from genome assembly GCA_035583235.1 of Hafferia zeledoni. Taxonomy (NCBI): domain Eukaryota; kingdom Metazoa; phylum Chordata; class Aves; order Passeriformes; family Thamnophilidae; genus Hafferia; species Hafferia zeledoni. The sequence goes on along the minus strand of JAWWEV010000083.1, from coordinate 25,897,936 downwards.
TACGGAGGGAACGTAAGCTGCTGTTTTTATCAATTAACAACTCTGTGAGACAGTTAATTAACACAGACTTTTTCAGTTGGTCAAATAAAAATCCCACTACAAATCTGTGTTATTATTAGCAAGCAATTGCAGAAATGTCTACTTTTATTGAATGAAAAATAAATAATTTTTAATAAAATAAGTAAATTATTTTTTTGAAATGGAGAATATACAGATAAATAACATAAACAACTGCAACCCCTTATTGTCTAGCAAAAACTTAGGGTTATTTTCTCTGTCTCCTTTGCTACAACTGTAAAGATTGTACTGAAGCCAATTGAGTTCCAATAGAAAATTGGTCTGAGAATGTCAGACCTCTATATTGGAAGAAGCTTAAATCCAATTCAAGCAGTAGTTCTGGTTTTCTGAATGTTTGAAATATTTTCTATGGATTTAATTCATATCACATACAATGTTAAAAAAATAGTCTTAATAAATCAGTGACTAAATAGAGAAAAAATTAATAATTTATTTCTATTATAGAGACCTGAAAAGTGAGGCTTTAGACATCTCAGAAGCAAAAAGAAAATCTTAAGAATAACAGCTGGATTAAACATAGTAATTTTATTATGCGCTCCGGCTGTTATACTGAGATTTCTGTTTTGGAAGGTGAAATACAGAGAGGTTACAATGAACTTTCTGTAAGTGAACATTTTTAATGACAAAATGAGTGACAATTAAAAGCAGTAAGTACCTGGGAAGAAACAAACAACCCCAAACAGAAATTAAAAACAGTAAATGAGGAATACTTAGAGATGAGTTCTTGGGTATATTATGAAACTGAAAACAGTATGAGTGATTAAGTGTGGAAACTGAACCTTACCAATACAGTGAGTGGAATATATCTCTCCTAAATTACATGTCTGAAAGTTAGAAGTCTAGCACTGAACTGCTTGCCTTAGGCTTCCTTTATAGTCAATAGAGAAATCTAGGTATCTCTAGAGGGTCATTCATCTCTGACTAAAATAGACATCTGAAATAGGTCAAATGAATTGCCCTCTAGAGGTGCCAGTTTCTCTTGAGTTCAGACTTAGATGTCTAACTTTTAAATGTCTAGAGGTGGGTGAGATGAATTCCACTTCAGATCATCCTGTTCTTACATTGTTCCTACATTGAACAGTTAAATGGGCATTAGTAACAGAAAGTCCCTAAGGTTTGTTGCAATGTAGATAGCCAGTGCTGACCAAAAAGTGAAGAATAATGGGGTTAATTGATTCTGCAATTAATATTTTTAGCCACATTTCACTCACAAGAGGGCACCTAGATGAAATGTGCTCTTCTTGATACCTGTTGAAGTGTTGTTGTGAGAAATAATGAGGGAGGGTTCGTTGTGGGAGGAAGGGAAAGAAGGGTTTTTGGTTGATGGAACAGTTGAAT
>JAWWEV010000083.1:25883404-25896420 GCA_035583235.1 Hafferia zeledoni | reverse complement strand
AACCTCATTTTTGCTTTGCTCTTTTAACTCGTCTCTTTCTAAAATTTTCTGAGCCGAGACTTTTTCTCACAGTTGTGAGGTCCCGGGTCTGCACTAAAGCTGTGCTGTATAGTTGACATTTGAATGTGTGTCTGCAGTGTTACATCAGTAGATAAACTTCTCAAATTCATTCAAGATTTCCTTCTTTAGATAGTTATAATTCTTCAATTTATATCCAAAGAGACTGTAGAAATCATAATTACAGGTTTCTTCCTTGGAATTTTTTCCTCTTTTCCTGGAAAGGGGAAAGCAGAACCTTGTAAAGTGTTAGACTTAATCTTCTCTTTCACTACAGTCAGAGGGTGAGACATGATTTGTTTGTTCTTTCCTTTGGTCCCTGTATCTACTCAATAGGTCTGTTGTCCAGACCTTCTCTTGTAAGGTGCATGCACAGCACTGTGTCATGAGTCATGAGCCTTTATTGTAACCAAGTATACTTCAGAGCACTCCCAGGATGTAAGAAATATCATTTACCATAAAACCAGCCTTTCCCTGATTCTATTACTTTTTTGTCTTCATGTGATTTTATTTTCTAACACACAGACTGGTGTGGAATTTTATTCTGTTATTCACTATTTTACTTGTGGTTAATCCAATACAAAAACATCCTTTAACACAATTATTCTTTGAATGCCTTATCTGCCTAATATAATGAACACACAGATTGCTTTTTTTTGGTTTCCCAGAATTCTGATGATTCTTTTTCGCAACCAAGTCTTACATTGACCCAAAGTAAACACCACCAGCCCCTATGGAAAAAAAGAAAAAAAGAAAAAAAAGGGGAGTTTTGAAAGGTTATTATCTTCTCAAATGAGAGGCAGTTAAATGCCTCCCTAACACCTGATCCTGTCAGATCTGGGAAGCTGAGCAGAGTCAGGCCTGGTTAGTATTTGGATGGGAGACCTCCTGGCAATACTGGGGGCTGTAGGTTCTAGTCCTGAGGACTTCATTGTCACTGTCCAAGCTCACTCAGCCGTGGCAGATGAACCTCAGGAGTTAAAGGGTGGGGCCAGTTCTGTGCACTCTGTGCCTCACCTAAAAAACCCACTGCGCAGGCTTGAAGGACACACCCACGTGGGGAGAGCCCTTCCCAAATCTTTGTTCGTGCAGCCTAGACATGATGATGATGATCTTCTCCAGTTTTTCTTGGAAATTAGAATATATTTATTTAGGTCTTCCAGGAAACACAATAAGATGAATAAAAAGGCAAAATTAAAAAAAAAAAAAAAAAGTTGATAACTCCACAGAAGAAAAATATGATTTGAGTAATTTTTAGTAATCTATTCAGGATTTTATTTAGAAATGGATACACACACTACATCTTGAATATGCATATCAAATTAAATATAGTTAATTTCTATCCATAAATTAATTAAACAGTTGGGAAATTGATTTTAGCAATGGGTCACTGGCTCTAAACTACAGCATTCTACCTTGGGCTAAATTAAAAAGTAACCACTTGGTGTTTTGACATTTCATTAACAAAACTGCCTTTACCACAGACTAGATTGTTTGAATGATAGAAAAGAGTGAATGCTAAATGTATGTGCCGAGAATTTACTGGAAATAAAATAAACTTAATCTGAAAGGAAAATAACTGGAAATGATGAGTAGATTTGTAATTATTTGAATGAAAAATAAAGAAAAGATTGGGTTTTTATATTCTTTCTGAGAAATGATGATGGGTCATTTATCCAGGGAATTAATATCCTTATTGGCAGGTCTCATATTACAATGTGGAAAAAGAAATGGAAGAAGTAAAATCAGAATGAAGAAGAAAATGTAAGTGCTTTATTCAGTTTGTCCCTTTTTTCTTTTTATTTTTTTTTTCCATTGGACAAAAAAAGAGTTAGAGAGTAGAATCAGTTGTTATTTGCTGTCTTATTGGTTCTAAATGTGGAAAGCACACATTCACATTTCTTTGCCTTGTGGGAAATCCGCACGGTCAAGATGCATAGACAGAGCATTTGGATACCTGAATTGAAAAAAATAAGTGCATCCAAACAGTACAATATAAATCATTTGCACAAGCTGCAGATGTAGATTCTTGATTTTACTAAGAATCAGTCCTTAATTTCCACAATCTTTTGTAAATGTCTGTTGCTATAATCTGGCTTCTTCTTGAACACCATCTAGAGCTTTATTCAAATTAAATTTACCTTTTTATGCCAAGTCTAATAGACTGGGCTCCATCTACCCCCTCAGCTATTACACAGTTTATTCTAACCTGGTTTATCATTTTTTTTTTTTGACTTTGCTTTTTTTAACTCTGACCACCTAAATAGTATCTTATACTTTATATATATATGTCCTGACCTGAAGTACTGAGTGGTGACTAGTTTTTCTGTTGTTTTGTGATTCTTTTTCTATTAATCCTAGTTTTGCTCTTTAGATCACTGGAAATCCCTTGAATGTATTAAATCAGATCCATATTAAAAAAGATTCCCATTTGACCTTGTTTTTAAGTATGTGTGTAAACAACGCAATCAATATTGCTTTTAATACAGTCTCTCTACCACTTCAAGTAAGTGAAAATCCCAACAAAATGAAAATATTAAAAGCCTAATATATAATGTATAATGTTACTACCTAATGCAGTAACCACTAAGACAAATTTTCCTCACATTAGATACACTTCCAGTGGTTTTTAGCCATATTTTTGACCTTTCGAAATGACATGTAAACATGTGTTTTGAGATTCATAAATTTATGATTTTGTAGTTACTCTCCTTACTCATAAAATGATAAGTGCTTGATAGTTCTGGATTCCAACATGCATTTTTTTATCAGCACAGCTGGATCCATTTGTAGTAGTGACTAATGCTAATACCAATTCAATTACACTAGTTCTCCCTGTTATTATGTCCTGTCTTGAAAACTCTAGCAATGAAACCCCATAATCAGTTGTGGCCATGGGTAGATATTCAAAATATAGGGTGGAATTCTTTCATCTGGGTTTCAAATGTCATGATTATTGACCATTCCAAGTGTTTTTAGTGCTTCTATCCTGACTTTTGCTTTGCTAACAGAAAAATAAACATTATTTCAGGCATTGACACAACAAAATGCAAAGAGTATTTGCAAGATAAATTTATATTTGAGAATTTTTCTTAGTGCTGAAAGAAAAGATGAATCCTATCATAAACCTACTGTCCGATTTATATCTCAATGAGCACATACCAGTGGAGATGCTTCTTTTTTACCCTTGATTGTCATATAAGACTACATATGTAGCTTAGGAGATGCCTGGCATTATTGAACTAAATTTTATGTGTAATTTTTGGCAACATGAGAAAATTTTCCAAGATTATACTATCGATGCAAAGAGTAGGAATTTCCACATAAAGAAAGCTCATGTAAATTAGTGTTCAATATGAACACTTGTGTAGGTTCTGATTTTTAACTTCTACAAGAGTCCAAAAATCTGGAAATACCTACGTAGAGCCCCTATCCATAATAATCACCTGACTACCTAATAAAAACAGTTTCACAAACCCTGACCACTCTTTTCTCAGGAAAGGGTTAATATATGAGTAATCACTGACACTGATGTTTTGCTCTTGACACTTTCAAGCATGTGTGAAGAACCAGTTACTTAATTTCACTGTATGTTAATAGTGATTTTACCACTTCAACTGAATATCTGGTTCTATTTTTTTTTTTTGGTTTCCAACTTAATAAAAACCTGGCAAATCAGAAACTCTGTGAGTATTTGGCAAAGACTGAAGCAACATCTTTCTGTCCCTTGCAGCTTGATCCTGTTTTTTATTTGCTCTGTGTGAAATATCTGCATATTCAAGAGATATATTGACTAACATCATATAAAATTTCAGAGAGGAGAAATACCTTTAGAAACTGAAGCAATTTAAGCTCTATTTTAAGACTATAATATAATGGCAAAAACTGTCTTCAAAGGAGAAAGTTTGCTGTGCTTTGCTGGTGAGATGCTTTGGTAATTTTTCATTTTATGATCTCTGTTCATAGTTGTATGCACCATTTTTTTCATACCTCAGCTTTACTACTTTTCATGTTTACCTGTAGATGAAGGACAAACTTCTGGATTTTTTGCTCCCCAAGAAAAAGTCTGTACTTACCTGTACATTTAACTGTCCCTTTCCTTCTTTCATGTAATGTACGTCTTTGAGTGCAAGCTGTACCAGGCAACAGTTCAACTTACATAAATGAATAGTAGCATTGCATGTTGCAAATTTTTGCAGTGGTAAAAATTAAGCACTAATAAAAATAAAAATAATGATGACAGTGATGATTACAAAAATGAAAGGACAAATCTTTCATTTTGGAATGGTTATGTTGGCATTTATATTTACATGAAATCTTTTGGCTTTGAAGGCCAAAATCAGGATGAAGTGACAGCTACTCATTATCTTGACACTAACATAAAACTGTGCTGACATAATGCAAGAATAAAAGGTGTCTTGGGGCATATTGAAGCTGAATGGGAAGAAGGGCAGTGCTAAATTAGCCTGTGTTTCATTGATCATAAATAGCACTTGGTTGTTAAAATCTGGCAAAATTCAGAGCAAGGGTGAAGATTGCATTGCCATGCAATTTTCTACATTGGATAGGAATATTCAGAATTATATGCATAAAATCTATAGATCCTTTTGAAAGCTATCTGTGTTTTCAAGGGCCTAATCAAAATGTAATGACAACAGAGCATATATCTAAATGATTGTCATAATTAACATACTGCTGATCTTCAAAAGAGTTAATGGGCTTTAACCAGGGGGTATGAATTTGGCTGTCTTATATTCAGAAGACTTGTCAGTGAAGATAGGAGTCAGTGAAGTGACCTAAAAAGTGTTTATTACCTTTCTGGGGTCCTGTTTTAGTCATCAAGCTTAGACTGGAATAAGTGCCTGTAAAGGAGGTATCTACTTCTCTGCAAATAGAAGAAAGTGAGATTCATCTACCTAAAAACACTGAAAGAAATTTTTTTTTCCAAATAACCTTAGACATGTTTTTGGGGAATCAGATTTGATCACAAATTGTCTTCTTCACAAAACATCCAGTGGCTTTAAACCAGTTAAATTATGGAAGCAAAACGTTATATGGATTATGCTTTCATGTTTTCTTGCAGCGAATACCGCCTAGGCAGAGGGGAAATCATACTGTGAACTCTTTAATGCTGTTAGGTAAAATAAAAGACACTCTTAGTGAGGTAAGTTGCAAAATTCTAGGGAACCAGTAACACTTCTTATACTTTGTATTAGGCCTGAAGCTTTTAAGGTGGATTTGGCAACACTTATTTGCTAAATCTTTCACCCATGAAGTGGTGAAGCTTGTGAAATATAAGGTAAACTTTTGATTGTGCTGAGTAACAGCAATTAATAGTGGTGTATCAAGAAAAAATTCTAAATCAATGGTAATTGGAATGACAGGCAGGACTCTGCTCCAACACTTCATTAAACTTCCATTTTTATGGGGATTTCTTCATTTCCACTGGAATGAACAAGTCAGTATGCATGACTTATTCTGCAATGAACTTTGATGAATTTTTCTAAGTACATTAAAATGAGCTGCATCTTCTGTTAATCCAAAGACCCCCCCCAACCCATACATATGGTGATAAACCCTCTGATGCACAGGCAAGAAGGCAGGATAATGGGCATGAAGGACAATCATATATATGTACGTATATAAATATATTTTTTTGCTTGTCAGTAATAACTCTGAACTGCCTACAGCATTCATAGTGCCTCTTAAAAGTCAGGTATTGTATTGAATTTAAAATTCTCATATGCAGAGCAGGAAAGGAAAAAAAATCAAACACTTTCTGAATTGGGCCCAAATATCCAAGGTTAATTTTCTGAGAAAGCTGCAGCAGCTAGATAAGGCCATCCCCTGCAAATTAGTTTTGCCTGCCTGGATTACAGCTAAATTTATGCAGCTTGCCTTATCCTTTCAGAAGCGCCTCTGAAGTGTCGTAATTAACTGGCACACATAAAGTGAGAAAATTTTCTGCTTGGTGGCAGCCATTCCTCATTTCATCTCAGTTCTAACCCAAATGGAAAGGTAGTTTCTTATTTTTACTGTCAAAAAAACCCTCACAGCCCACCAATATTTTACAAGCAGTCTTTGAAAACAAACATGAAACAGCTTCAGAACAGAATTAGGGTTTTAAAGAGCACAAATAGTGCTGAGGGAGCAAAGCAGTGATTTTGCATAATAGCAAATGAAAAATAGTGGATAGAGGTTGTGTATACATATAAGTATATATACACACATATGCATAGGTATACACACACACACATTTAGCTTCCAAAATTTTACAATTCACTAGAGAACTCCTGTCAGTTTTTTTAGTTGAGATCCGCATAAGTTAGGAAGAAGTAGATGTGATGTATGCTTACTTCTGTTTTAACATAATAGATCTTTCCCAGTTGTCTCCGAATCATGTGTGAATTCCTGTGTCTTTTGTTAAGGAAAGTCAAGAGTATATTTAATATTTCTAATGTAATTTCCTTTTCTGCTGATTAGAATGTTTTAGTATTGTACAAAGGAAATTGTATAATTGAAATAAATCCCCATTGTCTATGTTTGAAAACTGGCCCACATACGTAAACTTGGTGCAAACAGTGTAGACAGCAGAAAATTTAATCCCAGACTATGTTAATTCCTTTCTCTTTCTTTACAGATTTTCACCAATCTTTTTGTTGTTGTTTTATCATCAAGGTTTCTGCTGTTATAATATTTTATAATGTCTTGCTCTATTTTTTTCACATAAGTTCCCCATTTATCCCACTATTTAGTTGTTCATAAAGCCTATCAATTTGTCAAATTTTAATATATTTTTAAAATAAAGTATTAGTGCTTTCTCCTCTCACTCCCCCTCAAATTATTGTGTTTTGAAAACCTGTGGAAGTCAGTGAGAATACCTGTTTGCTGTTAATTCTGATGATGAATTGCTGCTGTGCAGTATCCAACAGTGTTTGGATTTTTTCCTTGTTTTCCCATTAGGAAAAGTAATTTTTAGGTTTTCTATCAAATCATCATGTTACCCACTTAGAGTGTTGCAGAGTATTCAGTATATTATAAAGCATTGTGCACTAAACTACCTCCATTTCAGCTAGTATAGCTTTGTGGAAAGCTGTATTTTTGCTTCCTGAAAATTGATATTACAGCTGAGCTGGGAATTTCCTACAATCTATTTTAACTCAGAAGTTTCAGTTATGCCAAATATAAAGCTCTTACTCTGCTGGTAAGTAGATCAACAACTATGCTGCAGCGTCTTAGTTGTACAGAGCAGACCCCATATAGTAAATCTCCCAACAATTGAGCAATGGCAGCAGGAATCAAAGGGCCAAATTCTGCTTTCAGTTAGAATGGATTAAATCCAGAGCAAATCCACTGCCTTCAGTGGAATTACTTGGGATTTAAGCTAGTGTAACAGTTAAGCAGAATGTGTTCCTTCCTTTTTAAACTGTAGTTCTAACAGCTACTTATAGCAGGGATTCCTGGGCAGTGAAATGACTGTCAATGCACTTGCACAAGAAGAGAACATGACATGAGCTCATAGAATTTTCATTTGCTTAATCTTCAAGTGATAAAGATGAACATTATCACTGTCTTGACCATAGTAAAGTATCTTGCCTGCAAGGGCTGCCCTGTGGAGAAGACTGTCATGTCAAAACAGGGGAAGCTAAAGGAGTGCTAAAACTATATGCAAATGGAAATCTCTTTATAAGAATTGAGTGTAGCTGAAAACAGCTGAGTTTGAGCGGAATCTAAGACTTCATCATCTAAAAACCTGAGAATAGGAGTCTAATGAGAATTTTACAGGGATTAATTGGTCTTTAACCAGGAAGTTCATCAGAAAACATTGAGAAATAATTTCTATGTACTTCAGGATTAGGAACAATTGTCTGAAGGACAAGTTAGTTATAGAAGCCTAAGAAAAAGGAGATGGAAAAATCTGTGCTAGCCTTTATTTAACACCCTTGATAGCCCAGTGAATTGAGTGAGTAGGTGTTTAAAAGATCTCTCATTACTATGAAAAGCATTTCCAACTGTTTTGAGTCACATGCTGCCAAAATCATTGCACAGAGGCATGAAGACATGAGTCAAATTCCCGTTTACTTTCCCATCAATTTACTTGCAGGAGCACCTATAATGGAGAACACATGATTGAACATAAAAATTTGGACATCCGTTGGAAGAAGACTGTTTTAATTTTTTGTAGAAAAGCAGTGAAAATTGTCTATATATTTACCAAAATTATTGGCTGGGTTTCAGAAAATGAAGATTTTTTTTAGTTTTTTTTTTTTTCTGTGTATTTCTTCATTGTCTCTATCAATTTATGTTAAATTTCCTTCTTTGAATGTATTTTATCTCTCTTATCTTGACTCTTTTCACTTTATGCCATTTTTTTATGTTCAAGTGTGCATTTCTTTTCTTACCTCCCCCCCTCCCCCCCCCCCTTTTTTGTTTGTATCTTTGTATTTTGCAATCACCAGCATTACCATGAGGTTTCTTTTCATCCCACACAGATATATATGGCAAAGTGGAATCAGTATCTTCTCTTAACTTGTTCAATTATAGACAGTTTTATTGGAAAGGGGATATTTCTTTGTTCTGTTTCATTGCAGGAAAATGATGAGTGGAAATGATTGGACAATTTATGTTGCTGTTAATCCATCATAGCAAAACATCTTTTCTGCCAATGCATGTATGCTTTAACAAAAGGCACAGAGAGGGGTAAAATCAAAACACCTGTGATTATAGCCAGAATCTTGCTAAAATACATAGGAAGGTCTCAGAATGTATAAAAGAGATGTGTCGGCTATGCTTTCATGCTTTATTTTCCACTCCCCTTTATAAAGACAAACCTGAAAAGCCTTCTAAAATAATAACAAAGCACTGTAGTGTTATCTGTGGGTTTTATGGAAATTTGTGGGCTCAGTTGATGGTTCACTATCCCATATCTCTAATAGCAGTACTTCTGTAGCAGGAAATTAACTGATGTTTTGCGAATGGTCATTTATTCATAGTCATAATTATTCTTTTAAGTTGCTATAGTATTTAAACACTCTTCCATATTCTTTTGTAAAATCATGGGACTAGTTCATAGCAATACAATTATTTGTTTTTAACACTTTCATTTTTAAAATATAAATACATTTTAAAATTGGTGTTTCTTTTCTTCATTGAAGTAAATTTGTATGGACTATATGTAAAACTTGATAAACATCAAATTAAAGGATTCTTGCACTTTTTCTCATGTTAATATCAAAATTCATAGAATAACCTCCTGGAAATGTGTATTTTGTATAATATGATTATATATGTATATAAAAGTGATTAGATTTAATAATAGGCATCTTTAAAAGTACCAAAGTGAAGAATTTTCTCTGCCTTGGCAAGGCTTTTCATGGATATTTTTTTTTTTTTTTTTGTATATCTCAGCCATCCAGTTGCTTATATTGAATTTAAATTAAACCTTAAATGAGGAACTGATACATGTATAAAACTAATGAATAAAAATCCTGTTTACCAATTAGTTAAATCCAATTAAAGCTTAAGCTGATAATTGTATAAACTCCTGGTATGAAAAAGAAAAATTGTGCTCAGAGCTGTTGTCTACAAGTATGTGTTGGAAGATATTTTTATTGGGAGCTTGTTACTGTACTGAGACATTGAGTAAAATGCTAATTTAACTGTGGTAAATCAGTCATCTTTAAGCCAAGACTGGCAGCGTCCTCTTGTCAAAACTGAATATTACAACAAAAGAACATCCACAAGTCTAAGGGAAGAACTGGTGTTCAGAAGCCGGTATAGCTACATCTGTTATTTGCTTGAAATATTTGGAGTATAGCAAATCAAAAAAAGCAATTCTCTTTCTCCACTGAAGAGAAAGGGGAGTTCATTGTGGGTAAGGTGTGAAGATGAACAGGCAGCAGGTTTGCTGAAGGTCCATGAGTGTCAAGAGTGGAGCAACCCCTCTCTTTGTTCCCATTCTTGTAGGGAGCATAGCTTGCTTTCTGACCTTGCCCCATCTGCTTTGTCTTTTCGTATATGGGATTTTTCATGATTAGATTTATGCCATTGGCTGCTAAAGCTGGTCCTATTCGATGCTCAGTGCTGCATTGCTTTGGTAACTTATACTCAGCCACCCATGCTTGTAACCTCCAGGCACTGTCCTGTTCTTTTACTTTCATGGCCTCAGCTATCATCTTGCTCTTTATTTTGGAAGTCTGTGCTACTAAGGGAAACTGATGATAGATATTATAGCTGCCTAACAAAAGATTCTTAAAGAAATTCTGTACTGTGACTATGGAAAGATGGCTGGGGGTAAAACTAGAGGAAACTTGGAAGTTATAACCTAACAGAAGTTATAATGGTATGGAAATTATAGGGTTAAATGAAGTTGCTACTCCCTGGGTGGAATGCAATGAGCATGCCTGAAACCTATTCCATGATGATTTGCCACACACACAATCTGCAACCTTAAGCACATGCTCAGGGGGATGAAGTGGAGGGAAACTTGTTGGGCACAGGGGTCTCAGCTTTCCTGGGGCAATGGCAGACCAATCAAATGCTCAGGGCTTGAGAAAATCTACCCTTTTCGTATGGCACCTGACTCCTGCTCAGAAATATCCACCTAAGGCCTTGTTTTATTATAATTTGGGCACTATTATTTTGTCCAAGATTTTACTTTTAAAAAACCATACAATTGTCAAACAATGGTTATCTTTTTTTGCTAAATATAAGCCTCTGCTCTAATCTGTCAGGTGATCAAGTGTCATGTAGATGTGTGTTCTTTTGTTTTTCTTGGTTTTCTTTTGGATGGAGTTTTAGTTTGGTGGTTGGTTTTGTTTTGTTTTGTTTTGTTTTGTTTTGTTTTAAAGGAAGGAAGTTAAAACAATATACTAGGACTTTGGAGGCTTGTGTTTTGATTCTCATCTTGGGCAGGTTGTTTAAAACTCAGATATCCCTCAGCTGTCTGTTTAGCTGCACTCTGTATTGCTGTCTATATAATTAGTGTTGCACTTCAGTTTTTTTTTATAGTCAAGTGTGCAGAAGGATAGCACAACATGCTACCTAGATATTATAACAGCAACAATAAATATTCACCAATTAAATAACAAAAATCTTTGACTTAGAAAATAGAGTAAGAGTCTGGTTTGTTTGTTTCTTTTCCTTACTTATATGTTGTGGTAGTTTTAGCTAGGCCTCAAATTAGCAAGCTCAGAAAATCTACGTAGATTAAGACCTGACTTAAGCAACCAAAGAAATGTTTCATACCAGATGACAAAAACCTGAGATAGGTAAGAGGAGTTTCCCAGTTCCATCATGTCTGTTATTTCTAAGTTGTGTAAGTGTGTGTTATATTGTAGTTTTCTTTTAATTTTCTCTTTTCTGTATAAATATATATATAATTAGTTTAAGTATAAACATAGTTTGAGTTTCCAGCGTTTTTTTCTTTTCCTCCCTTTCCTCAGCAAGGAAAAGGCACTGACTCTATATTGGGCAGTTGGCATTTTGCCAACTTAACAAAACACATATGTATAAAGTATCAAAGTAGATATTCCTCCAAAATAATTTTATTTTAACAAACTAGGTCTCAGATATTTTTCTTAAGTGCTCATAAAGGATCAGTATTTAGGTATATGTTCCTCATGCATTATGACAGGAAAGATATCAGAGAAAGTGGAAATCACGGAATTAATAGCTCCTTTACTTTTAAGTATTTATTTTCTTAAGTGGGAAGGATACGAGTAAAAGACATGAAAAAGAAAGGAAAAATCCCAGGAACACTGGCACTTCCTTTCCATATTAGCCAAAGATATATATGATTGGTATGCTATTGAAATGTAGATGCATTAAGCCAGACGCTATTGCTATACATATTAACGACAAAATACTAATTTCTCTCCTGGAGTTAAGCTTTGGCCCATCATTTCTGAACAGTGAATGAAAACAGCAGGGACAAAGAAACTTTATTTGGAGTTTTCTTTGGAGTTACATTTTTTAAAGTAAAATGAGTGGTTAGACAATTCAGAGAAGCCTTAAAAAAATCTAGTGAGCATAATCCATTTCTATAAATAACCTGAGCTTGCAATGTTAATATATATTTTTGGTTGTGTCATATTTTTTCAAGATTAGCCATCAAAATGTTTGACTATATGACAGAAATATTTAATAAAGCAAAAGGTTTGAGAATGTTCCATTTTAATACTGCATGTAGATGCATGTTTTCAATGTGAATCTAGTGCAAAGAAACTGTTTATTCCATTCTACCAGTTTTTTTAAAAAGACAACTTGTCTTGTGTCAGTGTATTCATAAGTATAAAAACTTTAGCCATTCTAAAGTTCTTCCAAATCTTTACCTCTGAAGACAGGGCAGAAGTTTAGGTCTTTGATAGAAAGACTGCTGTTATCTGTCTGAAGGAAAATCTTCCAAACAAATAATGTTCCAGGAGAACAGAGGTCTTATTGCTGCATAACTGCACTCAAAATTGTTCCTGCAGTTGTCAGGAGTTAAGAACAGCTCCCTTCTGATCCCTCCCTCTTTTAGAAGGAACATCAAAGAGTCTGAAACACTTGGCTGGCCAAAATTCCATCTTACATTCTGAGGATCACATATCCATTTTTCAGGTCCTTAGCCATTTGAGTGCAGTAGTAGCGAAACTACTGTTACAATTAGCCAAGAGAAATAAGCACTTCTAAAACACAGTTCAGTTGACCTGTTTTAGTTGCCCACAAGAGTACAATATTAATTACACTGAGAACTGACTATTTATCTCTAGAGACTTTAAGTAATTCAGATGCAGACATCTATCTTATAAATGTCTACAGTTCAGTGAGATGAATCCTACTGAAGATTAAGGAGAGAAATCCTACTAGAGGCAGTCTAAGTTTTGCAATTGTTATCCTTATCCCATGTCATGGTTTCAGCCAGGTGGGGCCTAAATTTGGGTTTTAAAGTTTGGACTAGGCCTGAAAATTGTCAGGTG